>CM053561.1:19708074-19739363 GCA_028646485.1 Cryptoprocta ferox
TACACCAAAACTTAACAAGAAGTGGTTTCTTACAGGTTAGTTATAATTCATTCTGAAACCACATAAACAAACTTCTCATACTCTGTTACATTATAGTCTGTTGGCCAGTCTTCCCTTCGAAATGAATCTTTTTCTTCATGCATGACTTTGTAGCTTTAGTCACTGGTGATTTGGAAAATATTATTTCTCTAAATTAATGCAGTTTTTCTAAATGTTGATGCATTTCTTTTTACAATAGCAAAACCATCACGTTTGTTAGTATCACCACTGATCTCATCAGAAGAGTCTGTATGCTCATGGAAGCTTTCAAATTCACAGTAGCAGATACAGATTTCCAATATTCAGTTTTGGTTTGAAAGCTCAAATTTTAGGTAATGAATATTTAAATTGTTTTCTTTGATAACGCTAGGCTTACTTTGCTCATTTTTCAGATAATGCGTACTGAATAGCCAGGTCTGAATATCAGCTACTTTTTAACTCAAAATGGTGTTCCATCTGAAATAATCATAGAAGTGCTCTTCCTTGGGACAGCAGAATGCTTTATATTTCACTTCATTACTCAAAAAAGATGGGTGCTCAACAGTTGAGATTTAATACATTGTTTACTGTTTTTATTAAGAAAATTCTGAAGTAAAACTAGGTTTTTGTTATTGTTAACTGTAAGTGTCTAGTGGTGAAGAATACAATGTGTACTAGTGCAATTTGTGCTACTGCCTTGCTGAGGAGAAAGCAATTTTGCTCATCATCGTTTCTGGACCATCAGTGCACATAGTCAATGAGAAGGCAAATTATGATTTATTACTAAAATATTTTTACCCCATAGACTCTCTGAAAGGATCAGGATCTCAGGTTACTTTAGATCTATGGATCACACTTCAAGTTTAGAACTTATGCCAATAAATGATGTTTTTCCTAGATAAGTATTTTATTATGACATTGTTTAGAATTTCCAGCCCATGTTAATACAGTACATACTGACTTGTAGTTAGTTAGTTTTATTATTGCTTGTACATTCTTATTATTACATTGTACGGATAATACACTATTTTATTGTTGGCACCGAGGGTATACTTTACTACTGCCCTGCCCTTGGTACACCACTGGGTATTTTATATATGTATCTAGAGTAAAACCTTGGTTTGTGAGCATAATTCATTCTGGAAACATGCTTGCAATCCAAAGCACTCGTATATCAAAAGCAAATTTCAAGAACCATTGGCTCAGTTGTGATTATGTGATGTTCAGTGTCACGTACTATTTGTATTGCAAGACATCACTCGTTTATCAAGTTAAAATTTAGTAGAAATGTTTGCTTGTCTTGCAGAACCCCCACAGAACAAGTTACTTGTAATCCAAGGTTTTTACTTGTATATATGTACTTTTTTATTTTTAAGAATTGAGTTCTTTATTAATGTATTTGTTACAAATACTTTCTCCCAGTCAGTGGTTTTTCTTTCCCTTTCTTAGGGATATCTTTTGATGAACAGAGATCTTTTTTTAAAAAAATAAACTTTGATTTTAGAATAGCTTTACATTTACAAAAAAGTTGCAGAGATGTTACAGGGAGCTCCTGTCTATCTATCACCCAGTTTCCCCTAAGGTCAATATCTTATATTACTGTTGCATTTATGACAACTAGCAAACCAGCGTTAACACATTACAATTAACTAAACTCCAGATTTTCTCTGAATTTCTCTCATTTTTCTCATATGTAATTAATATATAATATATAACACTAATGTCCTTTTTGGGTTTTAGAATTCAGTTCGGGATACCTCACTGCATTTAATTATCTTGTCTTCTAGTATCTCCTGTGATAATTTCTTAGTCTTTCCATGTTTTGTATGACTTTGACAGTTTTGAGGAGTACTATTCTGATATTTTGTAGAATGTCCCTCAATTTGGGATCGTCTAATGTTTTGGTCATGGTCAGATGAGAGTTACAGGTTTAATGGGTAAAGCCACAAAGGTAAAGTGCCTTTCTCATCTAACATACTAGGAGTACGTTATATGAAGATGACTTAACCACAGGTGAGGTTAACCTTGATCATGGCCAAGGTAGTGTTTGCCAGGTTAAAATTACTCAACATAATGATATATTTATCCTTTTGAGTACAGTCAGTTCTTATGTTATATATTTTGGATCTGTCATGTTAGATGCATTTGGTATTGAGAATATGATACCTTCCTAATTAATTGAAACTTTTGTTATTACACAGTAAGTATTTCTGTCAATCTTTTAAACTTTAAAATGTATATGTTTGCTATTAATGAAGGTACAGTGGTTTTCATTAGGGTTGATTTTCCCCCCTTGTATATATTTTCATTTTTTTCTTTTTTAAAGTTTTTTTAAAAAATTGAGGCATAATTGGCAATATAACTATTAATTTCAGATGTACAACATAATGATTTACTATTTGTATATATTGTGAAATGACCACCACAAAAAATCTAGTTAACATCTACCACTATACAGTTATATATTTTTTCTTTTTTTAAACTTTTAAAAAAATGTTTAATAATTTTTGAGAGAGAGACAGAATGCAAGCAGTGGAGGAACAGAGAGAGAGGGAGACAAAGAATCCAAAACAGGCTCCAGGCTCTGAGCTGTCAGCACAGAGCCTGATGCAGGGCTCAAACCCACGAACCACAAGATCATGACCTGAGCTGAAGCCAGATGCTCAACCGAGTGAGCCACTCAGGCTCCCCTATGTATTTTTTTCTTGAAATAAGAAGTTTTACTCTGTTTGCAACTTTAATCTATGCAATACAGTATTATTGAGTATAGCCACCATACTGTGCATGACAGCCCCATGAGTTATTTGTTTTATAATTGGAAGTTTGTACCTTTTGACCTCTTCACCCATTTCACCCTCCTCCAGCACTGCCCCCCACTCCTGAAACCTTCAGTCTGTTCTCTGAATCCATGAGCTTTTTTTTAAAATTTATTTTTTAAATATAGATTCCACACTTAATGAGATCATATGATATTTGTCTTTCTCTGTCTCTGTTTCTCTGTCTCTGTCTCTGTTTCTCTTTCTCTGTCTCTGGTTAGCATGGTGACCTCAAGATCCATCCATATTGTCACAGATGGCAAGATGCCAGTCTTTTTTATGGCTGAATAATATTCAGCTGAATATGTAATTATAATTTCTTTTTTTAAGTTTATTTAGTGTGTGTGTGTGTGTGTGAGAGAGAGAGAGAGAGAGAGAGAGAGAGAGAGAGAGAGCAGGTGCACACAGCAGGGGAGGGGCAAAGAGAGAGGGAGAGAATACCAAGCAGTCTCCAGGCTGTCAGTACAGAGCCTGACACAGAGCTCAAAACCATGAACTGTGAACTCATGACCCCAGATGAAACCAAGAGTCACTCAACTGACTGAGCCACCCAGGTGCCTCTATAATCACAATTTCTTTATCCATTCATCTGCTTATGGACACTTAGGTTGTTTCCATATCTTAGCTATTGTAAATAATGTTGCAGTGAACATGGGGATGCGATATCTTTTTTAGTTAATGTTTTTGTTTTCTTCAGTTAAATCCCCAGAAGTGGGATTTCTGAATCACATGGTAGGTCAATTTTTTTTATATTTTGAGGAAACTGCATACTGTTTTCTATAGTGGCTGCATTCCAACCAACAGTGCACAAGAATTCCCTTTTCTCTACATTCTCGCCAACACTTGATATTTCTTGTCTTTTAGACTTAGAAATATTTAATTTTAGTGAAGTCTAATTTAACAATCTTTTATAATATATGCTTTTATGCCTATTCCAAGATTACATTCCTGTCATGAATTACCCTTGATCATAATAATATTATCTTTTTTATATAAAGGAGAAACCCCATATAATCATTTCAGTAGATACAGGGAAAAACTTTGATAAAATTTAACAATTCTTCATGAACTCTTAGTAATTCAGGAGTAGAAGGAAACTCCGAGGTTATGCAATGAATTGAATCTATTCTCTCCTCTTTTCTACTCCGTGGGAGAGGTTTTGTTTGTTTTTGTGATACTGGTATATTTTTTACCTAAATTTTCAGAAGAATTCACCACTGAAGCTATTTTGAATTAAACTTTTCTTTGTGGGACAGTTTTAATGATGCAATTCATTGATACTTAATTTCATTCAGAGTTTTATTTCTTCTTGTATTGGTTTTGGTAAGTTGTGGTTTTCAAAACATTTTTCCATTTCAACTACATTTTTCACACTTTATTGAGATATAATTAACATGCCATTAAACTCTGCCATTTGAAATGTAAAATTCCATTTTTTTAGTATATTCTCAAAGTTGTGCAACTATTACTACAACCTAATTTAGAACATTTCCATCCTCCAAACAGAAACTTCATGCCCATTTGCAATCACTCCCATTCCTATCCCCAGGGCTAGGCAAGCACTAATTTGTTTTCTGTCTCCATAGATTTAACCTTTCAAGACATTTCATATAAATGGAATCAGATAATATGTGGTGTTTTATGTCTTGCTTCTTGCAGTTAGTATATGTTTTTATAAAACTTAATTTTTAATGTTTATTTATTTATTTTTTGAGAGAGAAAAAGAATACACATGCACATGGTGGAGGGGCAGAGAGAGGGGAGAGAGAGAATCCCAAGCAGGCTCTGTGCTATTAGCACAGAGCCTGACATGGGGCTCTATCTCAAACTGTGAGATATTGACCTGAGCCAAAATGAAGAGTCACACACTTAATTGACTGAGCCACCCAGGCATCCCTAAAACTTAATTTTTTAAGTTCATGTGTATTGTAGCATGTGTCAGTACTTTGTTTCTTTTTTTATTTTTAAAATAAGTTTAAATTGAAAAGTACAACCTACATATGGAAGTGTACATATTTAAAAAAATTTTAACATTTTATTTATTTTGGAGAGACAGACCATGAGCAGGGGAGGGACAGAGAGAGAGGGAGACACAGAATCTGAAGCAGACTTTAGGCTCTGAGCTGTCGACACATAGCCTGATGCAGCGCTTGAACCCACAAACCATAAGATCATCATCATGAGCCAAGTCGGATGCTTAACCAATTAAGCCACCCAGGTGCCCCCAAAAGTACACATATTTTAACACAATAGAATTTTTTACAGTAAACACTTCCATGAAACCATCAGACACATCAAGAAATAGAACATTGCTGGGACCACAGCAGCCTCTTCATGTCCCATTCCCAACTCTGTCCTTTCCTTATAAGTAATCAATATCCTTAGTAATACCACAGTTTATCCAGTTTTTGAACATAGTAAAAATAGAATCATGTAGAATGCATTATTCTGTATCTCCTCTTAATCAACAATATATATTAACGTTTTTTTCAATGTTTGTTTATTTTTTTGAGAGAGAGACACAGAGTGTGAGTGGGGGTGGGGCAGAGAGGGAGACACAGAATGTGAAGCAGGCTCCAGGCTCTGAGCTGTCAGCATGGAGCCCAATGAGGGGCTCCAACTCATGAACCCTGAGATCATGACCTGAGCTGAAGCTGGCTGCTCAACTGACTGAGCCATCCAGGTGCTCCAACAATATATATTTTTAAAAACTTAATTTTTTAAGAGCAGTTTCACAACATAATTGAGAGCAAGACAGAGATTTCCCATATACCTCCTGCCCCTACACATGCATAACCTCCTCATTATCAACATTTTTCACCAGAGTGGTTCTTTTGTTACCAACCAAGGATGAACCTACATTGACAGATAATCACCCAAAGTCCATAGTTTACCTTGGGTTCACTTTTGATGTGGTACATTCTATGGATTTGTATAAATGTGTAATGACATATATCCATCATTATAATATCATCCAGTGTATTTTCATTGACCTAAAAATCTACACTGATTACACTGTATAGATATATACCACATTTTGTTTATTCACTAGTTGATGGACATTTGGGTTGTTTCCACTTTTTGGCTATTATGAATAATACTGCTAGGAAGAAATTTAAGTACAAGTCTCTGTACAGACATTCATTTCTCTTTTGTTGATTCCTAGGAATGGAATTGCTGAGTCGCATGGAAACTCTGTGTTTAACATTCTGAAAAAGTCTTTTCAAAAGTGACTTACACCATTTTATTTTACCATATATATGAGGGTACCACTATATGAGGGTTCCAGTTTTTCAACATTTTTGCCCAAACTTATTTTCTGAGTTTTATTTTTTTCCAAACTATAGCCATCCTAGTATTTGTAAAGTATTATCTCATTTTGGTTTTGATTTGCATTTCTGTAACAACTAATGATATTGAACTTCTTTTTTTTTCAACTCTTTTTTTTTTAATTTGAGAGAGAGAGTATGTGTGTGCAAGCAGGGAAGAGAGGCAGGGGGGAGAGAGAGAGAGAGAGAGAGAGAGAGAATCTTAAGCAGGCTCCCACTAAGCATGGAGTCCTATGTGGGGCTTGATCCCATGACTCTGGGATCACAAGATGAGCCAAAGTCAGGAGTCTGAACCACCCAGGCACCCCCATCTTTTTGAGTTTATTAACTATTTGCATGGTTTCTTTGGAGAAATATCTGTTGAATCTGTTGCCTATTTTGTTTTTAATTTCTCAAAGTGTATTTATTTGATTTCTTTGGTTGCATGTGACAGAAACCACCTCTACGTACCTTAAATGAAAGAACAGAATTTATTTTGAGGATGGTTTTGGGGAGAGATATTCATGGTATGCAAGGGCAGCAGTACAATGAAACACCAGAAGACTGGACACAAATCCTGGTACTATAGGACACCCCTGCAATTCTCTACTCATAGTTTCTCTCTCCTCAGTTGCTTCATTCTCATCTCTCATAGAGTCTGTCCTTCCATTCTCAGGCCACATTGCAGGACACAATTATTGCTAATTATTCGTAGGTTCCCTGCTCTTTACTTTATTTTATTTTATTTTATTATTTTTATTTTTTTAAGAGATGGTGAAATGTTTAAAGTTTATTTTTGAGAGAGAGAGAGAGAGCGCACAAGTGGGGAGGGACATAAAGAGAGGGAGACGCAGAATCTGAAGCAGGTTCCAGGCTCTGAGCAGTCAGCACAGAGCCCATTGAGGTGCTCAAACCCATGGACCACGAGATCATAACCTAAGCTGAAGTCTGATGCTTAACCGACTGAACCACCCAGGTGCCCCACCCCCTCCTCATTTAAAAAATCAATCAGATATTTCTTAATTTTTTTAGGGAAGAGCTTCTAATTGTCCCAACTTGGTTTATTTAGCCACCCGTAGTTGAAACAGCTGTGGCCAAGAGGGCATTAACCCACATGATAACCATGTAGATCCAGGGCAGATACTGGCAACTATGGCCTTCTGGTTTCTGACCTTTTTTGTGTGTGCACTAACTGAGCAGAGAATGGTTTTTGTATCTTTAAAGAGCCGGCAGGAAGAATATGTAACAGGGATGCATGTGGTCAGAGAATTACAAATATTTATTACCTGACCCATTATGGAAAATGTTTGCTGATCCCAATCTAGGGTGAGGGAAACAGTGTCTCAAAAAAAAAAAAAAAAAAAAAACAGGGGGAAAAAAAAGGATGAGATGAACTGGTTTGCCACCCTGCAAGAAATCTGTAGACCATTGATTCCACAGGATATTAATTAATGATCCCATGGTCAATCTGTTAGGGAAACCAGATAGCAAAATTTAAAAAGACTTCAAGACCTTTCATAGTCTTTGGTATGTTAGAAAACATTGTGAACCTTCAATAATCTTTAAGAGGAAGACATAATATGTTTTTCCCCCACATTTATTTGACTATAGAACCTAATTTCCTCCTACCTCCAAGGAAATAGTATTTCATGGAACACACTTTGAATAAACTTTTTAAAAAAAATTTTAAAGGTTTATTTATTTTTGAGAGACAGAGACAGACCACAAGTGGGAGAGGGGCAGAGAGAGAGAGGGAGACACAGAATCCAAAGCAGGCTCCAGGCTCTGGGCTGTCAGCACACAGCCCTACCTGAGGTTCGAACTCATGAACTGAGAGATCATGACCTGAGCGGAAGTCAGATGCTTAAATGACTGAGCCACCCAGGCGCCCCTGAGTAAACTTTTATATATGAGCTCTCGTAGGTACTGATGTGGACTTTACTTCCAGCCTCCCTTGAAGTTGAGTTCAACAATGACTGGGGAGCTATGTGTAGTGGAGGCCCACAGTGACCAAAACAAAGGAATTTTTAGTCTAGCAGAGGAGACTGATAAAAGATAATCTATTTTAAGGGTATGAAGAATGCTGTAAAGGATAATATAGAGTATCTAGAAACCCAGAGAAGGGACACCTCCTCACCCTCCTAGGGTAGGAGTGGAACATCAAGGAAGGCTTTCATGAAGACTTGGTGACTGAGCTGAATCTTAAATATCAACCTGTAGAAGTTTACCAGGTGAAAAGGGGGAACCAATGGTGAACTTTTGCACAAAGTCAGATAGAGGCAGTGATGTTGGATAGAACTAGACTATTTTAAGAATAATTGAGGAGGACTCTGTCATTGATTAGATATAGAATATGAAGGAAGAGATGGCACAGAAGATAACCCTCAAGGTTATGAGTTGCACAGTTTGGTGAGGGCCCAGTTTTCAGTTCAGTTTTGGATCTTTGGGGTCTGTTGTTCCACGGGCCAACCTATTGGAGATGCCCTGCAAAGTTAGGTGCATGAGGCTAGAACTCAAAAGAAAGATCTGGGCAGGAGATACAGATGAAGGAGTTATCACTGTATACATAATAGTTAAAGCTGTTTGCCTATTTTAAAATTAGGTTATTTGTCTTCTTTTCTTTAAGATTTTATTTTTAAGCCATTTCTGCACTCAAAGTGGGGCTCAAACCCAGGACCTTGAGATCAAGAGTCCCATGCACCAACAACTGAGCCAGCCAGGCACCCCCAGGGTGTTTGTCTTCTTAATATTGAGTTGTAAGATTTTTTAATATATATTTTGGATACAAGTTCCTTATCAGATAGTTTTGCAAATATTTTCTCCCGGGCTGTTGGTTCTCTTTCACTTTCTTGATGGTATTGTTTGAAGTCCAAAATGATATTTCTATAGTTTCTATTAGTCTGGCTAATGCTGTCTTTGATTGTCTACTGCATAGTTCTGTGTACCTGTAAAACTTAAGGAGGTTTAAGTTCCTTTATTGGCAACATGCCTACTACTGCATCCTATACCCTTGGTAAGGGCTCCTCTTTTTGCTCTTCTGCTCTGTTTTGTGGACAGAACTTGTAAGAAGTAATTTTACATAGGGAATACCTTTATAATCCACCCTAGCTTTTTGTTGGGACAGGAACAGCTTTAAGGTCATAGCTGTTTATATGCAGATCATGCCAGATCTACACATCCAATATTTACTATTCATCAAAATCAGCTGGGGATTCTAAAAAGTCCTACTGCCAAGGCTGTAGCCAAGACCAGTTTAATCAGATTCTCTGGGGGAAGGGCAAGGGTACCCAGGTGTCAGTGGCTTTGAAAGCTATGCAGATCATTCATAAGTTGAGAAGCACTGTGGTAGAGTCCCCTGCTGAACATCATTTCATTTGTGCATCAATTCAACAAATACTCATTGAAAGTTGACTGTGTTCTAGATGTACTGTCAGGTGTTGGGTATTTAATAGTCAATAAGACAAAAATAGTCTTTGCTTAAAATCTAGCAGGGAAAAACAGATACTAAAGAAAACATTATATTAATAACCATTTAATTGCAGTTCTGAGCTAAATACTTAGCAGATAACTCCATTCAGATTTCCTCAGTTTCATTGTGTCAAAAACTGAACTCTTAATCACTCTTTCCAAATCATGTCATCCTCCTATACTTTCTAACCTGGTAATGTCCATTTCAGTCATTCAAACCTTGATATATACCTCTCTCCTTGATGTTTCTCATTGAATCAGTACTCCATTTCTGTCTCCATCATAATCATTTAACTGATCCTTCCTCTCAGTCCTGATTACTATTATTTTAGGGCAGGTCCTCATCCTCTAGTGCCTAGATTATTGCAATTATCTAAACCTGGTTGGTATTCCTAGTTCTAGATCGGTTCCCTTCCACTCCAGTCTCCATAATATTATCAAAATGATTGTTTTAGAAATCAAGTATTTAATGGATCCTCAAAACATACAAGATCAAATCCAAGCTCTTTACATCCCTCCAGGATCTTCCAATTTTTCCAGCCTTATCTCCAGTGTGAAACCCACTCTCCTCTTATGCCAATTGTCTTGGTTATGTATTACTACAAAACAAGCCATCTCAAAATTTAGTGGCATAAAACAACCACTGTGTATGACCTAGGAGTCCCAGAATATCATTTCTATAGAATTTTATTGATCAGGCAAATCAAGGCCAGTTCAGGGTAGGGGAATTAGATCCCACCTCTCACTAGGAGGAGTAGCAAAGAATGTGTGGATGTCTCTAATCTACCACACTTAGTTTTTCTTTTCTCTCTCTCTCTTCCATTTTTTTTAGGTCTATTTTTTTCTAATACCATTCCATTTGCACCTTCCCTAGTTTTTCAGCTTGGCAGATTTATGCTCTTCCAGACTTAACTTCAGTGTCACAAAGACTTTCTTGAATGAGAGGGCAACTGCATGGTGTGTTTTCAATGACTTAGCATTTACCGAGTACGAGGTAACATGCCTCCAAAGAGAATAAACCAAGCCCTGGTTGATGGGCTAGGAAACATCCAAACAGTTTATCCTTCTCCCTTTTATGCCATCACTGTACATTGTATTTATGCCCATGTCACATTTTTTTTGCAGTCATTTAAGTATATGAATGTTCTGTGATCCAAGTTACCTCCTCAATTTCTTTGATTTCATCTAAATTCTGTCAGTTGCAGGTAGGTGAAATCATTGTAAGAAAAAAGAAAATGTGTGCATGGGAGGAGGACAATATTTATTATGAAATTGATTTTTAAAAAGGGAGGGGTGGTGCTGGCCGTTGGCATAACTGGATCCAGGCAGCAAACAATACCAAGTGGTCTCATTCATACTCTCCTTACTGTCTCCCTCCCCTCCCTTGTCTCTCCTCCTTTACTTCCTCTGCTACTTCCTCCTCTCTCTTCTTCTCCCCCTTCACCCATGCTCTGCTTCAGTCTGTGTAGTGGCTTCCTTCACTCTTACTGCAGACATTGTTTCTCCACATGATGGATCATTTGACCATGATGGTACTAAGTTTCCAGAATGGTGTCCCCAGAGGTAAATGACAGTCTTTGCTTTAGTCCCAGATGAAAATTCCTGTAAGGAAAGACACTAAGGCCAGGGGAATGGAGCACTGTGGTTGGCCAACCCTGTCATGCTGGGGGAGGGCTGGTCTATTATCAGAGAAGTGGTGGACAACTGTCCCAGGTCAGAAACCACTGGCCTCATTGCATTTGTCTGTTTCCCCAGACCTCTGCAGAGTTACTGGCACATAAATGAATGAATGAATGAGTTGATGAATGAATGAATGAATCCTGGACTTGAAATGTTTCCCTCTCTGCACAGAAGTTCTGATTCTATGCAGCTCTCTCTCTCAGACATTTCTCACTGACCACAGAAACAGTCAGAAATTTTGCTGTTTAACCACTTCATGGCCATTTTGTGTGAGCCAACCCTACAGGCACTGACACACAAAAGAAAATGACTAAAACACCAAATCCCTAGTGTTTATCTTGTTGCATCTTCAGTCTGGGTTCTTTAGGCCAGGAAAGGTTTGGAAAGTGTGGTGGGGCCCTGTGAAATGAAAGAGCTTCCAGGTGAGTCAGTACTGGGGTTGGAGCTAAAATGAACCTTTGAGTGTCAGCAGTGCATCATTATTAGCACCATGAGTTTTCCAGGAAAGCTGCAGCAGTTTCTGGAGACCTCATTGCAGACAGCAATCCATTGCTTCTTCCAAAGGCTGGTGACTGAGCAGCAAGCTTTGCAAATTCTTCCTGAGATCTTTCATTCACATTCACGGTGTTCAGAGAGGCAGGCGAGTCAATGTTGGAGACTCTTTTCTTTAAGTTTATTTATTTATTTTGAGAGAGAGAGAGAGAGAGAGAGAAAGAGAGTGGGAGCAGGGGAGGAGCAGAGAGAGTGAGAGGGAGAGAAAGAATCTCAAGCAGGGTTCGTGCTGCTGTCAGCACAGAGCCCAACACTGGACTCAAACTCATGAACCGCAAGATCATGACCTAAGCCAAAACCTAGAGTCAGATGCTTAGCTGACTGAGCCACCCAGTCACCCCTGTCAGAGACTCTTCACGATTTCATTCTTACCGGAGGTTATTTCTCTGGCCACTAGTAAGAAGAAATAGAATCTTACGGAGAAAGAAAAAGAAAGGCTAAATGATTTCTGCAGCTCTCACACCTTCCTGGAGTAAATCTAAGTCCATCCACCAGGGCCTGGTTCATTCTATTTTAAGACATGTTGCCTGCACTCAGTGAGTGCTAAGTCATGGGAAAAACAACATTTAATACCCTCCTATTCAAAGAAATGCTGTGCCACTGCTATGGCCACCTGGTTTTCAACTCAAAAGCCCCTGATACATCAAGTCACTAGGATGATGATAAAGAAACCAAGTGTCTGCATTTAGTGGCCTTTTTTTCTGATGGAGGACACAATCAAACCTAGAAATAAATACACATGTGAGATAGTTTCAGTTTATGATAAATGCTGTGTGATTTATAGTGTGTTGAATAGAATAGGATTCAGGGAAGAGTCTAGGAATATGGCTATAGAAGCTTCCCTGAAGAAGTAACTTTTGAACAGAGACCTGAATAAGAAGGAGTAGATTATGTGAGAGAGAAAATATCAGAGAGAGTGAACTTGATGTGTTTAAGAGATATGAAGAAGGTCCTTGTGGTGGGAGTGTACTGAGCTAGGGGAAGAAAATAGATAGGAGCCAGACCATGAGGGACCTTGTGAGCCAAGGAGGAACTTTGTATTTGATTTTAATTGCAGTGGAGGATTTTAAACAGGGAAATTACATGATTAGACTCATGTCTTTTATCTGTGCTGTTCAGTATGGTAGCCACTAGCCTCATGTGGCTATTCAAATTTAAATCAATTAAAATTAACTAAAATTTAATTCCTGAGTTATACCAGACACATTTCAAATATGTGGTTAGTGGCAGCCATATTGGGTGGTGTAGACATAGAATATTTCCATTTGCAAAAAGTTCTGTCACAGTGTTGTTCTAGAGAGAGTGGAAGCAGGGAGACCAGTTAGAAGGCTACCGCTAGTTCAAGTTAAAGTCTTTGATATCTTAGACTAGGGGATATAACAGTAGAGATGGTGAGGAGTGGTTGTACTTGGAGTGGAGTTTGAAGGCAAAGTCCAACAGGATTTCCTGATGAATTGTTTATGAAGGAATGAAGGGAAGAGATGAATGAACTATGTTTGCAGGTCTACTTTGGTGGAGGTAGAAGGATTAGAAATGTTTACATGCAGAAGAAATAGATCTCTGACAGCTTAATGGAATAAACTCATACTTCACCTGTAAGAGATAAGAACCTTTAAAAATCACAGAGACACATACATGACCAAAAATAAGCTTGCAGGAATTGTTGGGGATCTAGTGTTACAAGTATTTCAACTTGTAAATACTTGTGATTGACAGGTCAGTGGGGTCTGTCACTAAAGTGGTGGAACTCATTCTCAGGGAATTTTGATCACTGATGATGGCTATGCTACAAATCTCATTTCTGATTTCAAAGAGATCCCCTTTTTCAAGGCTTCTCCAAAGAAACGGGTTTCTATGACATTAAAAAAAATACTTACTTTTCTCTAAAGTTCAACCTGATGCTGCCAGTACTAAGGGTCATTAACAAGAAATACATGGGCACTGGGAACCTGATTATGCACTTCGATGGGAAATTAGTAATTTAAAAATTGTAGAACCAGATATTCCACTGTAGTTCCTATCCCTATTCATGAAAGGATTTAGTTGTGGAGAATAGACCTTTACTGGAGAAGGGTTTACAAGGTCAAATCTTACATGCTCGGTTGACTCCTTAAGGAGTTTGTGATATCAGACGAACTATTTACCATCTCTGAGCCTTCATTTTCTCACCTATGAAATTAGATTAGAAATCCCTGCTCTATGTGCCTTCCATAAATATTATGAGCTTTAAATTAGATGAAGATAGTGATAACACCACTTGACATTTATTAAGTACTTAGTATGTGCCAGGACTGTGTTAAGCAGTGTGACAGATACCGTGCTAAACTTAGTGGCTTAAAACAACAACCTTTTTATTTACTCACGATTCTGTGAGTCAGCGATTTGGACCGGACTCAGCTGAATGGTTTTTCTGCTTTTCTTGCCCATGGTTATGCATGTGGCTGCAAATTATCTGGCAGCTCTGACAGCCTAACTTGTCCCCTCTCTTATGTCTGGTGATTGGTGGTAGCTGTTAGCTGTTGGAAGGGGCCTCCATTAGGACAGTTTATCTCTCCTTCACTGACCACTTGCCCTGCGGTAGGCCAGGCCAGGCTTTTTCACAAGGCAGTTTAAGGGCAGAATTCCAATAGGTAAGAGCAGAAGCTGCAAGACTCATTGAATTCTAGGCTTAGAAATCCCACATGCCACTTCCATGACATTCTATTGATCAAACCAAATTACAGGTACAACCCAGATCCAAGGTAGGGTGACAAACTGGGCTTTTTTATGGAGGTTAAGGAAAAATCACACTGCAAATGGGCAGGCATACAAGGATAGAAGGAGTTATGTTAGTCATCTCTGTGAACAATCTACTGTGCTTATCAACAGACAACCTCATCTAACCTGCACAGCATACTGTTTTCCTTATTGGACAGATGAGGAAATAGGCACAAAGAGGTTGAATAACTTGCTCAAAGTCACATAGTTAATAAGCACCTAGGCTGGGATATGAATCCAGGCAGGCCGACTCTGGGGATCATGCTTTTTTAGTAAGTTCTTCAAGTGGAAATCACATTATGATATGGTAGCGATTACTTGTGTTTGGCTTATGTCCAGTTCTTTCCTTCTAGGGCATGTGAGAGACTGCACTTGTGCACCCTTATAGTTTTAGTAATGTCGTGTAACTTGTTCTGGGCCAATGGAGGCATTTAAGCACATGTAAATTCTTCCTTCTTTTTTACCCTTTACTGCTATGACCCTAGAAACCAAGGGTGCAGATGGTGGAACCATAAGATAGAAGTAGACTTGATTGCTGAGTTACATTCAAAAGGAAACTGCCCTGTAGAGCTGCCAGATCTGCAGCAGAAAAGAAAATTTCATATGTTAAGCCACTGAGATTTTGAGATTTCTTATTGTAGTGAGCCATTTCTCTCCTGATTAATACAAACTTCACTGTATTTTTGTACTTGTAAAGCAAAATCATAGTCTTATAAAAATTTTAATTAAACAGGAAAGAATAAAGAAAGATTTAAAAATCATTCCCAGGGCACCTGGGTGGCTCAGCTGGTTAAACGTTGGACTCTTGATTTTGGCTCAGGTCATGATCTCCTAGTTTGTGAGTTTGAGCCCCACAACGGGCTCTGTGCTGACAATGCAGATCCTGCTTGGGATTCTGTCTCCCTCTCTCTTTGCGCCTCCCTGGCTTGCTCTCTCTGTCTCTCAAAATAAATAAAAATAAACTTAATAAAATAAAAATCATTCCAACTTCTACTACCCAGAGTCAATAATTCTCAATCTTCACTAGAAGGTGAAGGGTTCTACAACCCTATGACCCAGTAATTGCACTACTAGGTATTTATCCAAGGGATACAGGTGTGCTGTTTTGAAGGGGCACATGCACCCCAATGTTTATAGCAGTGATATCAATAATAGCCAAAGTATGGAAAGAGCCCAAATGTCCATCGATGGATGAATGGATAAAGAAGATGTGGTATATATATACAATGGAGTAATACTCAGCCATCAAAAAGAATGAAATATTGCCATTTGCAACTATGAAGGTGGAACTAGAGGGTACTATGCTAAGCAAAATTAGTCAGAGAAAGACAAATATCATATGACTTCACTCATGAGGAATTTAAGATACAAGATAGATGAACATAGGGAAGGGAAGCAAAAATAATATAAAAACAGGGAGGGGGCAAAACATAAGAGACTCTTAAATATAGAAAACAAATAGAGGGTTGCTGGAGGGGTTGTGGGAGGGGAGATGGGCTAAATGGGTAAGGGGCATTAGGAAGATATTTGTTGGGATGAGCACTGGGTGTTATACATAGGGGTTGAATCACTGGAATCTACTCCTGAAATCATTTTTGCACTATATGCTAACTAACTTGGATATAAATTTTAAAAAAAAGAGTATGGGTTCTAGGGACACCTGGGTGGTTCAATCAGTTAAGTGTCCAACTTCCACTCAGGTCATGATCTCATGGTTTGTGGGTTCAAGCTCCACATTGGACTCTGTCCTGATAGCTCAGAGATTGGAGCCTGCTTCAGATTCTATGTCTTCCTCTCTTTCTGCTCCTTCTTTGCTCACTGTCTCTCCCTCCCCACCTCTCTCTCACAAATAAATACACACTTAAAATTTTTTTAAAAAGAGTATGGGTTCTACATCTTGAGTGCTTGAGTTCAAATCCTCACCTCATCACTGATTTTGAGAAAGTTACTTAATCTTTCTGTGCCTCAGTTTCTTCAACTGTAAAAGGAGGGTAATAATAGTGCTTACTATATAGTGAGGGTTAAATAAGGTTTATAAAACACTTTGCGCAGTACCTGGCATACAGCAAACACTAAATAAATGTTAGTTATGATGCCAGGATAGCAGGTTTATACATTCCACCTAGATGTGCAAAGAAAATGTAGCTACTTCCTAAAAGATCTTTCTCATAACCCACTGCTAGACAGCAGAGGGCTGCTTTTGGGGGTGAAAGAAACCATAGTACCTTCTTCTTGTTTTAAAAGACTTCCAAGGAAGTATTTAGCCAGTCAAACATCCATCTTCATAATGGAGTTACTGCCCCCTTCCCTTATCTTGTTTTCCCCAAAGATGATATAAAGAAAACCTATCTTCCTTCTCTGCATCTCTTTTCCTCTCACACTGTTCCCACACTCACATCACTTCTGACACAGCTGTGTGGGAGTTCTCGTCCACCAAGCAATCCCCTGCAACACCACCTGGATGTCCTACAACTTAACTAGAGTCTGACACTCCACCTGGAGATAGCATCAGCTCTTACAGGTTAAGGGTCCCCACTCTGCTTCACATGTCAGTTTTGAGCTCAAGTTGTCACTTGTACTTTTGACCCATCGACTATAAACCAGACATTCTCACAACCCCCTCCTTGGCTTCAATTAATTTGCTAGGGTGGCTCACAGAACACAGGAAAACAGTTTACTTATTGTTTACCAGCTTATTGTGAAAGGATATGATAAAGGATGTAGGTGGACATCCAAATGGAGGAGATACCTGTGTAGGGAAAGGTATGTGGGAAGGAGTGTGAAGCTTCTGTGCTCTCTCTCTGGCAATCCTCCAGCACCTCCAGCACCACCTTATCAACGTGGAAGCTCTCCAAATCCATACTTTTGGGGTTTTATGGAGGCTTCCTCAGGTAGGCATGATGGATTATTAATTCTGTTTTCAGCCCCTCTCTCCTTTCTGGAGAATGGGAGGGGTGAGACTGGAAATTCCAAACTTTTAATCATGACTTGGTCTTTCTGATGACCAGCTACCCATTCAAGAGCCCATCAAGAGTCACCTCATTAGAACAAAAGATACTGCTATCACCCAGAAAATCCCAAGGGGTTTAGGAGCCCTGTGTTAGGTATGGGGTGAAAGACCAAATATTAAAAACAAAAGATGCTTTCAGTGCTCTTATCACTTAGGAAATTACAAGGGTTTTAGGAGCTCTGTACCAAGAACTGAGGACAGACACCAATATATATATTTTCTATCTCACAGATGGTTTCTCTGTGTAGGGAAAAAGCTTATGAGGTCTCCTGGTGACAGAGGAAATTTTTATCTTTCTTCACTAGACTTGCTAAGGGAAGGATGGTTTAGTCTGTTCTGGCATCCATTACAGGAAAACTAGTTCCATTTGATCTTTTGGTGAGCAGTAGTTTGTTTGTGCTTCTGTCTGTTGGTGGCTTGACATTGCCTCCAGTCATTGAAAATCTTGAACTTACAGGCCTCCTTTATCCAACTCCAGGCCTCTGTAATTCCAGTGGTCTTCCCAGCCTCTCCCAAGACTCTCACCAGGGCACCTAGGACCTTTCTGGATTCTTTGCACACCATGCACAGACCATAGGGAGCAAAGAGCACTGTCATTTCTTCTACTTTTGCTCAACCCATCCACCCTACCCCTAGTCAGAGGTTGGCAGAGTCCTTTGCATGGAGGTCTTATTCCAAGATTCCAAACAGGAGTGGGTAAAAAACTCCTTTGATTTTGGCTTTTTATTCAAACTTATGTGATAATCCCTGCCCCTTAGGCCAGTCAATTCATATGTCAAACAGCTTACTTCTTCCTCCCACTACTCGTACTCATGATTTCCAGGTACTGATTAGGACAGGCTTTCTCCTTCATCTTCTTGTCTATAGGGACTATGTTTATGCCACTAAACCTCATTTCTCAACTTGAATGACAGAGAAGTAAAATCTTTACATGACAAAGACACCACATTACTCTTGATATGACAGTTACAAGTCAGTTAGGAACTAGAGGTAACTATGAATACAAATACATTTATTTAATAATCTCAAATACTGCATCATTAGAGTATTCTCACCATCACATCATCATCATATAGGAAGTGCTTATTTCACCTTCAGTGCCCTTCCATTCTTCTCCTGGATTTTGTTGGAATTTGTTGTGGTTTTGCCCGTTAAGACAGTCGGAAAGCAGTCCACCTGCTGTTTGCCTAGAATGCAGAAAATGAGCATCATACCATATGGACTTTTTAACACTCACCCACATGGCCCAAGACACAGTACCAGATCCTCTGGCAAGTGTAAGCCAGGCACCACTGGGGTGGCTGCTTTGTTTGGGAATGACGTATTTTTAAAAAATCTTCTTAATTACATTTTTATCCCACTGCTATAAATTAATGTCTGGTCTTCTAGTGGTCTGTAAATCAACTCAGGATCTATACATAGCCTACAAATGACCAATAAATGTTGATATCAGTGGCAGCTGTGTAATCAACACTCTCAACCAGCAGTGCTAACCTTACATAGATTGAATAAAAAACCTGTCTAGATGTGAGGTCAGGGTCTGTCATTAGGACCTCTCTAACTAAGTGCTAAAGCCCCAAATATCACACTTTGGCATGTGAAGACAGGGTTTTTGTACCTGTATATCAATGGATTTACCAGACCATATAAGAACCCAAGGATTCTGGATAAATCTTACTTTTAACAAGCACTCCAGGTAGTTAATGGAAATTAAATTCAACTGCAGTTCTTTCTTCCAACTGCATATTATTTAAAAACAAAAACTGAACTTGTTATGCATTTGTTTTCTCCTTAAGATTAAATTATACCAAGTGAGTCCAATTAAGGAGACCTCACGTGTATCTCTTTAAGCTGTGGCCAGAAAGATTCAGCAAGATTCTATGGCATCTTTGAGCTCTTTTATATGACTTCATTTTATCTGAAGTTTTGCCAAGAACAAAAAACAGAAAAACTAAAACAATAAAAAAATTAAGACCTGTGCCTTGGGGCAGAGTTACAGAACTACACCATGACTCGTGGTTTTCATTTAAGACAAAAAGGCCATGCTGGTCGTCAATGTATGTCTGCCTTCATTCATTAATCAAGCACACAGGTGGGAGTGTGTGGGAGTCAAAGCCGGGAACTTGCCCCTCCTCCTCCTCACCCTTCTATCCCAGGTGAGATGTATTTAGTTGGTGTGATTCCCCATTGCTGGGCTTCCTGAACTTTCTCCCAGAGACTTGCAGTAAAGTTAAGCTACTTTCAACCTCAGGAGAATCAATTCTGCAAGGTTCAGTTTCAGATCCTGTGTCTTCCTCCCTTTCTCTACCCCTCCTCCGCTTGCACACTGTTTCTCTCAAAAATAAATAAACATCAAAAACTTTTTTTAAAAAGTAGGATTTTCTAATCTCCTAATACTGAACCAAGTCTTGGGGTCATCAGAAAAGAGGAGTGTGTATGTGTGACTGTACTGTATGTATATGTGGAATGGGGACGTTGTAGCAGCTGGAGGCTGGTAGAGGTCAGACGAAGAAGGGAGGACAGGTATAAGTCTTTGAAATGATAGGTGCTGTAAAGTGCAAAGAGCCATCTCATTTAGGATTTTCCCACCTCCTTAACTTTGCCATCCTCCATTTCAGTTTCTTATGTGATCTTTGGGGACTTCACACAATCTTCTGTTACATAAATTGTATTTATTAGTTTAATTAATTATAATCATTATATTTATTTGTCTTCTCCCTTTTGTTCCACCTCTGAAAATGTGTGTTCCCAGAGGGCAGACCTTTATTCATCACTGAATTTCTAATGCTTAATAGGTACTCAGTAAAAACCCGTCGAATAAATGAAGGGTTGAATGCACTAAACACTGCACATATTACCTTTCAGTACTGTTGTAGATTAATTTGGGTTAGAAATAGTCTTTTCCTTTTTAACCTGCTTTTTTTTTTTTGCTGTTCTATATACTTAACAACAAAACACTATGGGTGAATTGTTTAAATCCAAGAGCTTGGAGTATGGCATTTGGAATATGATCATCATGTAACTAGATATGTGGCACCATTCCATTGTTTTTATGAAGACCACATACATTTCTCTTATAAACAAGCAAGGAGTTGCAGTCTATCAGCTTTGCATCTCATCTATTTTAGGACTGCTGGTCTCTGAAGTCTGACCACAACTGTTTAAATGTCTGTCATTTCAGTCTTCATTGTCCCAAGTCCAGCCCAGAGCTGCTCATCATTCTTGGCTGAATTCCAGACTTAAAGATGGTTCCAGAGTCCACATCAAGGGTCATATAGCCCACCTCAGCCTATTGCTGCTTCCTAAGTAAAGCACCCTGGAGATTTATAGTTTGGATACTTGTCTTAAGGAAAGATTCAGACCTTGGAACAGGGAAGGTAGATGCATCAAGTGTCAGGAAAACATTGGATATTTTTGAATGACATTGGTTCATAAATTTTAATCCCTCTTCTTTGTGACTCTGTGAAACTTCTCAAAGGAAATATCTAAATTTTGCCTTCTCTGACTTTTATCCTTACAATTTTGTCTTTTACAAGGTATACCCATTTTTTGGTTGGGTACAAAATGATGGATTTGCATATTTGTTTGAATGCTCTGTGAAACCAGTCTTTACTGGTAATAGCATGCCCACAAAAGATTATATTCTTCTCTGTAAGTTACAGTGTCTAGAAGATGGAAAAGAATTATAAATAGTATACATTAATAATGCTAACTTTCAAAAGATTTAGAAATAGGAAACTTATGTACTTGCAAGCTTTCATTTTTGTCTCCTCTCTTAAGACTTAGTTATTCTTTCCGAGATTCAGATTTTAATTTATATGATGTCCACTAAAAGGTAACATGTAATACCTGTTATATAAGAAAAAGAAAAAATAAGAAGATAATACTGAAGACAGGATATCATGCATAATGAGTGAAACATCAATACATAAACCCACAGTTGGCCGGTGGAGTGGTTTTGAATAGTTCTTTTGAGAATGGATTTTGCATAATATGCAGGAAGCACTGATCATAGATTTTTGACCCAATAATCCCACTTTCCATTGGGAAAAATTAAAATGTCTAACAATTAGATAATAAAAATTATGACTATCATATAAATTATATATCTATTGGAAGGAGTAAATAGAATTAAGTTATATTTCTGTCTAGAGTTATATTACATATACATCTCTTAAATTATATTTATAAAGATCAGATATGGAGAAAAGCTTTTATTTTTTAATATAAGTAAAAAAGCAAAAAGACAATTCTATCACTGGGATTTCATGTGTGGAAAACAAAAATACGTTAGATGGAGCTCTCTCTTCCTCAGCAGGGCCCCTATGCTGAGCCATCTAACTTCATCCTTGTCATCGTGGTGATACCTGCACTTGCTGCCACCATGACTGAGCAGATGACATTTTGTGGCATCCTCAAGGGCCACAATGGCTGGGTGACCCAGATTACCACCACTTCCCAGTTCCTGGACATGATACTGTCCGCCTCTTGAGATAAGACCATCATCATGTGGAAGCTGACCAGGGGTGAAACTAACTAGGGCATCCCCACAGCATGTTCTTCAGGGTCATTCCCACTTTGTTAGTGATATGGTCATATCCTCAGATGGGCAGTTTGCCCTTTCAGACTCCTGGGGTAGAACCCTTTGGCTTTGGAGTCTCACGACACATACCACCACACGCAGATTTGTAGGCCATACAAGGATGTCCTGAGTGGGGCCTTCTCTGGAAACCCACAAATTGTCTTTGGCTCCTGAGATAAAACCATCAAGCAGTGGGATACTCTGGGTATATGCAAATATACTGTCCAGGATGAGAGCCATTTGGAGTGGGTGTCTTGTGTCTACTTTACATCCAATAGCAGCAATCCCATCATTGTCTTCTGTGGCTGGGACAAGCTGGTCAAGGTATGGAACCAAGAAAACTGTAAGCTGAAGACCAACCTCATTGGACTACCTGAACACTGTGATAGTCTCTCCAGATGGATCCTTCTGTGCTTCTGGAAGCAAGGATGTCTAGGCCCTTGCTGTGGGACTCTAGATGGTGGGGACATCATCAATATCCTGTGCTTCAGTCCTAACTAATATTGGCTCTGTGCTGCCATGGGGCCCAAGATCAAGATCTGGGACTTAGCATGCCAGATAATTTTAGACGAACTGAAGCAGAAAGTTATCAATACTAGCAGCAAGTCTGAGTCATCCCAGTGTACCTCTATGGCCTGGTCTGCTGATGGCCAAACTCTGTTTGCCTGCTACATGGACAACCCGGTGTGCATGTGGTAGGTGACCATTGGCACTCACTGGAAATACATGGAGGAGCTTTAGAAAGAAAAAAATTGGTTTTCTGACTTAGAAAAAATACATTAGATGCAAACAGGAAGGCAATACTTATTTTAGGAAGGCAGAATTAAATATGGCCTTTTCCTCCCTTTTATAGTTTTTCCCCCTTATAACAAAATGTAAAAAAAATCTAAAAAGATCTTAGAAGGTCATATAATTTCTAGGAAATGACTACACAGACTACATTGAAAAAAATTGGCAAAAACCTTAACTAAAACCTGAAATGAAATAAACAAATGCCCATTGATTACACATAGTATTCCACTGTTCAACTTCACTTATTCTACCAATGTAAATATTTGTAACCCAGCTTTTGTGACCCTCCAGTGATATCTCCACTGTTTTCAAAAGCTATTGAAAAATATTTAGAATTATATTTAGTACTGTTCAAGGTGTATCCAACAACACGGGAGGAAAAGGAGGGCCCAGATCCCATAATTAAGGAAGGGGTGCTGCACCTAGAAGTATAGTAATTCCCCCCCTCATAGGCCAGCTCCAGGGAGAGAAGTTGATCTGGGGAACACAGGCCACTATTACTACTCCAGCTGCCCTTGGAAGTCTAGGCCCTGAGGCAGAGAGGTCAATATCTGGGAAATCAGGTGGATGCCTGCTGAATGGTCAGGGAGGAGACAAGCCAGAAAAACCCAGCAGGTCTGTGAATGAAGCTATTTTAGGGCTTTTGTTTATAAGGGACAAGAATCACAATTCAGAGGATATTAAGCACATCAAGACTGAATTGGCTTATATAACTAGAAAGTATATAATTTGTAGTTCAAATGACTTCAGCAGGATTTTTCTTCCTCTTTCCCTGTGTCGGTTTTCTTACACATTTTTTAGATCAGCTTCTCTTTGTCTGTTGGCCTCTTTCTCTTCAGTTGGCCTTCTGCCAGGGAGTAGGCTTTGCTGAGGACTGTCTAAGGTTTATGTCATCCATCTTAGAGACACCTTCCCCAAAATAAGAACTCCAGGGACTCCTTTCCTATTGTATTACACACAAAAACAGTGGATCCATTTCCTATACGTGGTGGCTGTGAATTGTACTTACAAGTGAATGTTTGCTGTTCAGGATACTGTGCCTGGGGTGCTGTGATTGGTGAAGTAAAGGCAGTATTTGTATCTGATTAAAAATACTGACATTAAGAACCTCTCCTATCATTAGTGAAAAATTAGCCTGAAAATAACAGAGTATTGCAAAAACTCCCATCTTTTTTAAAAACCCTGCTTGCTAACCCATGGCTTTCTATAGAATTTCAGGCAGTAAAACAGAGTTAAGCGAATAAACTTGAGATATAGTTGGGAAAACATGCTATTCTTGTCTTAATATTTTCTTTTATATTAAACTCCCTGATTCTATAAAGTCTTCATTTTCCCCACTTCCTGCACCTGGTGGTTCCCATGGTGACAGCAGCTTCCTAGGTTGGGGCTGGAGCAGGTCATTTGTAAGTTGAGTGTTTATAAGGTGGGAACTGTCTGTACTGCATTAGTCGTTCAAATCTCAGCTTTTAAATAGATCAGTTGTCTCTTCTCTAATGAGGGAGTACTTGTTCTCTTAACGTTCTGGCAAGCTCATTTGCTTATTTTCATCCCTGTCCAAGTCATACCGATGAATATGTCCATCTTTTGATCTTCAGGAGGTGTATGGAACAGAAGGAAACCTTCTGATTGGAAAGGAGGAACAGCAGAAGAGAGCCAGATAAAGGTAGCTAAAGTCTGTTAAGAATGTTCATGATTCCAAAGTGATTCAGTAATGTAGAGGACACTATCATGACAATGAGCATCATCCATCCCCTAGTCAGGTTCTATGTGAGAGAAGAATGAATGGTGGCCCTCCACTCTAAAAGTTTTCCCAGCAGACTGTTAGAAAGGCCATGATATCCTCACTAGTTAGTATAACTTGGGGTTAAGACATGTAGGCCTTCTGTTTGAAAAGGCAAAAGTCCAAGTGTATAGATCACGTTTTACTCATTTTTGTACCTTCTGCACCACCTCCAGGGCCCAATGAATATTAAGTAAATGAGATGGACAACATTACCAGCTAAGAAAAGTTCATATTCAATATTTTAGCAGATGAATTCTGGTTATTCACTCATTCAGCACACATTCTTCAACGATGAAGATTATAAAAATAACTCTTATGGTACTGTAAGTTAGGCAATGAGCTAAGTATTTAATGTCCATTATCTTGATTCTTACAACTCTATGAGATAGTTGCCATCAGAATTACCATTTTATAGGCAAAGAAGCCTAAGCTCCTTCATGCCTATCGTGCATTTTTTTTCTTGTGTTAAAGAAACTGGGATGTTTGTTCTATAGAATTTCCCAGAGTCTGGATTGTTTCTGATTACATCCTTAAAGTATCATTTAATATTTTCACCTTTCCTCTGTATTTTCTGTCAATTGGTAGTCATATATAAAAGCTTCATTTTTCAGCCTAAGTTTTTTGGTCAAACCAACTAAATAAGTGGTATTGTATTCTTTCATATGCGGGAGACCTGTACTATGAGTGTCTGTCTTTTCTATGGTATTAGCAGACATTCATATTGAACATCTGGTTCAACTAGTTGTGTTTTTTTTAAGTTTATTTATTTATTTTGAGAGAGATGGAGACAGCATGAGTGGGGAGGGGAAGAGAGAGAGGGAAATAGAGGGAGAGAGAGGGCATCCCAAGCAGGCTCCCTGCCCAGCACAGAGCTCGAACTCGGGGCTGGAACTCATGAAATCGTGAGATCATGACCTGAGCCAAAACTAAGAGTCAGACACTTAACAGACTGAGCTACCCAGGAGCTCCTCAACTAGTCTTGAGGCTGCATAATAATGATTTTCTATTATATTGATAATATATATGTATGTAGTGTGTGTGTGTGCACATAAAAGCATTTTTCCTTATTAGCTAAAATACTTCTGTAAAGAGAATCTTTCCCTTATCCATTATTTGGTTACTTAGCAGTGTACTTTGGTTAGGGAAGCCACAAAGTACACCCTTCAGGTGTATACTTTCAAAATAATGAGTTAGGTCCCAAGGGTCTTCCCTGGTTATCAATTAATTATTTTTATTATGATTATGAACACACAGATTTAAATATATATGATAGTTTTTAATGTATTGCAGTTCTTGCTGATGATAAAATCATCTCACATTTTATCTGAGCCTCTGCAGGTTGACTCTAGAGTCATTTGACACAACCCAAAGAGGTCTTTGATAACTTCTTTACTCTCTTGTATGACAAGATGTCCCAGCTCACCTTTTAAAACTTCCTGCCCAGACTTGGAATTGTCATTTCTCTTAAGTGGAAAATGATATCTGGACCTCCTGGTTTTTATATTGACATCTAATTCAAGGCAAAAACCATGTCTCTGGCCTGTATTCAGCCTGTGGCTAGTCTGGTCCTGACCTCTGGCCAGACTTAAGTAATAGCAATGAGAATTAAGAGAAAAGGATGGCTCATAAAGATATTTTTTCTAATTCTTTTTATTGTGGTAAAATACAAATGACAAAATTTACCATCCTACCCATTTTAATTGTACAATTCAGTGGCATTAAATACATTCATAATGTGCAACCATCACCACCGTCTGTATCTCTATGACTTTTTCATCTTGTAAAACTAACACTCTCTCTTCATTAAGCAATAACTTCCCTTTTCCCTGACAACTAACATTCTTTGTTCTGTCTCCATCATTTTGACTAATCTAAGCCCTCGTATAAGTGGAATCAATCAGTATTTGTCTTTCTGTGGCTGGTTTATTTTACTTGGCATAATGTCCTCCAGGTTTATCCATATTGCAGCATAGATCAGAAAATTCATCGTTTTTAAAGGCTGAATAATATTCCATTGTATGAATTATATCACATTTTGCTTATCTACTCATCCTTCAATGAACACTTGAGTTGCTTCCACTTTTTAACTATTGTTTTTTTAAATGTTTATTTATTTTTGAGAGACAGAGAGTGAAAGGAGGAGAGGCAGAGAGAGAGGGAGACACAGAATCTGAAGCAGGCAAATACAGAGCCTGATGCAGGGCTCAAATCCGACCTGAGCCAAAGTTGGATGCTTAACTGACTGAGCCACCCAGGGGCCCCCACATTTTAGCTATTGTGAATAACGCTGCTATGAACATGAGTGTGCCAATATATTTTGAGGCCCTGTTTTCAATTCTTTTGGTGTATATATAGAAGTAGAATCCTGGGTTATATGGTAATTGTATTGTTAATTTTTTGAGATACCTTCATTCTGTTTTCCACAGCATCTGTACCATTTTCTATTCCCATCAAGAATACAGGAGAGTTTCAATTTCTCCACAAGCTCTCCAACACTTGTTATTTTCTGAGATTTTTGCTTTTTGTGTTTTAATAGTGCCAAAATGTAGTAATTGGTGTGAGGTGATATCTCATTATAATTTCTTTTAATTTTAATTTTGATTCCAGTATACTTAACATAGAGTGCTATATTAGTTTCAGGTGTATAATATAGTGATTCACAATTCCATACATTACTCAGTACTTACCAAGATAAATGTACTCTCTTTTTTTAAATGTTCATTTATTTATTTTGAGAGAGAGAGAGCACACACTTGAGCAGGGGAGGGGCAGAGAGAGAAGGACAGAGATAGCAGGCCCTACCAAATAGGCTCTTTGCTGGCAGCACGGAGCCAATGCAGGGCTCAAACTCACAAACTGTGAGATCATGACCTCAGTTGAGATCAAGACACACTTAACTGACTGAGCCACCCAAGCACCCCAGTGACTTTTGTTTTAATGTTTTTTAAAAAAATTTTATTTATTTTGAGAGAAAGGGAGATAGAATGATCAGGGGAGGGGCAGAGAGAGAGGAAGAGGGAGGACCCAAAGCAGGCTCTGCTCTAGCTTGAACTTACAAACCATGAGATCATGACCTGAACTGAAACCAAGAGTCAGGCACTTAACGAACTGAGACACTCAATCACCCCAAGATAAGTGTCTCTTAGTTCCCTTCACCTATTTTGCCCATCCCCCTACCCATCTCTCCTCTGGTAATCATCAGTTTGTTCTCTATAGTTAAGAGTCTTGCTCATTGTTTTGTTTCTTAAATTCTACATATGAGTGAAATCATATGGTATTTGTATTTCTCTGACTGATTTACTCTGCTTAGTATTATACTCTATAGCTCCATCCATGTTGTTGCAAATGGCAAGATTTTATTCTTTTTTATGGCTGAGTAATATTCCATTACACACACACACACACACACACACACACACACATCCCACTTCTTTTTTTTCTCAGTAAACTCTACCTCCCATGTCAGGCTCAAACTCATGACTCTGAGATCAAGAGTTGCATGCTCTACAAACTAAGCCAGCCAGGCACGCCATACCACATCTTCTCTATCCATTCATCTATTGATGAACACTTGGGCTCCTTCCAAGTTATTGGCTATTGTAAATAATGCTGAAATAAGCATAGAGGTGTGTATATCTTTTTGATTAGTGTTTTCATATTCTTTAGGTAGATACCCAGTAGTGGAATTACTGGATCATATGGTAGTTCTATTTTTAATGTTTTGAAGAACCTCTGTATTGTCTTCCACAGTGGCTGCACCAGTTTGCTTTCCCACCAACAGTGCATGAGGGTTCCTATTACTCCACATCCTCACCAACACTTGTTTCTTATGTTTTTGATGTTAGCCATTCTGACAGGTGTGATGTGGTATCTCACTGTGGTTTTGTTTTGCATTTCCTTGATGATGAGTGATGCTGAGCATCTTTTCATGCATCTATTGGCCATCTGTATGTTTTCTTTGGAGAAATGTCTGTCCAAGTCTTCTGCTCTTTTTTAATAGGATTATTATAATTTTGGGGGGTGTCCAGTTGTGTAAGTTCTTTATATATTTTGATACCCTTTTATTAGATATGTCATTTGCAAATATCTTCTCCCATTCCATAGGTTTCCTTTTAGTTTTGTTGACTGTTTCCTTTGTTGTGCAGAAGTTTTTATTTTGATGTAGTCCCAGTAGTTATTTTTGCTTTTGTTTCCCTTACCTCAGGGGACCTATCTGGAACAAGTTGCTATGGCTGATGTCAGAGAAATTACCGCCTGTGCTCTCTTCTAGGATTTTTATGGTTTCAGGTCTCACACTGAGGCCTGTCATCCATTTTGAATTTGTTTTTGTGTGTGGTGTAAGAAAGTGGTCCAGTTTCCTTCTTCTACATGTAGCCATCCAGTTCTCCCAGCACCATCTGTTGAAGAGACTGTCCTTTTCCCAATGGACATTGCTTTCTGAAAGATTAATTGACCATATAATGGTGGGTTTATTTCTGGATCATCTCTTCTCTTCCATTGATCTGTTTGTCTATTTTTGTGCCAGTACCATACTGTTTTGATTACTATAGATTTGTAATATAACTTGAAATCCAGATTTGTGACACCTCCAGCTTTTCTTTTTCAAGATTGCTTTGGATATTTGGGAAGTCTTTTGTGGTTCCATGCAAATTTTAGGATTGTTTGTTTCAGTTCTGTGAAAAATGCTGTTGGTATTTTGCTAGGGATTGCATTAAATGTGTAGATTGTGGGGTGCCTGGGTGGCTTAGTCCATTAAGCCACCAACTTAGGTTAAGGTCATGATCTCAGGCTGGTGAGTTTGAGCCCCGTGTGGGGCCCTGTGCGGACAACTCAGAGCCTGCAGCCTGCTTCTGATTCTGAGTCTCCCTCTCTCTGCCCCTCCCTCGCTCACACACACACACACACACACACTCTCTCTCTCTCTCTCTCTCTCTCTCTCTCAAAAATAAATAAACATTTAAAAAATACGTAGATTGCAAGGGATAGTGGGGGAGAAAACAAGGTGGCTGAGGCTGCTGACTCCACCTACCAGAACTTTCCTGTTGGCCAGGCTGGAGGGAGCAGGGGATTAGGAGGACTTCAGGCGTGCATCAGCAAGTCTTCCATCAGGGTTACTAACGCCACAGTAGTATGCTCTAGGAATGCCATGCTGCAGGCGCACACTCCTCCACCTGCATTTCTTCCTATGCTCCTCTAGGGAGCACGTTCTCCAGTGTCCTGGCTGGCAGTGCTCTGGGTGTTGGGGCAATGGTCCGGCTGTTCCTCTGGGAGGTGGCTGAGCTCACTGGTACACCAGCCACGGCCTGCACTGCCATCCCTCACTGACCATGGCATAAGGACTCTTGTTCTGAAATTATTTTGAATAACTGTTGAAAGATAGGTCCCACAGAGATCTTTTAATAAAAGTGAAATTTGGAGAAAGCATTGAGAACTAATGGACCTGCCAACTCTTAATTAAACAGCATATCCTGACAGGATTTTTGTGGATCCATATGAGTTGGCTTCATTACTACAGAGAAACATAACAGAGGCAATGATGGTTTCAGAAAATTTTAATATAGAAGCTCCCAGTTAGTTGTCCAAGGAACCTAAAGTTCTAATACATGCTAGGTAAGACTCACGGTGCATTGTTGCCAAACTTTTCCACCTATGCACTACAACTATCATAGGCCATGTAGTAAAGATGGAAAAACCTTTATTGTGGTCAATAACCTGGATTTATTGATGTACTGTGACTAAGAGTTTCCAATTTTGAAATTCTGGACTCAGTCCGAAGTGGCAGCAACTTGTGCTGTGAAGAATAAGGACATTTGCCAAAGGAGCAATCTGAAATCTAGATGAGTATATAAGAATGTGACTCTACAGGTTCCAGTGAGACTGGCCCTACACACCTCTTCAGTAGGTTCTGTGACTCTGCTCATTACCATCCTGTGTTCTACTTCAGTTCTTGTGGCTGTTTTCAAATATGCCCATTTCCCCTGTAAGTTATATGGAGTTAAATGCTTTCCATAAACTGAAATAAGCCCTATTGACTTATCTTCACTTCGGTTAGGAAAAAGAACAGTATTATGGATTAGAGAAAATTAATTCTCATTTTGTGAATAGAAACATTTTAATTTCAGGTAAAAATTGAGAAAATCCTTATAAATAAGAATAAATAATTTGGAAGAAAAAATAAAATGTGTAGATTACTTTGGGTAGTATAGACATTTTAATATTTGTTTTTCCAATCCTTGAGCATGGAATATCTTTCCATTTCTTTGTGTGGTCTTCAACTTCTTTCACGGGGTTTTATAGTTTTCAGAGTAGAGGTCTTTTACCTTTTTAGTGGCATTTATTCCTAGATATCTTATTATTTTGGGTTCAATTGTAAATGGTAAAAATTTCTTTTTCCGCTGCTTCATTATTGGTGTATAGAAATGTAACAGGTTTCTCTATGTTGGTTTTGTATCCTACAACTTTATTGAATTATTTTATTAGTTCTAGTAGTGTTCTGGTGGAGTCTGTCAGGTTTTTTTTTTTT
>CM053561.1:19739863-19980700 GCA_028646485.1 Cryptoprocta ferox
GGCACTTTCAACGATAGCCAAATCATGGAAAGAGCCTAAATGTCCATCAACTGATGAATGGATCGAGAAGATGTGGTTTATATATACAATGGAATCACTACATGGCCATGAGAAAGAATGAAATCTGGCCATTTGTAGCAAAGTGGATGGACCTCGAGGGTGTCATGCTAAACGAAAAAAGTCAGGTGGAAAGGACAGATACCATATGTTTGCACTCATAGGTCTAACAGGAGAAACCTATCAGAGGACCATGGAGAGGGGTAGGAGGAAAAAGAGTTAGGGAGAGGGAGAGAGACAAATCATGAGAGACTCTTGAATACTGAAAACAAACTGAGGGCTGAAGGGGGAGGCGGAAGGGGGAAGGGGGAAGGGGGGTGATGGTCATGGTGGAAGGCACTTGTGTGTGTTATATGGAAACCAACTTGACAATAAACTATAAAAAAATAAAGTCGATTTTGTCTGATATAAGTATTGCTACTCTGGCTTTCTTTTGACAACAATTTGCATGATAAATGTTTCTCCATCCCCTCACTTTTCAATGTGCAGGTGTCTTTACGTCTAAAATGAGTTTCTTGTAGTCAGTATGTAGAATGGTCTTGTTGTTGTTGTTGTTGTTTATCCATTCTGTCACCCTATATCTTTGGATTGGAATGTTTAATTCATTTACAGTCAAAGTAATTATTCATATATTTATTGTCATTTTATTACAGGTTTTTTTTTTGTTGTTTCTGAAGATTTTCTCTGATCCTTTTTTGTCTTTCTTTCATAGTTTGCCGATTTCTTTCTCTTTACCCTTTGCATATTTATTAGTGGTTTTTAATTTGTGGTTACCATTAGGTTTGTATATAACATCTTCTACATACAGCAGTTGATATTTAACTGATGGTCATTTAAGTTTGAATCCATTCTTTACTCTTTTTGTCTCCACATTTTAGGTATATGTTATCATATTTTATATCCTTTTATTCTGTAAATTGCTTGACTGATTTTTTACAGAAGTATTCATTTTTACTGCTTTTGTGTTTCCCACCTTCATATTGTCATTTTTAGTCTTTCCTTTGCACTCAAAGTGTCCCCTTTGATATTTCTTGCAGCTGGTTTAGTGGTTATGAACCCCTTTAGTTTTGTTTATTGGGAAAACTCTTTATCTGTCCTTCTACTCTGAATGATAGTCTAACTGGATAGAATATTTGTGGTCAAGATTTTTCCCATTCAGCACTTTGAATATATCATGCCTGCCCTTCCTGGCTTGGAAGGTTTCTGCTGAAAATTTCACTGACAGCCTTATGGGCGGTTTTCTTTGTTTGTAACTGTCTTCTTCTGTCTTGCTTTTAATTGTTTTTCTTTATCACTATGTTTTGCCATTTTAATTATAATATGTCTTGGTGTTGATCTGCCTTTGTTGATTTTGTTGGGGGTTCTCTATGCACCCTGCATTTGGATATGTTTTTCCTTCCCAGACTGGGAAAGCTTTTAGCTATTATTTCTCCAAATAAATTCTCTGTCCCTTTCTCTCTCTCTTCTTCTGGGACTCCTATAATGTGAATGTTATTATGTTTGATAGAGTCACTGAGTTGCCTATACCTATTCTTATTTTGCATAATTCTTTTTTCTCTCTTTTGTTCAGCTTGATTATTTTCCATTACTCTGTCTTCTAGGTCATTAATTCATTCCTCTACTTCTTCCAGCCTGCTGTTCATTCCATCAAGCATGTTTCTCATTTTGTTTATTGAGCTCTTTATCTCTTTTATGTTATTCCTTAACTCTGTGTTAATAATGGTCTCACTGATGTCCTCTACTCTTTTCTCAAGTCTAGTGAGTATTCTTATGATCGTTGCTTTAACTTCTCCACCAGGCATGTTATATCTGTTTTGCTTAGGTCTCTGGTTGTGGCCTTATCCTGATCTTTCATTTAGGACATATTACCCTGTCTTCTTATTTTTTCTAAGTCTCTGTGCCTCTTTCTCTGTGTTAGGAAAGTCAGCTATGTCTTCTGTTCTTGAGGTTAATGACTTTACAAAGAAGAGGTCGTGTAGTGCCCTACACCACAGTGTTCCCTGTTCTCCAGGGCCTGGTCCTTCTGGGACTATCTCCAGTGTGTACTACGTGCACTCTGCTACTGTGCCCTAGCCACTTTATCCTTCAGGCCAGTTGTCTGTAGAGATTTTCTTTGCTTGTTTTGGGCAATGTTTGGTGGCGTGTGTTAAATAGATGTGCTCTGGCCTGCTTGCAAAATGAGATCTGTCACTGCTGGATCTGCACTGAGGCCTCAGAAAACTCCTGGGTGGGGAGACTCAGTGGTAGCAGAGGTTTGGACAGGTCTTCTTGGGGAGGAAGCCCAATGTGCTGGGACTGAGGCAAGTGTGACTGGGAAGGGTGGTTCCACTGGAGCACAGGGAGTGGGGGAGGGCTTGGTGCAAGCCAGTTAGGTAGTGAGTTTCTGTGCTGCATTGGTTTCCACAGGTCACCCTGTGTTTATGCTGAGGAGTGGGGGAGCAAAATGATGCTGGCCAGTTCCTTTGTTCCCAGAGGGCTCTCTTTGTGAACACTGCCTCTCTGGAACACTCTCTAAGATGAGCAAAAACGTCTTTACTGTGTGCCCCAGGCACTTTTCAGACCACTGTTACCATGCTGAATGTACTGAGCTGTTTGCCCTGTTTTCTCCAAGAGCAGCCCCAATGTCCTCCAAGCTCTCCCCAGAGCCAGACACACTAACCTTTAAAACTCTAGGCTTTAAGCTCCACTGGGTGCACTTACTTATGAAATTTAGGCCCTATTGCTTTCCAAACTGATTGCTGTGGGGAATTTTTTCCCCATATGCTCCCCTGTGTGTTAATTTGTCTCTTGCCTTTGTCTCTGCAACCACGGCTTCCTCCCCACCACAGCATCTAAGATCCATTTCTCTCCCAAACTGTGTCTCTGTACTTTCTGTCTTCTTTGATGAGGCCTCTTTTCAAATTTCAGTTGTGGAGTTTGTTCTGCCAATCTTCAGGTAGGTTTCTGGGGTATTTATGATGATCTAATAGTTATCTAGCTATTCTTGTGGGAAAAGGAGATCCTAGGTTTCTCCTACCCCACCGCCATCTTCCAACCTCTTCTCAGTCATTTTCGAAGGACAGTTTTGCTGGATATAGGATATTAGCCCCCTGCTTTCTGGCCTCCCATATTTATGATGAGAAATCTGCTCATAATGTTATGGAAAATCCCTTTTATGTGATGAGTTCTATTGCTGCCTTCAAGATTTTCTCTTGGTCTTCTTAAAGTTCAACGTGTCTCAGTGTGAGTCTCTGATTTCATCTTACTTGGAGTTCATTAAGCATTTTGGATATTTATAGTCATATCTTTTATTCAATTTGATAACTTTTCAGCTGTTATTTTTTCAAATATTCTCTCTGCCTCATTCTCTCTTCTCTTCTGGCACTCCCACAATGCATATGTTGGTCTATCAATGGTGGCCAAAGGGTCTCTTAAGCTCTGTTTGCTTTTCTTCAAACTTTTTTCTTTGTTTCTCAGACTCCATTTTCATTACTCTGTCTTCAAGTTTACTGATGCTTTTGTTCTGCTTGCTGAAATCTGCTTTCAATCCTTCTAATAATTTTTTCATTTCAGTTACTTTACCTTTCAGCTCCAGAATTTCTTTCTCACTTCTTTTTAGGTTTTCTCTTTGTTGATATTTCCATTTTGTTCATCATTTTCTTGGCCTTCTCCATATCTTCCTTTAGTTGCTTGAGAATCTTTGTGACAGTGGTTTTAAAGTCTTTGGTAGATCAGCCATCAGGTCTTTTTCAGGGAGGGTTTCTGTTGATTTATATTTTTCCTTTGAATGGGCCATACTTCCTGGTTTTTGTTGTTTGTTTGTTTGTCTGTATGCCTTGTGATTTTTTGTGGTTGTTGAAAGTTGGACATTTGAATCTAAAAATGTGGTAAATTGGGAAATCAGATTCTCTTTCATCTTCAGGGCTTGCTGTTTTTGTGATTGTTTTTGTTGTGTTGATTGTTATCAACTGTCTCTGTGCCAAGGATCAGCCTGAGTTCTAAACTTAAGGTCTTCTCAGTATTTTTTGAACCTGTGCCCTTTGCTGGGTGTACTCACTTAATTATTTCCCCCATATATGCAGTTGCTTTTGAATGTCCTCATCTTTAATGTCTGCCTCCCAAAAGAGGGGAAAAAATGAAGCAGGTGGAAGTGTTCCAGTTCTTTACGTTCCCTGGCTGTTATGTCATCTAAAAGGGGAGTGGTGCAACAACAATGGCTGTTTGCCTCTTTGCTCCTATGTGATCAGAAGCAGCAATCACTGATCAGAGCATAGATCCCTAATATTAGAACAGAGTTTTTTATGCCCACCTTGAGTCCTGCAAATTATGAGCAAGCTGCTCTGAGAATATATGCACAGCTACCTGCTGTGGGAATGGGGGAATGGGTACTCTGCTAATAGCTGAATTTGACCAAAATTTTTAGACAAATTCTGACAGTAAAATTATTGTCTGGGTGGGAAGATAGATTTCTGTTGCTTCCTACTCTACCATCTTCCTAGAATCTTCTGATAAAGATATTTTGCACTTAGAAATGTGGGAATGAAAGGACATCTGATGTTTCAAGTGAGAAGATTGTAACTTAAAATTTTTTTAATTCTTTTTTTTTAATTTTTTGAATATTTATTCATTTTTGAGAGACAGAGAGAGACAGAGCATGAGCAGGAGAGGGGCAGAGAGAGAAGGAAAGAGAATCCAAAGAAAGCTTAAGTCTCTGAGCTGTCAGCACAGAGCCTGATGTGGGGCTTAAACCCACAAACCTGTGTGGTTTGTGTGTGTGTGTGTGTGTGTGTGTGTGTGTGTGTGTGTGTGACTTCTGGGGAGGTCTTCTTGTGCTTTCCTTTCTCTTCTTGCCTGTACTATTTAGGATGTTAGTTTGACCACTTTACAGAGTCAGAATAACAGAGGCTCTGTCAGAACAAAAGTTTCCTTCTTTCTCCCAGTGATATTATGGTAGGCAGATGGTCCTGGGTTTACAGGAAGTTTTGTTTCTTGAGGACATCCAGGGACCTGGGTTCCTTCTGTTTTTGTTGTTCCACCATTCCGAGTTTTACCCTCCTCCACATATTTGAAACTGGTTTACCAGCACCCATGGAATGGGGAAAAGGGAGTGGAGGCCAGAGGACTCACTTTTAAGACAGAGTTTTAAGGAGTTGCATGTGTCACTCCTGCTTACATCCTATTGGCCAGTACTTAGGTCAGTCACATGGTCAAGGCTAGGTGGAAGGGATGCTGTGCTATGCAATCTCTACATGGTCAGAGGAGGAATTATATTACAAAAATATAGAAAGAGAGAATGAGTGTTGGGGAGACATTTAGCAATATCTTCTATTCTTTCAATTTATACCTCTCCCCTTTCAAAAATATGCCCTTGCATTCTCTCTACTTAAGTGAGAAAAATGGGTCTTTGTTGTGCCAGAAAGAGAGAGCCACATCAGACTTTTCAGGGAAGCAGTGTTAATAGTGGTGGGGTGGGTCTTGTGGTGAACACCCCTGGAAGAGTATGTAAGTCCTAGGAACACACCTGGAGGCAGGGGAGGTAGGTAAGCTGCAGTGGTGCTGACAGCAAAATTTGGCTGCTTCACAAAGAACTGCCAAGAGGAAGTTCTTTGTCTAAGCCCTGGTTTATCTAACTCTAAGCCTAAAAACCATTCTGCCAAAAACAGTTTGCTTTCTCTCTAAGATTATAAACACTTGAAGTCAGTGCAAGTGTCCTTATTATGCAGGGATGAGTGCATTTTTTACAAATGACATTGTGCTTCAGAAAGCAAGTTCAACTCCGATGTTTGCCAAGGTAAATAGTTCATTTATTAGAAATAAAGAGCCAATGTATCTCATGCTTAACTGAATTTAAGTGAAGTAAGCTGAAACTCCTTTGTTCTTGACAGGATACTGATATGTATTTTCATCTCCTTTTCTGTGCTATTGATATTTTGAGTGTGTATGACTCTTTAAACTTGTTTCCTCTTGCCAGTGAAGTTTGAAGCAATTAAGTACATTACTCTTCTGTATTAATCTTTCACATATGGGAAGAGCAAGAAATCTAGAGAACATTTTTATTTCCTGGGAGCTTTATTTCTACATCCCTTATTTTCTGTCTGGAAGAATGGTCTTTGATTTCATCTAAGTAAAAAATAACCAAAGTAAGAAGTTTTGTACAGGATTTAAATGCTACTGAAGTTGTATTAGAGCCTTGCAAATGGGCATCGGGAAGAAGCCTGAGTTTGATGCTGATTTTGCTGCTTTTACTAATTGTGTGAATTTGGGTTAGTCACTTGACCTCTTTGAGGCTCATAGTCCTTGTCTAAAAAATAGGAAAAATGATTTGTACCCCACTGGGTTATTATTTGAGTTAAATCATGGTTATACTGGTTAATAACTGTGTGGCCTTAGTTAAGTTACTAAAGCTTCTCATGTCTCAATTTCCTCATCCATAACATGGGTTAATAATAGTACCTGCTTTATAAGATTTTTCAGGAGTGCTTGGAACACTGCCTGGGGCATGGTAAGCTTTATAGAAATGTTAGCTGTTGTTGCTGTTCTGTGAATATATAATAGCCACCTGTGTGCACTGGGCTTGGTTGGGACATTGACAAAGACAGGAAAGGAAGTCAGTCTCCAGCCTGGTCATTCAGTGCAGGCTAGAATTCTTATGGGCTCCTATATTTGTAGGGAGCAGTGAATGTGAAAGCTGCTCAGAGGCCAGAGCTATGCTAACCTTTTAAGGTAACTGCTGATGATGCATTTGAGAGAGCACAGTGCCACAAAATTTTGCTGAAAAAGGAAAAAAAAATCTTACGGTGAAAATATATTCTTAGGGGCAAAATGCCACAAAAGTGTAAGAGATGGATTCTGGTGAAATCCATCCAGTGATTTTTTTTTTCTTTTTAAACATTCTTATTCTGGGGGTGCATGAGTGGCTCAGTTGGTTAAGCATCCAACTTCAGCTCAGGTCATGATCTCATGGTTTGTGGGTTCAAGCCCCGTGTTGGGCTCTGGGCTGACAGCTCAGAGCTTGGAGCCTGCTTTGGATTCTATGTCTCCCTCTGTCTCTGCCCCTTCCCCACTCATGCTCTGTTTGTCTCTCTCAACAAAATGAATAACATTTAAAAATTTAAATATTCTTATTCTGTTTCTTATTATTATTTTGAGTTTTATTCCTTATAATCCTTTTTAATGTCAGCCCCATCCTCCTCTTCAGGTGCATGGTTTATTTTCCTTCATCTATAAAGAACCCTTTCTGGGATGGGGGGCTCAAACACAATACAAAGATGCAGATCTACATGTTAACAGAAAACAGCAGATAAAATATTCCACAGGGGATTCTTACTAGACTGTTTCAAGGAGATTTCACTCAAGAGGCTGCCCAAATATGCACAATTCTTCTACACCCTCCCCCCCCACAAACCAACTCATTTTCCCCTACTTTTCAAATTCAGCATCTTCAAAGATATTTAGTTTAAGAAATGGGGCAGCATCTCATTTTGGAAAACATGCATTTTTAGCTCAGAAAACTGTGTTGTCATTTTTCTTTTAGCTTTCTTTAAGTTCTTTCCTTGATCCTGGAAGAAGATGGAGATTTACAATCACATTTTATTGGTACTTTTCTCCATCACACAGATGATAAATTATTGAGAAGCCATTTGGTCTATAAAAATGAAATACAAGGCCCATCCCCTTCCAGCACGCTGCTTGGACTGGTTTCAGCTGCTGTGAACTGCTAGGGCTCTGTGGTCGGAAAAACAAAGCAAATCCCTTACACATTTTGGGCTTGGTCCTTTGTACAGGGATAGAGAGGAACAATGACCTGATGGACTATTGGCTCTCTGGATGCTACCGAAGGCCACAGAGTCAGCTCTTTTATGGCTCCAGAGGGGTCCTTTATTCTTCTGAGTTTTCAGTTTCAGAGATTTTGTACCTATATTTTAGTGAGTTCTTATTTTAGGCTCCAATCAGTGATGGTGATAGCTTCCAATCATTGACAAGGTTTTCAATTTTTCTCAGACTTCACTGCAGTCTGTCGTCACCCCTGTTTGGGTCACACACTCCTCTGCAAATCCTGTGATTAGCTGCCTCCATCTCTTCTCAGCAACTGCATGTATGCACAAACACACTGAAGACTGCAGAGTGTTCACATATCCCCTGACCCCCCGACTCCTTAACTCGTTCCAGGGCCCTGCATCTCACTGACTAGATTATATTTTCCCTATGGTTTTTAAAAGCAGTTGTCTGATGGTAATATAATTTATTTCTCTCTATTTCAAAAATAGAAGATTTATTATTTCAGTGTGACCTTGTCTTTTATGCGATGGTCAAATCAGCTGCGGTTTTGTAAAAATAAGATTTAGTTTTAATTTTATTTTAGGACACCTGTCTTTCTGGAATCTTAGTATTTTGAAACTCAGATTTGGCATCAGACACAGGTATTTTGTATTCCAAAATCTGTATGAATTTTTAAAAACTAAAATCCAGGGGATCCTAGGATTGGCCTAGTTTTTCTCCAACTTACATTTGAATATACCTTAATCTGTCTGTTGTATAACATAATATGATTCTGTCTATTAATATTAATCCATATACTGTCTACCTAATTATCTTCTAACACTATATTAAAAGTTTTATGAGAACCGTAACTTGCTGGTAACTTGTTGGAACTGGAAGTGTGGAAGATCCTTGCTACCCATTATCTTCTACATACCATACATATGGTGACATTGATAGGATCATCAGTGCAGTTTCTAGAAGGTGCTTTGTCATTGGCAGGCACTTGTGGCTGTCTAAATCTTGCTTCTCATTATTAGGCAGGAAATATTTAGCCTCATAAGTGTTCACTTAGATGCTTCACTCTTCAACTTAATGTTTTATGTCTGAATATTATATACTTGGCTGCCTTCAGACCCTGGATTCCATCATGAAGATTGTCATCTGCTTTTTGCTATTGCTCTGTTGATCTGTTACAGGCTGTCACTTCCCTCTCTGTCCTTGCTGTGAATGGTGTCACTGGCTTATTGACCAAGCCAATGAGGCCTAATTCCTTAGTGCATGATCATCATAAATCTAATGACCAGCACTCTCTTGGCACAATCAGGGTCTCCGAATCTGTCACTGTAGCAACCATGCTTTGTGTGATATCACATTGATAAAATTCCAGTTTTCTGTGAGCTAAGGATGCCTGTCTTTTCTGTGCTTGAACTGATCTAGTGAGTAGGCCCATGGCTTTGGGCCTAGGGAGATGTGAGTTTAAACCTCAGCTGAATTATAATTCTGTGTAGGGCTCTTACTACCTCTTTTATTAGGTTATTCTAAGATTGGAGATAGTATCAGTAAAGCACATCTTAGGTCCTTAATAAATGGTAGGTCCTCACTATGATCACCTAGTCATAATCCCTACCTTTGAAATACTGAAGGGAAAAAAAAATCTTTCTGTGTGATTTGCGCAAATGTAAACTAGCAGAATATTTGATGTTGGGCTGGGAGAGCCCATCATGCTAAGTGTGAGAGAAGAGAAAGTCCTCTGCCAAGTGTGAATGCAGTTCTTATTTTGGAACAGTGCTTCTTTGGAGACACACAGCACAGACTTTTAAGGGCTGGATCATCCAAGGTGAATGTTTCTGTTACTGAGAAAAATACACGTGGTATAAGGAGATCATTAGCTGTGAGAAGAAGTTCTCACTGGAAAAAGAAAAATAAAAAGGCTTCAATCCAATTGTACCCTTGAGTACAAATATACTACCTATGGAGGACACAGGGAGAAAATGACTTTTTAATATTTTGCAGTCTCACCAAAGAAATAAGAAAAATGAATTGTCAGTCCTTCAGAGTGGGCAAGAAACATGGCACTTTTGTCAGAATGCTGCTCTAAGTGAGGTTTAGGGTCAATTGGTTGGTCTTTGAGACCCTACTCTGCTTTGGGAAGCTAGAGACAATCTCTCTGTACTTCCCACATGGAATTGATGGTGAGGAAATATCTGGGTCTAGGCCTCATTGGACACACTATTCATATCATGAAAGGTGGGCTCAGTATCAGGCCTTGCAAAGATTTTGGGCAATTCTATTCTGAACTTACGTATATGTAGGCTGTCTGTACCTATTTTCACTGTGTCCTCTATCTGGAAGAGAATGGGGCAGCATGGAATCTAGAGGGTTTACATAAGGCCCCCAAACTCTGACTCTGCCTGACAATTAAATTACCTGATTTTTATTTATTAACAATGGGCTCAATAACACGATTGCCAAAAATCCAGATGCTTTCTTGAGGAGGAGCTGTTTTGTTCAGTGTTGGGTCAACTTAATCCCCTTGGGAAAGGGAATGTACAGGGGCTCAGACTAGAGTGGACTGTTTCGTTAACCTTGGTTGTGAACCCTGCCCCACACTCAGCTCAGAGGCCTAGGACAAGGTGGTTTCACACGGACAACTCAGCGGCTCACTTCTGAAGATCTGAAATGCTAAAGGTTCTTGCTGTCTGAGCTGCTGCAAATAACTTCTTTCTTCTCACTCCACTCTGTAGTTTACACAGATGTAGACTTTTTGTACTGTGGGGTCCTGGGATGCTAATGTTAATGAGATGGTTAGTGAGTATCTGCTGGGATCATTACATGTGGCTGCTCAGGTTGAATGGGGGCATAACTCCAGGAAGTGCTGTTCACATAACTACAATGTGTTTGGTGTCCCTGGAGTTGAATGCTGCACTTCTGTACAAAGAAGCCCTAATATCTGCTTGAAATGCAGACTGGCAGGTGTTTAGAATTCTCTTTCTCACAGTAATTGCATTTTAGATGTTGGCTTACTTTGGCAGAAAAGGGTGGTCTAGTCTTTAGTTTCAGCAGAATAGCAGCAGTCAGGGATCCTTGCTCTAAAAATTGTAGGAATTGTACCGTATCACCGTTTTTCACAGCTGATTCCCAGAAACCTTGACCCATCAGCAACAGTATGGCCCTGGCTCAGACCCAAGCTGCTGAGATCCTGCAAGCTTCCTCATATGTTCTTCTGACTCAGTCTCCTGGGGGAGCTGGAGGATAAGACCCCTAACCTACTGGTTGACTGAGTGGGTGGGGGACAAACTTGGAGATCTGTGATCAGAGAGCCTCAGCCAAGGCTGCAATGAAACTGGTTTGCTTCTAACACCCCAACCCCCACCCCTGCTCTTTCACACCTAGCTTTTGGGATAGAAGAGACAGAAAACCACTTTAAATGGATGCTGTATAAAGAGGATCTATCTGTTCATTTTATTGAAAAATATATGAGTATGGCTGCCTTCAGGTGCTTGACTGATGCCATTAGAACTTAGTCTCCTTCCCTCTTCTCTCCTCCTCTGCCCTCCTCTCCATTCTTTGGTTCTGTTCTCCTCTGTGTTGGCCTTGTTCCAGGGCCAGTCTTCTGCAGCTGGTGGCCTTCAGTATCTACAGAGATGGGTCCTATAAGATTAGTGATTCCAGAGGAAAAGAACCAGAAGCTCTAAAAAAACAAAACAAAAACAAAGCCCCACAAAATGCCCCTCCCCAACAACAACAACAACAACAACAACAACAAAAACAGAAAACCAGCTCATACCAAACCAAACCAAACCAGAAATGTGAAAAACAAACAGAGGATTGTATGTTTGTGGTCTGATTTGGGTTATGGGCTCATCACTGAATCCATTGCTGTGGCCAAGGAAATGGAATCCTCTACCAGTCCTAGGACTTGTGTCCATATTGTGGTTGCATCCCCAATCAAGCAGATTCTGGAGGGTAGAAGATTAGTTCTCTAAAGGAAAATCAAGATGCTGTCACTAGAAGAAGGAGAAACATATGTCTGGGTGCAAAACATGAGTTATCAAGTCAGGCCTTCCCACCTCTTCCTTCTTGCATCTACCATGTGGGGCCAGTGGTTCTCTTCTTCATGGCCTCTACTAACCTACCCTCTTCTGAGATAGATTTCCCTGTTTTAGAGTAACCTTACCATTCACTAAATTTTCTTCCATTGCTTTTACCAAAACATTTAAAAGCCTTACAAATGTCAAACAAACATGTTTCTGCCTCTAACTTACTTAACTTTTCCATAACGTTTCACACTTGTGACATCCATTTCCATTTAAAACGATCTCCTCTTAGATATCATATGTTTTCACTCGTATGTGGATCTTAAGAAACTTAACATAAAATCATGAGGGAAGGGAAGGGGGAAAAATAGTTACAAACGGAGAGGGAGGGAGGCAAACCATAAGAGACTCTTAAATACAGAGAACAAACTGAGGGTTGATGGGAGGGTGGAGTAGAGGGGGAAATGGGTGATGGGCATTGAGGTAGGCACTTATTGGGATGAGCACTGGGTGTTGTATGTAAGCAATGAACCATGGGAATCTATCCCAAAAACCAAGAGCACACTTTACACACTGTATGTTAGCCAATTTGACAAAAACTTATATTAAAAAAATAAAATGATCTCCTCTGTTGACTTTTATGGCACTGTGGTTTCCTTGTTCTCTTTCTACTTCCCTGATCCTACATATATCTTTCAAGGGAAGAACATTTAACACTAGGTTACCTCACAGACTATAGTTGTTCCTCTGATTGTCCCTAGTCCCTTTCTCTAGTGTCCTTTCTTTCTGGCTTCTCTCTGAGTTTCCATTGCTTCAAATATCTTATAGATCCCACCATGCACTGAAAGTTTCAATCCTACAATCTTTGCACAGGGTATTCACTGCCTTAACTGCCCTTCCTTCAGTTACTTGCCTCAGAGTCTCCATTTAGTCTTGCAAACACTCTTTAGGCATCATGTTCTCTTGGAATAAGCCCACACTGTTTGAAAAAATCTCTTCCTTTTCTGTATTAATTTGTACACTCTTTATTACATTCAGTATTCTGTATTTTAAATAATTATTTACATATATGTCTGTCTTTCTCTTTCTTTCTTTCTTTTCTTTCTTTTCTTTCCACAGACCTAATGCCTTGGGTAGGACTTGCATGGAGCCAGGCTTCACCACTCAGTACTGATACAAAAACAGCTGCTTCATAGTTTGTCTTTTTTGATTACTGAAGCCATTTGAGTTTCTGTCCAAATCTTAAATAACCTACTAGTATATAAGCTCCTTGAGGGTAATAACCTTTGTGTCTTCTTCACTATGCTTTCACGTAGTAAGCTGTCAATGAATAGATAAATGAATGGATGAAAGTGGTTGTCTGGAGGCACCTCAACTTTCATGTATGGTCTTTTGTCTCTCCAGTACCAAGATGGAGGTTAGGTGGGCTTCCTGTGGTCACCTAACCTCTAAGACTCAAAACCTTGGGCTGGAATATAGGTTTTTTTGATGACTTGGGCTAAGTTTCATCTCACCACAGCACCAGTTTCAACCACTCTCATTTCTTGGAGACATTTAGAGGATTTTGCTTTTAGTACCTTGGCCAGTAGTGCCCCAGGATTTTCCACAGCATATACTCATTGTCCTTTACATATAAACCTCAAGAAAACTGATCCAGAAGGACAAAAGAACAAGTTTGAGAAGCCCTATAGTGGGGAAGTGTCTCTTTTTATACCTTTTAACACTACTGAGCATGAAAGAAAATTCATAGAGGGAAGGAGAGAGAAAACATAGCAAGAAGAATGTGAGGTAAAATGTCACAGAAATAATAGGATACATTTTTTTCTTACTTCTTCTAGCATCCCTCTGCCCCAATATGCTAAGGCCTTTCTAGCCTTGTTCCAGGGATTCTAGATTTCTTTCCTTTATTTTCATATATCCTTTGAATCTGTACCTTTTACTGTTAGCTTCCTTAAGTCTTCTCTGGAGGTAGAAAGAGTATATAAACCATAAACATAAAAGAACATTTTCTGTGGGGGAACTTTGTACTTTTGAGGGGACTTCCCAACATTGAAGCCTCCTTCTGTTTGAGGCTGGTAGGAGGTGGGTGTTCTTCCTCCAATTGTGGAAGTTGAAAAGCCCAGATCCTTTTGGCCTCTGGTTGCTAGGACACAACCCAGCTTAGCCTGTCATACCATCCCACCCAGAAGGTTGTGTCTAGAGTGAGTGTCACGAAGAAGCAAGCACAGTGGTACCATTGAGTGGCCCTGGCATTTGCAAGGTCTCCTTCACCAAGCTTCTCTTGTGACATGACTCTGGCTCCAATTCCAGCCTCCCAGTTTCTCTTGGTTTGTGCCTGCTTTCCAAAGCTTTAACTTTTCCCGTGATTCTGTGAGCTGCTTGACATTCTTTCAGTAAACTCTTTTGTGCTCAAGTTAGCCAGGTAGATGCCCTTGTTTTCAACCAAAGACCCTGACTGGTAACACTTCCTCATTGGCATTAGAAAAGCACAGAGAAGAAATAAGCCATCTTCTCTGTGGCACTTCTTACCTAAGTAAGTTCCCCTCACTCGCTAGTTTTATTATTTTTTCTCCTCCTCCTCCTCCTCCTCCTAGTCATTCTGAAGCTATCAATGCCTCCTTTAAACTCCATTTCAATTCAAGCTAGTGGATTAATTGTGCCAGATGCTTCATATATCATATATTCATATCATATATGAATCCTGGATAATCAGCTTTCTTTTATATGGGATTGGCAAATGTGACAAATACTGGAAATCTCTTTACATGGAATACAAACACATTTTGTATATGATCCTCAGGGAATGTATTTCCATGACAACAGAATATTTAGGATTTAAGACAAATAAAGGAATATAAACGTACTTAAACCATGTTTTTCCTACAGTACCAGCAATAAGCACACTTATTTTTATTTAATAAATAATAAGCATTTTTATTTTATTTTATTTTATTTTATTTTATTTTATTTTATTTATTTAGAGAGAGAGAGAGAGAGAGTGGGAGAGAGTGAGAGAGAGAGACAGCATGTGTGCCCATGAGCAGGGAGAGAGACAGAGAAAGAGGGAGGGAGAGAGAATCCCAAGAAGCCTCTGCACAAGGGGCTTGATCTCATGAACTGTGAGATCATGATGTGAGCCAAAATCAAGAGTCAGATGCTCAATTGACTGAGCCACCCAGGCGCCCCTACTTCTGATTTAATACCGGTCCACAGAGCTCATTTTTGGAAGTCAAGATAATGTACTAATAATGAAATATCTTAAGCATTATGCATTTTCTAAGACAAAAGCAAATTCTTTTTTTCTTCCCTGTGGGGAAGTTTCATTTGTCAAGAATGAAAAGACCGCTCTCTCTCTCTCTCTCTCTCTCACTTTTAACATTTTAATTTATCCCAAACAATGTGAAACATACATCTTTAATACAAAGAATTTTCAGAACAGTTATAACAGGGCAGATTTAAAGACAAAGATTGTTTTTACTTGCAATCCACTCATTCCCTGTCCCTCACATACCCCTTCCATTTGTTAGTATCCAGCAGTGCTGAATTCCTGCCACAGCATGAGGAACCTTTACAATGATTCATTTGTGGATCACCTGGGTGGCTCAGTTGGTTGAGTGTCTGACTTCAGCTTGGGTCATGATTTCGTGGTTTGTGAGTTTGAACCCTGCATCAGGCTCTGTGCTGACGGTTTGGAGCCTGCTTCCGATTCTGTCTCCCTCTTTCTCTGCCCCTCCCTCCCCTGCTTGTGCTCTCTCTCTCTCTCAAAAATACATATTTAAAAAATGATTCATTTACCATCTGCATGGTGTTGAACTTGACTCTTTCAGGGCATGATAATTTAATTCCTAGTCAAAATTCTGTCTGTGATTAAAATAATACCATTACTGGACAAGAACTTATACATACATTATCCCGAATCCCCAAATATCCTTCCAAGATAGGGTTAGCATTCTATGTACATATGGAAAGATAATTCACCCAAGATCACAGAGACTCATGATATGAACCCAAATCTGTCACACTGAGAAGTCTCTTTGTTCTATTTCTCCATATTGCTTTTACTTGCTTGATGTATTCTGATTTTATAAGTTGAGATACAGTTGATGTATAACATATTAGTTTCACATGCACAACATGATTCAATATTTGTATATGTTGTGAAATGATCACAGTAAGTCTAGTTAACATCTATCACCACAGAGTCACAAAATTTTTTTCTTGCAGTAAGAACTTCTAAGATCTACTCTCTTAGCAGCTTCCAAATATACAGTTCACTGTTATTAACAATAATCTTTATACTGTACATTACATCCCAAGGAATTATTTATTTTATAACTGGAAGTACGTACCTTTTGACCACCTTCACCCATTTTGCCCATCGCCCACCATTGGTAACCACCAGTCTGTTCTCTGTGAGTTTGCTTTTTATTTAGATTTCACATACATGTGAGATCATATGGTATTTGTCTCGGTCTGACTTATTTCACTTAGTATATGACCGCAAGGTCCATCCACATTGTTGCAAATGGCAGGATTCCCTCGTTGTTTTTTTTTAATGGGTGAAAAATATTACATTTTACATGTATGCCACATCTTCTTTATCCATTCCTTCATTGATGGACACTTAGGTTGCTTCCATATCGTGGCTATTGTAAACAATGCTTCAGTGAACCTGGGAGTACAGATATGTTTTTGACTTAGCATTTTCATTTCCTTCAGATAAATACCCAAGAGTAGAATTGCTGGATCACATGGATAGTTCTATCTTTAATTTTTTGAGGAACCTCTGGATCCTTTTCCATAGTGGCTGTGACCAATTTACATTCCTACCAATAGTGTACAAGGATTTCCTTTTCTACTTTGCCAACACTTGTTACTTCTTGTCTTTCTTATAATAGCCATTCTAAGAGGTGTAAGGTGGTATCTCATTGGCTTTTATTTTCATTTCCCTGATGATGAGTGATGTTTAGCACCTTTTCACCTATGTTTGCCCATCTGTATGTATTCTTTGGAAAAATGTTCAGATTCTTTGCACATTTTTAAATTAGATCATTTAGTTGTTTTGTTTGTTTTTTGCTATTGAGTGGTATGAGTTCTTTATATATTTTGGATATTAACCCCTTATCAAATATATAATTTATAAATATCTTCTCCCATTTGGTAGGTTGCTTTCTCATTTCATTGATGGTTTCCTTTGCTGTGTAGGAAAGTTTTATGGCAACGGGACAAGTTCCCTTTAACCAGTATTTACATTTTATTACTCTGTTTTTAAACATGCTTAACCCAAAAAAAACAAGGAAAATTTGCAGCACTTGGAAAATTAGAGAAATCATGAAAAAATGAGTCTTTGGAGCTTAGTGTCCCTTCTTATTCCTATTGGTGACATAGTAGCACTGAAAATGAGTGTCTAGTCCTTTAGTCAAAATAATAGACCCTTGTGAAAAGCAAATAAACGCATGATTTCTGATGAATCAGAGGCACCATTCACTATTAAACCATTCACTATTAAACCAGAATCATTAAAAATAACCGTGTTATTGAGGTACTTAAAGTACTGATGTCTGAGGCAAGTGTTGCCTTATGATGTCCCTGGAATGAAAGCCACCACATTTGAAAGTGGTAAAATAGAAATAGACTCAAGCAACAGGGAAAGCATTTGACAGCAATCCTGGGTCCAATTTCCTGACTCCCCTCCATTCCCAGCTGCCTGGTTGCCAAACTCATCTTTGCTTCTAGGTTACTGCTTTCAAAAGCCTCCCAGCATCCTCATGAGAACCCCCCATCACCAGTCCTGCCTGCGGCCCTGGCTTTGCTGCTGGGATCACGGGTCTTTGGTGTAGTCTGATCTCTCCTGTAACTCAATACACTCCTGCTCTGGACAGCTGCCCAGCCTGTACATGGAAGAGGCAGCTCTCCATTTTAATATCCTATTTGATTTCTGCAGGGCACTCACTCTCATTTATGACTTGGTAAGTTTTGAATTTTAATATTATTTTGGATGATAAAGAGGTAGATAAATCAAACAATCAAATCTTTTAATTTTAATCTGTTGATATCACTGTGGGCCCAAGTCATAAAAAATAGGCTCTGGATCCAAGTTTCCCATAACTCAGCCTCCACTCCTCACCCCAGACATACAATTTACACCTCTGTGAACAAGAAAAAAGTACTTCTCTTTTCTCATGGAGCACAGGAAGTGGATATAGAGAAACAAAAATTAGATTGAAGTTGACTGTGTTGAGACAGAAACCCCCAGCCTTAGAGAGGGAGTCAGTGACTGACTAGAGGGCGCCCAGCAGCAGGTGGAGATAGAAGCAGGTTTTCTGGCAAGAGGCTCACTTTTTGGCTCTGGGCTGGGGATGCAAGCCTAATTGTCTAGGGGGCTAGGGTGGGAGCAAGACAGTTGCTAGAAATTTGGAAGGTGATGTGGGTGGGGCTGGACTGCAGACTCCCAGAGTGGGAGTCCACACCCCAGTCTCTGGAGCAGCATGTAGCATCCTAGACGTGAGAGGTTGTGTCATGGGCTTCCCACCTACACCACTGCCTGCAAACCACAGAGGCCCAAGCAAGGCATTTTCCTCTTTCACCTCTCAGCATAATGCACCACCACAAATAATAAAAAGTAGGGAATGTTTATAGAGCACTTTCCTCTCTGTCAGATACATTTTGAAGTGCTTTATGTGGATGATCTCATTTCCACAACTTGTGGTTGATAAAACTATCACCCCCATTTTCCAGAAGAAGAAATATAAAGGTTAAGTAACTTGTATAACTAGTACAGCATGATGTCATTTATATAAAAGCATGTATGCACAAGAAACCATTCTCCATGTCCTAAATATCTAAAATTCAGTACCGTTCTTGAGAACTAGTCTCTCTTTTGACTGAGTCGTCACATATGCTGTCTAGCAGGCTGTGTAGAGCAGACTTTACAATGAGTTCAAGTGCCTGCTGTGATTCACATGGAGTCTGGAGGGATAGTCAGGGGACTCTGTGGTGAGTCTCTCCTTCCACCCCTGCCTCCTGTTCTTTCTCCTTAAGTTCTGACCCAAACAAACTTTGCTCATGCTTCAGGGATGCATTTATCCTCTTAGCCTCTTTGTTCCTTTTGCCCAGGCCTCCTTTCTTGACATGTTGAAATTCTCTCATTTCTCAAGTCCCAGCTCTGATGCTGCTCCATCACCATGCAGTCCTTCATTTGGCCAGTGTTTACTGAGGACCTAATGCGTGCGAGACTCTCCTCCAGGCCTTCTCAGTTCCCTCTGTCCAGGGTAATCCTGTGATTGCAGTTGTCAGGATAACATAATGATACCACTAACACTCATAACAATCATGATCGTAGCCAACACACGCATGACTGTGCCTGCTTCACACACGTTTACGTATTTAATACACTGCACTCCCCATGTTGTCTTATGTTCTATTTAAGCACATATCTTGCTTTTCTGAGAAGGTTAAAAAGTTTTGAGTCTGTGGATCCCATCTCGTGTTCTTTTTAATTTTTGATAAAGAACTCTATCTAGGATATGTAAAGACATCCAGGGCAGTGACTTGGACATAGCCTGAGCTAGATAAATAGCATTTGAGTTGAATCTGATAAATCCCTACACTCCTGTGTATCCATATCCCAGGTCCAACTTCTCATGGAGCTTTCCAGCTTTTATGCAAAAACTCAGAAGTGCTGACAATTCTGGGCCTGCATTCTTGCATGGGAATATTTTGTCAGAACTGACTGCTGTGCTTTTCGTTTGGGCGTGTGCTCTCAGGTTTTCCACAGGCCCCACCACTTAGAATGCCTTGCATCAGGCCCTGAAGCATCTGATTTTTTAACCTTGTGAAACCAAAGGAGAATTCAGATTCCAGTTATAGGTTGTCCCCACCAGGATAGGAAGAGTTGCAGCCATTATACAAGGTAGTCACTTGGGCTGTCTGAACAGCTCTTTTCTGTCATTGTTCTACCAGCAAGACTTTTGTTTCATCCGGGAAGATGGCTCACTTTTCTAGCACCAGTTTAATAGGGGCTGTGCTGTGTTCAGGTGATTCAAAGAGTCATTTGAAGATCTGATGCTGTGACACATCCCAGATGACTTTAATAACCTTCCTATCACATGTTCCCAGCACAGGATGGAAAAACACCATGATGCTACCTAACAGTCTGTAACAAAGCTCTCATAACATGTTGTGGAGGGGGAGTGAGTTATAAAACTCTTCTCGGCAAGTCTTCACTGGGGGCGGAAGCACAGCAACCCTCAAAGGCAAGCTGAGGTCCTTCTGATGCTTCACAATGAGTCACAGAAGGTGTTGCTGTTTTTCCTTGACACTCATGGATACATATGTCATGTATCCTAAGCCATCCTTGTCTAGGTGCTTCCCTCTATCCCTCACTCATTTAGTCAATAAATGTTTGAGCTTGCTGGTACTACGCCTTGTGTTAGATGCCTTGGAGATTGAATACAGACAATAAACAGGTATACAAATAGAAGGATGATTACGGTGGTAATGCTACGAAGAGAATACGTATGGTGGTGTGACAGAATAACTAGGAAGTCAGAGAGGGTGTTCAGGGAAGTCCTGAGGCAGGGACATTTGGAGGTTGAAATGAGAGGGTCCCTGGGCAGAGGACAAATGGGATGGGAAGGAGATGAGGAAGAACTTGGCACTTCTTAAATTTTAAGTTTATTTATCATTGAGAGACACAGAGCACAAGCGAGGGAGGGGCAGAGAGAGAAGGAGACACAGAATCTGAAGCAGGCTCCAGGCTCTGAGCTGTCAGCATAGAGCTCCACGTGGTGCTCAAATCCATGAACCCTGAGATCATGACCTGAGCCAAAGTCAGACACTTAACCAACTGAGCCACCCAGGTGCCCCAAGAACTTCATACTTTTGAGGAACAGAAAGAAATCTAGTGTTGTCAGAGTTGTGCTGTGTGGAACATGGATCTGCGACAGGAAATTTGCACTGGATTATAAATCCGTGCACCATTTCCTTCTCAGAGAAGCCTCACTAAATGTTAAAAAAAAAAAAAATCCACTGAACTAAAGTAAAGCTTAGTCACATGGTTTATATTCTGGACCCAGTTTCTTATCCCATTGGGCAGGCAACAGAGAACTCTCAGACCTAGAGCTGTCCATAGACTGCCTTTCCCACTGGTCTGGAGTGGAGATGGATGGGGTGGGGCTCTGGAGGTAGGCAGGAGCCACAGCAGGCCCAGATGCACAAGGGAAGAGTATCTCCTCACTAATATGTAATAAAATGAAAGTTAAAAAGCCAAATAAGTCCTATAGACCCTTAATGAGAGTGTTAGCATTTGAAAAGGTATTTAGAGCCCAACCAAGCTACACTGAGGTGGGGATGTAAGGTAGTCCTTCAGACTGATTCAGGAATTAAATTTTTTGCATATGTATACAACTTTATAGTATGTAATTAAAAATCACACATCAAGGGGTACCTGGGTGGCTCAGTCATTTAAGTGTCAGACTTTGGCTCAGGTCTTGATTTCAGGGTTTGTGAGTTCTAGCCCCGCACTGGGATCTCTGCTCTCAGCACAGAGCCTGCTTCTGATTCTCTCTTTCCCCCTCCCCCACTCGTTCTCTCTCTCAAAATAAATACATAAAATTAAAAAAATTAAAACCCACACATCAATAAGTGTATATAGTGAGATCCAGGTATGTGTTTATTCTATAAATGCCAAGAGCTGGTGGTAGAGGTTGAAGACCAGTGGCCCACCATATATGCTTGGTGTGACCAAAAATGAATTAATTGCCAACGTGTAAAAAACCTGGGCAGACTAGGTTTGTAGACTCTTTAGAAGAGGAATATGCTTACCTAGTACTCCACACCCCTTAATGTCTTTTCCCGGACTTGTATATTAATCATGGGTTATGATATAGTAACAAATGACTGACAAATCTCTGTCGCTTACTAGAAAAGTTTATTTCTTGCTCACATTGCATGTTCATTGGGGCCACCGTGTCTCTGCTCCACATCACCTTCACTCCAGCACCAGGCCAAGAAGGATCTCTTTGGGGAGCATTCCTGGTATTGAAGCAGGAGGAAAGGGAGCATGAAGAAAAATGCACTAGCTCTTAGAGCATCTGTTCTTTCACTGGACAAAGCAAGCTGCATAATTAAGGTGATAGCAATGAGGCTGGAAAGTAATCACCTGCAGGAAGAGGTAGACAATAATTTATGTATAATAATAATCTACCTCAACCCTTTTGCCTAATTTAGATGACCTGCCTAGTGCCCATAGATATTTGAAAGCATGACCACTTTGGCCAATGGAACTGGAGTATTCAAAGTTTTATCATAGCCAGAAGCATGACAGTTACTCTAAAGCTTGCCATGCTCCAGCTATCACCACTACATCCATCCATCCATCCATCCATCCATCCATCATCTACCTACCTACATGGCCTTGAATGGGTTCCACAGGCTTTTCCTTAGATACTTTTATTTACTTTTTCCTTTAGGTTCTACACAGACAAGGCACACTGACCATGATAGTGTTAGCAAGCCAAGCTGTGAGGGAGCTGTATCTCTGCTTTTTACTGTACCAAGCACCAACTTCCAGAGGGTGGGATGTGTGCCAATACTAGGCCCTCAGAGTGTACTGCAGCATTGCTGGAGTCTGGTGAGCCTTCACCAAAGAGACCTAGTAAATGACTAGACATGCAACACTGAGCATTTATTACATACTTTCTGTGTGCCCAGCTCTGCTCTTGGGACTGTGGAGAACAGTCCTTGTTCTTAAAAAAATTTTTTTATGTTTATTTTTGAGAGAGCATGTGCAAGAGTGAGAGCAAGCAGGGGAGGGGCAGAGAGATGGAGACACAAAATCTGAACAGATTCTAGGCTCTGAGCTGTCATCACAGAGCCCAATGTGGAGCTCAAATTCATGAACTGTGAGATCGTTACCTGAGCCAAAATCAGATGCTTAACTGACTAAGTCACCCAGGTGCCCCAAACAGTCCTTGTTCTTAAGGAGCAAGACATTCAGAGAAACCATCAAGGAGGATTGATGCACCATGGAGACCTGAGTGGTGAATTTTGGGACACCCATTTAGTTTACCTGAGTTGCCATTGTAGATTGGCATCAGCAGGGGAGGCTTTGTGAAGAGGTCCCTGAATTATGAAGAACTTGATGTGTGGAAGATGAAGAACATTGTGCATGAGCTCAAAGTTTCAACTTTCCAGAATCTTTGGAAGCAAGATGGGCTTGCATTCTCTTGCAGAGTTGATCCAATAACCTTGAGATGTTTTTAAAAATTTCTATTGAATTGCTGTTTTCGTCAGCCCTTGTGTTGGATTTGATTATGATTAGCAGGCGTGATATGAAAGTGCCATGGCTACACTCCGTTGTCACAGGGTTGTTTCTCTCCCTCTGCATGGTCTTCCCTCATTCTCTAGCACGTCCTACCTACAGTGTTCTGCAGTAGTTTTGTTTCTACAAGTCATTATAGGGTGTTTTTGTCCTGAGGAGGTCTAGACTTAGATTTCACACAGAGGCTGTATGCACGCTCCTCACTGTGTCTGGCATCTGGAAGAGTACCTGCAAAGTGGCTGGCACTGAATATCTGAATGAGATGGGGGGGGGGAGGGGAGGTGTGGAGAACCACATGACCCATCTTTCTTCTCAGTTCCTCACTTCCTTATTCCTCTTCCTATTGAAGCTGAGGGGATGAAAATGAGGTCAATGTTTGGTTTGCCAAATAGAAGGAAGAATTGAAGCAGGATTGCATCAATTTGCCTTCTCCTTCCAGTCAGACCAAACAGAGACTCAATAGACAAGAATGAAGTAAATTGGGTTGAGAGGCACTAGGACCAGAAAGAGCCATGGTGAATATCTGTAAAACACATGTTTGTCCAGAGGTGGCACATGCAGCTTTACTTCAGGTGATTGTTGTCATAAGGGAGTTCAGAAATAGCATTGTCACTACTTCAGCTTTTAAAGAGAACTCACAGTCCATTTTTTCTTTAAAATCTCCTGATTCAAAACAAAATGTTGGCCATCTTTTTTCAGACTTCATGTGATCCAAACAAAATCTCTCTGCAGGCTGGATATGGCTCTAGGTTATAATTTCTGGACCTTCTTGTCTTTTATCAATCCAGCAAACACTGAATGACAGCGAGGTAGGAATCTTGAGGTAGCTAGATTTAAAAAAAATATATCATGTTTGAAAGAGGGGAGACCAAGTTGACTTTCAGAGACGAGGGTTCATGATGGGTTCTCCACGCTCTTGGCTGGCTTTTCAGCAGCATGTTGGTGATGAGGATAAGGAGAATAGCCATGGCCACAAGAAGGATGCCCAGTTCCCCAGTGTGACTGATGTCCTGTTTGCTCATGAGACATTGGTATACTCAAATCTAATCATTTAAGACTTTGTGGCTAACAAGGGCATTGTGCAACTAGAAAGAGGAAGTTAGTCCTTAGTTAATGAAATCATTAGAATCAAAGGCTGTCCTTTCCTTTGATTTCCAACTTGGTTGAATGTATAAAGAAAATGGTGCACAAGATGGTGCAAAGGGTAACATTTCCCATTTGCTGTCCTGTGACCTCTAATGTTTGATCGATGATTCATTCAGGCACTCAACAAATATGAGCACCTACCTATGAGATGTCAAGCAGTATTCTGTGTGTTGTAGATACAGCAGAGGACAAACCAGAGTCCCTGACCTCAGGGAGTGCACAGCATAGCATGGGGACCTGGTGGTGCGCCGCACCTGCTGGGACTCTTTTGAAAAGCCAGCAACACTATTCTTTTCCAGCTCTCAGAGTTATACTACTTGAACTAGGTGTCAAGAAGAGAAGTGGCAATTGAGGATGTCAACGGAAACTAGGCAGGGAGAGCACTTATTTTTCTGGGATATCAGCAAGAAGTTCCAAGGTGGTCTTGGGCCAAAAGTCCTGGCAGACTTTGCTTCCAGGGAGCCTCCTGTGGCCTGGTGGCTCCCACTGGCTTTAGCGTTCTCCCAGAGTGTTCCTCCCTACTTTGCTTTGGGACTACTTTGGAACCAATGAGGAGACTGTGTATGTCCTGTTGAAAATGCAACCCTTGTGTTTATTCCTTAACTCAGAAAGCACTGAGGGATAAAGAATAAAATTTCTTCACTGCAGACTCACTTAGTTGTACATACTATTCACAGCCATGTCATTGAGTGTAGCAGCTCTAGTGGAAGATTTCATTTTGCCCTAATTTGAAGTGTCTGCATTTAATTCTGTCTAAGAAGTGAAGGCTATTGGACCAATTACTAAGGATGGTCCAGAGTCCGTTCTGTTATTTATTTTGTGTTGGTACATTGTTAGCCAAGTAATAACATAAATAAATGACACCATTGCCTCTTATCTCCATTTTTTAAAGAACTCTTGTGAAGTTAGGCTCATATCTCAATGTTAGAGAGATTTAATTCTGAACTATTTGGTCATGAATTCATGAAAGCGAAGTAATGCCATATGACTAGGGAATTACACATCTTTTAGTATGTCAGGGTCTCTGTAACAAACCAAAAATACTAAGACTTATCCAGATAGGAAGTTAGCTTTGGGATCCTGGTTTCTTCGGAGACTCAAGGGATGAGTTATTATTCCTGTGATTTATATTTCTGGGCTTATCACATACCCTTGCCACACAGCCAAATGTGACCTGATGTTCATAGTAATAAAGGAAATGAACAATTTTTTATATGCCCTGGAGAGAAACCTTAGTCTTGATGGAATCCCAGGACAGTACTGAAACGAACATGGTAGAACATCAGGATGCCAAGGCAGAATTTATTAATAGAGGAAAGAAGGCTGACTGCTTCTGTGTTCAGTGAAGTAGATCCCTCTTAGAAAGGATGAATTAACCCTGCATGTTCTATTGCCATAACTTGGCAATATGCTAGTGATAATACATTTTAATTTAACAAACTCAGGAGTTTGCTAAGAAAATAAAATGAAAAACAGCAAATATCAGAAATCTATCAATAGTTTTTTTTTTTAAACTGCAATGTCAATCAAGGAAAAGATTAAACACATTTTTATAAGCTAGCAGGCCAAAGACTATTAGGAATATATAATGTATGCCCTTATTCAATCTACACATACAAATATAAATATGTGCAAACACATTTAAATGCAAATAAAAGCTTTGTTTTCCCATTTTGAATACTTCATTTCTGAATAAATTTATGAACTTTCTCTTGAACTGTAGTTTAGCCCATCACATATCCCTAAAGTCAATTTTTTTTTTAGCTATATAAACATAATATACCATCATTTAATACCCAGTAAGTATACATGATTGAGTTTCCAATTCAGGATAAACACATTTCTATCAAGGACTATGAGTCAGAAATCTGTAACTCTTAGATGGGAAATTAGAATATCTGAATTCTGATCGAAGTTTTACAAGGGAGGTTTTGGGGACCTTTTTTTTTTTTTAACCTTTCAGGGGTCTGAGTTTGCTCATTATGATTTTGGTGTAGGTGGAGAGGCACTTTCTGTTCACTTGCGATATCATACAAATGCAGCCTAGCTCCATTATTTATGTAAAGTAAATTCTCCATACATGCGTTCTGCATTGATATTGAATCTTCGTTGGGAACAACGCATCCGAGTCAACAATCTTTCTTCTTTCTTTCTTTCTTTCTTTCTTTCTTTCTTTCTTTCTTTCTTTCTTTCTTTCTTTTTCTTTCTTTCTTTCTTTCTTTCTTCTTTTCTCTTTCTTTCTTACTTTCTTTTTCTTTCTTTCTCTTTTTCTTTCTTTCTTTTTCTTTCCTTTCTTTTCTTCCTTCCTCCTTCCCCCCTCCCTCCGTCTTTCCTTTTCTTTCTTTCTTTCTTTCTTTTTCTTTCTTTCTTTTTCTTTCTTTCTTTTTCTTTCTTTCTTTCCTTTCTTCTTTTCTTCTTTCTTTTTTTCTTCTTTCTTTTTTCCTTTCCCCTCTCCTCTCCTCTCCTCTCTCTCCTCTCCTTTCCTTTCTTTTCCAGTAAACTCTACTCCGAACATGGGGCTCAAACTCATGACCCTGAGGATCAAGAGTCATATGCTCCACCAAGTCAGTCAGATGCCCTATCAGCAATCATCTCTAATGGACAGGAAATATGTGACCATGTCAAATGGCTCTAAGCACCCTTTTAATATTTGTAAGGGGACAGTTACTACCAAAGGCAGTACCTATCTCATGAAGTGGTTATGAGGACTGAATTAATCAATGCAATGCACTTATTATACAATTGGGCATATAGTCAGCGCTCCAATTTTAGTGATAACAGTACCACCACTGCTATATGCCTGGCTCTGGGCTAGAATGAAAATTAGAACAGCCACAGTCTAAATGTTGAATTAATCATGTAGTGCCTGATTGCAAATCTCAGTGCCTACCAGGCTAGTCAGGACCAACAAACGTAAGAGCACAGCTTCTGTGCTGCCTGGACCTCACACCTGGTTGGAGGGCAGGGATAATATGGCCCCACAAGTTGTTGCCTTCTGGAAATGAGGACTGTTGTTGCCAAATCTTGCCTTTTAGGGGAAGTTAGAAATTTGGGTCTTATGTGAAATCTCCCAACTTCTAAGCACTGACAATGCAATGCCAACTGCAAACAAGTGCGTGAGGGACTAAAAGTCCCTGCAGCCTGGAGGGTTCCTGGAGCTGTCCCTTGACAACTTCTGGACATGTGGTTGCAGTAAGCCCCAGTTCATCACTTTTCTGGAGGCAGCACAAACAGGATGAGGGCAAATCGGATGACCAGGAGTTAGACAGTTACCTTTTGCCAGAGAACACAAGGACACTGTAGAGCACAGGTGGGTGAAGAGTTTAACACAATTTATTTTATGCTTAAATAATCGACTAGGTCATCCAGTGTATGGTTTTTCATACATATGTCATTAGAGCTATGTGTCAATGAATGCTGATTTTATATGAATATAATCAACAAATTAAAGGATTTCACCAAAACCCAAATAAAAATGCCCTTTAAAACACAGCAGCCTTATTAACCTAATATGACACTTCTAGAATGGTTACAAATGATTGGCTTATTCAAAGGTGTCTACATCTTATAGCCAGTACAAGATACAGTAATAATTGTACAGCGTGCTGCCATTCTACGAGCTAAGAATTTCTGTTCAGTCCATTTTAAATACCCCCAACTGGGGCCTCTTATGAGCACCATCCACCTCTAAAGCGGCAAGCATTACCCCCTTTTAAGCACTAACAGCACCCCCCCGCCCCCTAAAGCAACTACTGTATAGGTTATTTTTTTTCATTTTTAGGTCATTTCATTGAAAAATTGGCAATAGCAACAAATATTAGATGAAGGGCTTTGTGTTTACAGATAAAATCTTCTGTGTTGCAGTATACTGTAGTGTTTGCAAAATTGGAAAAGATTTAATCAAAATAAGGTGATACACATGCATCAAAATATTAGTATTCTGAAGAAAAAATTTTTTCACAGAACTACAGAATTCCTCATTTGGGGAATTATTTAAATTTGCAGCAGATTTTAAAGTTTTGTTTTTGTTTTTTAAAATCAAGCTAGCAGTTTTGCATATACAAACATTATAATTGCTAATATACAAGAATCAGTGAAGATCCCCCCCACCCAGAACCCCTCCCTCCTCCTCTAGGGTGAAGTCACTTGAGACCCCTAGTATGTTAAATGCATCTGCATCTGCAATATTCTGTTTGTGTTCTAAGAGGCAGTGCCTTATCAACATTTATTCTATTTTTCTGTTAGAATTTATACAGTGTTATTATTTACAGCAAAACTATAGATGTTTTAAAAAAGAAACAAATAGTGTTTATACCCTGACAGTTTGGGTCCAAGAAAAATAAGGCGAGCTGTTGTGGAGTTAGTAATTTTAGTGTTTCTCTGTGATTTCATCATCCCATCTTCTGTCCCTTCTGGCGGCAGGAATTTTCTTCCTTTTGTAAATGACACCAAATTACTTAAGATAAACTGTTAACAGCATGGCTTCTTGTATATACACTGCATTGCTAATTGCACACGCGCCAATCCTGGGAATGAAAGTGAATTTCCATGCTCTGTAAATTGGCTCATGCTAAATTAAAATGTGGGTAGATTTCTTTTTTTTTCTTTTTGCATAAAAAAAATCATGCCATTAATGTGTGGAAGCAGCAAACACACACACCCTTCTCCATGAATTTTTACTTCCTGCTGACATCTCTTCCATGAATTTCTCAATACTGGCAGTAAAATCACATGATCCTGTGGAAAGACAGACAAGAGGGAGTGAGGTTAGCTTGTTTTCTTCTTTCTTTCTTTCTTTCTTTTTCTTTCTTTCTTTCTTTCTTTCTTTCTTTCTTTCTTTCTTTCTTTCTTTCTTTCCTTCCTTCCTTCCTTCCTTCCTTCCTTCCTTTCTTTCTTTCCTTCTTTCTTTCTTTCTTTCTTTCTTTCTTTCTTTCCTTCCTTTCTTTCTCTTGCTCTCTCATTCCTTTTTTTTCTTAGAACTTGCCTAAGCCTTCCTTCCCATTCAAAAGAAAAGCCTCAGAGAACGAGGCCTCTGCTTTCTAATGGGGTGGTTTAACACGATTCTTTTTACCAACACGATCTGCTAGGACAAAGCCCTGAGGTATACCCAAAAGCTCTTTGAAGTCAATGACTTTTTCTAGGTAACCCTGTGATCTCCACAGGACATTGCTCACTGTATTTGTGATTTTCGAGATTGTGTTGGAAAAGACCCTCTTCTTGGGCTCTATCTAACAATCAGGTCACTCAGGTACTTGGGAAAGCCATTTACAGACCTTTGGGCCTAGTCTTATCTATAAAATGAGGCTTACAGAGGTGCTGTGTGGGATTTCCATCAATATCAATATATCAGGGGGTTCTGGGGTTCTCATGGGCATAAAGGGCCAGGATATTGAGTCAGAATAGAGCATTTCAGGAATGTCTGTATGTTTTATAAGGGCTCATTCCCCAAAGTGCAACTAATCTTTCAGAAAGGGAGAATGGCATCATTACTGCATTGCTCTGAAATTGCTTTTAAATGCACAAATTAAAATGAAAGACTGCCTTCCATCACTGCAAAGAATACTTTCCTTCCTCCTGCCCTGTATCAGTCACGACAAAATCGATTCATTATATTTGAGCTTCTTTATGGAGGCTGAGAACATCTTGTCTTACTGGATAATAATTGCATAAAGTCTGTGTGTTTTATAACCAGTCTTAATATAGTCAAAATAAATCAGTCCTTTTTGCTATGAACTCTTTCTTCATAAAAAAAAAGTTTTCCTACATATAGTTCATTGTCTTCTTTCAGTGTGAAGTGATAGACCTGAAAGCTGGCCCGAGAATGAATCCCAGCCCCTGAAGAAAACCTGAGGAAGACAAAAACAAATGTAGGAATAACCGTGTTCACTTCCTGGTAAGCAGCAGACCCTTTGTGGAAGCTTAGAAGCACCTGCAGAACTGGACTTCTGTTGGGGCCCAAGGGTGTCCTCAGTGACCCTGATGTTTTACTTATCCCAGACAAGTTTCTCTCTCTTTAAGAGGGATCACCCAGGATACCTCAGCTTATGTAAATATGTTAGTACAGTACTTCCTCTGTCTGCTTTACTAGTTCTTGCTTCCTTTTTTGTGTTGAAAATGGTACTCGCCAGCATGCCCCAAGTCACTAATGCTCAGAGCCAAGAACATCAAAGTGTCAATTCCTTCTAGGGTGATTTCAGTATCTGACCCCATTCCCATGACTCTGCAAAGGTTGTAGAGAAGGAAAGTGACTCATTGGGCAGACCATGCCCCAGAAAGTGGGCAAATTCAAGTAGGATCAGGATTTTCTCACCTCTGTTACCACTTACACCTAATCTTCTGGGCACCAGGGTTCTTAGATGACCCTATGATGTTAACCCCGTGTTCATTTTGTGTCTTCCTAGGGAGGCTCCCCGGCAGTCTTCTCTAGTTGAACCCCTTCCCCCCCCCCACACACTGTACAGCTTAATTGACATATAATTTACATGTCATATAATTTGTCTATTGTAAATATACAGTTTGATACTTTTCAATAAATTTATATCAATTATGCAATCATCACTAAAGCCCAGTTGAACTTATTTTGTTTTGCATCCTCTCTCCCAAAGGGCAATCCAATTTCCCAGGTCAATTTTGCTGTAAGAAAGCAAGTTGTTTCTCCTGTCACCTTGATGCAAGCAAATGTTATCTTTTATAGAAATATTGAATGTGTGTCTATAATTTTTAAAATGCTACTATGTCCATTTATATTCAGGTATGATGTGGGTGATAGTTAAAAAAAAAGATTGGGAGTGAGTTCCCCTTGTAAATCTCTCTTGTTCTTGGTCATACGATCAGAGTGTGTTTGCCCTAACCACACAGGGTGCAGGAAGGTCAATCATTGGATAAAAGACTTTATACCAAGTACAGTGTTCTACAAAAAGCATGAGTGCCTCGGCTGAGAGACTGTATGTCTATTATAAAATATTGACATCTTACAAATTGTGATGAGAGCGCCATCTGATGGAAAGGTGTGAGGGCAGGAGCCATCAAGATGACATTTCAGAAATACAATTTGAGTCCATTTCCCTTTTTTGGATTTAGGTAATACATCTGAGATAGAAGCCTTTGCATTTAGGAATCTGTCTTTGGGTTTTCATGCTTTTAAATCCCAAAGGTAGTAGAAACTAACTCAGAAAAACAAACATTGCTTTTAATCAGTTCATTACATATATTTTTTTAATTGTAAGAAACATTCTTAATTAAAAGAAACATTTTAACATCTATCAGTGTATTTTCATGACAGTTTATGTCTTACAGATGAATGTTGTACCTTCCACATCCATTTTCAAGTCAGGGGTATGCTTGAGTTAGAAACCCCATTTCCTTTATAGGGTCACATACCAGTGGTTTTTAGCCCCTAGTGGCCACCTTAAAAGCAAAACAAAAAAAATCACCTGTCTTTAGTTTGGTATATGAAGCTTTCTGCAGTTCAGCCCAATCAGGCTTACTGTCCCACTACCCTTCAGTGAGAAGCCTTCTTTCATAATCTCCAGTGATTCTCAAACTTGGGTGCACATTAGAATTATCTTGGGAGACTTAAAAAAATCCAGTGTCCAGACCACATCTCATGCCAATTTATTTAGAATTTCTTGGGGGTGAAGCCCTTAAAAATAAAAAAACCTCAAACAACAAAAAACTTTTTAAAAACTCTCTAGATTATTTGAATGTTCAACCATGTTTAAGAGCCAGTGATATATTCTAGAACACTGCTTCTTAAAGTCTAATGTCCTTATGTACCACCTAAAGGATCTTCAAATGTGGATTCTGATTCGGTGGGTCAGGGTAAACCCAGAGATGCTGCATTTCTAACAAGACTCTCAGGTGATGCTGATACTCCACGGACCACAGTAGGGGGAGCTAGACTATGTGCTGTCATCAACACATTGGTTTCCAACTTTCTTTTCTTTTTTTAAAGTAGACTCCATGCTGGGCATGGAGGGCCTGAACTCACTACCGTGAAAGAAAGACTTGAGCTGAGATTGAGTTGGACGCTTAACCAACTGAGCCACCCAGGTGCCCCACCAACTTCCTTTACTTTGCTCATGATTTTGTATCTACCTACACTTTTCTTCCCCAATCTTCACCAGTATCTAACTCCTCTCCATCATTCAAGTTTGTTTCAAATGTCATCTCAATGAAAGTATAGACTCTGCTCTCTCTAATGAGATCCACCTTGGCAGGTTAACTGTTACTCATCTTTAAAGACTTGGCTCTGTTACAGCTTTAGGAAAGAAAGCCTTTTCTGGGATGCTTTTCTTTTCTTTAAAATTTTTAAATGTTTTATTTATTTTTGAGAGAGAGAGAAACAGCATGAGCAGGGGAGGGTCAGAGAGAGAGGGAGACACAGAATCCGAAGACAGGCTCCAGGCTCTTAGCTAGCTGTCAGCACAGAGCCCGACCTGGGGCTTGAACCCATGAACCGTGAGATCATGACCTGACCTGAAGTCAGATGCTCAACTGACTTGAGTCACCCAGGTGCCCCCACTGGTATGCTTTTCTTATAGCTTACTGAGAACGCAGATTTGTCCCGCTATTCCCTTCTCTCCCTACCCACCTCTCTTCCCTTCCCTTCTCTCTTTTGCTCTTGAGTTATGGAAGTCATGGGACTAAAAACAATTTTTTCCTAAACATTAATTCTAGTAACTTCATGTAATCATGATAAACTACAGTGAAACTTAAAAATAATTCCCAGTTCATGTAGATTTGTTAAACAAATACCAACCAGTAAGTGGTTTTTTGAGTTTTTTTCTTCTAGTGACTTGTGACTTTGAAAATACTTGAGGTCATAGGTCCAGTTTTAAAAAAATACTGGGAAGATATTGATTTATATTTTGGTAGTAAAAAGATATAATACTAATCAAATAATAAAGTTGGATAGCTGTTATTATTAAATGTTATGTACCAGGCACTGTTTTAAAGTGGCTTAACTTATTTAATAACAATAAGGTAGTATTGTCTCTTGCATTTTACAGATAAGGAAACAGAGCCACAGGGCTAGAAAACAAACCCAAGGGAGAGCACTTGGTACATAGTAGAGCCAGAAGTGGAAGTCAAGCCACCTGACTCTAGAATCCTTCCTTTAGACCTTGGAGCCAAGACTTTTGGTTAATTAAGGATTTTGTTTAAAGGGTAAGAAAAATAAAAAAAAACAAAACTATATAAAAACAGATCTACTCTAAATAAATTCAGGGAAAATATTCAGAAGTGAAGCAATTCAGGCACCTTGGCTTTCTGGGAAGCAGAATCAGGAAATCTGGGTTAAAATCCAGACCTGTCATTAACTAGAGCCATTGGGATTTTGTTATCTATCTCTGTTCATTCCTTAGTAAAGAGGAATGAGAATGCCTCTTTTAGTAATTTCCCATGATATTTCTCTGCATGTGATGTTGGTTTACGCTTCAGAATACTTTCAATTATTTCATTCCCTTGTTTCTCAGAGAATTTCAGTGATGCTGCCATTCCAACTTCTCCCACTGTTCCCTCTTGGCGCCCATCACATCTTAGTCTACAGGCCACTGATCCTGGCTGCCTTAATGCTACTAATAGCTGAACTTACTCAGTGCTTACTATGGGCTTGCCTGCTGCTATCTGAAGCAATTTACTTGTATTAACTCAGCTAATTCCCACAACAACTGTATGAGGTATGCTATTCTTACCCCAGTAGAGGTGAGGAAATGAAGGCATAGATCCCAGCTAAGTTCACATAGCTAGTAAACTCCCTGGCAGGTCCATTGACTCAGGCCACTTCACTTCTCACCCAAATACCAAAAATGACCACACTACGATCATAGTAGCTCAGGCTTCTCTCCCTGATCATCGACAAATGTCAAGGGTCCTGCACGCTGACCATCTACAAAGCTACTTCATCACCCAGGCTACATCAATCCCTAATTTTGGTTCTGTGGTCTTAGGTTCTATGATTTTGTTAATAATTACCTACATACTTACAACCCTGATGTCTTTAACTCTCACTCTTCCCTCCCGACACGGAACTAATCTGATTTTTTAAATCTGTTCTCCACTTTTAATTCGCTCTGCTCCAGTTCAGGCCCTCCTTCATGTCACAGATCCGAAGCCCTTGTGTTCAAACTCTCTTCTCCCTCTACTACTCCCAGGGCTACCTAAATCATATCTGGTCATAGTATTCACCTGCCACAAAGCTTCCAGTACCCCGCTGTATCCAGGATAAGAGCCAAACTCCTGAGCAAAGCACGTATGATCCTCCACACTGCTGTGTCTCAAATGCTACTCTTTGTTCAAAAACTAGTTCAAATATGCACTTCCAAGAAACTTTAAAAGATCTTCTCTGTTGGAGGGAATTATATCTTCCAGTGCATGCCCTGAGCATTTTGTTATATTGTTTATTACATTTATATATTTTGATTTGTGTGACTTATGATCATGTGTGCCTCTTGGATAGAATGTAAAGTTACAGTGGGCAGGAATCCTCTTAGATAATAATGTCAGACTTAAGATAGTGTCTCACAACATTGTGCTCTTCCTACTACCTACATGCTGTGAGTCACAAACCTTGCATGAAGTAGCTAAGAAACAAAGGAGCTCTAAATGTGCATAGTCACCTGCTTACAAAGGCTTGTTAGCTGATCTACATTATAGGAGAGTTTCTCTCATCCACCGCTATGAAACTGCATGGATTGAGATGTCTTAAAGCCACACAAGTATACTGCAGGGCTAAGGCTGAATATGTAGGTGATCTTAGATGAGAGGATACAGAATAGCTTGGAGACGTCCGGGAAAGAAGTCAGAGGCAACTTTTTAACTATTCCTCTTCAAAATCTTGTTCCTTGGGGCTCAATCCTGAGCTCCTTCCTTGCTCACTTTAACCTCTGCCTAGGTGATCACATATATTCTCTGCTGTTCCCCTTCTCTGGTATTCAACATTTACCTCTAACATTTTAGAGGTACAGGCTCAACCTTTCTGCAGAGCTCCAGACTTGTGTATCTAACACACTACTTGGATGTCTCATAAGCGACCCAAACCCGAATCTAAGCCTGAATGCTTGATGTCCTGTTTTAAAAACCCATTCTACTTCTGTTCCTTTCTCTACTGCCCCATTGTGTCAGCCAGAAACCTGGGGGTCATTCTTGACTCAACCCTTCTCCATTCTCCCCCATCCCCCCAAGGTAATCCACCTAGTGATTTTCCTGAAACTACTGCCCACGTCCTAGCCCTGCCAACTCTGCAGCTTAGCTGAATTGCTCAGTTACCTAACCAGTCACCTTCAGTTTATTCTTGTTTCCCCTCCAACCCATTCTCTACATAACCTATGTGCTTAAAAAAAAATTGGGTCAGGCTCTTGGTTAAAATCCTTCAGGGGCTTCAAATTCTTTTAGAATGAAATCTAAAGCCTGTTCTCTGACCTGTGATGATGCATCCCTTACTTAAGCCATCATGTGCCTGCCTCATCCACCACCAGCCCACCAGGCTCTGGTGCACACTTCTCTTCTTTCATTTCCTCAACTATGCCTTTTCCCTGTCTACGCCCTTGCTCATGTCATATCCTTTGCTTGGAGTCTGCATCTCCTCTTCCCCATTCTTTTCATGGTTGGCGCCACCTATGAGGTTTTAGTTTAAATGTTATGACTTCTTTTTTTTTTTAATTTTTAAAGATTTTATTTTTAAGTAATCTCTACACCCAGTGTAGGGCTTGACTTACAACCCCGAGATCAAGAGTCACATGTTCCATGGACAAAGCCAGCCAGGTGCCCCTAAATGTCATGACTTCAGAGTGACTTTCCCAGCCCCCAGAAGTCTAAATATGTTTTCACATTATTCTTTTACTGGATATTGGACTTTGTATTTTTAGCCCTTAAGCATTTGTCTCATGCAGGCTGAGAGATTAGGAAGGGCAGGGACTATGGAAGTTTTCGTCACCATTGAACGCCATTGTAGCCTCTCCACTTTCAGTCAGGCAAAAGGTCAAATGTTTTATGAAGGAATGAAAAAAATGAACCAACTTTCTGGTTGAGAGAAAGTGTTGCCCTTGGCAAGCACCGTCACTCTCGGCTTCCACATGGCTGTGAGATTCTAAATCCCCCCAAAAGAGGTTTGGAATACAGCTGCTCCATAATCTTTTATGGCTACATCTGGGGACCCTGCCTGCTACAACCTCACTAATCAGCCCTCTAATGGTACTTATGGAGTAAACACTCAGAGATTATGGCTACCTTCAAAATGGAGTTCTGCTTTATTTTAAAAAAGAACAAACCTCTATGAGTATTTTCACTGTGCAAAATATGAGGACATTTACTACAGGTTGTCTATGTACATCTAGTTGATTCAAAATTTGCTTTTAGTTCTCTAATCATCATCAAATACTATTTAACTATGAATATGAGTTAAAAACTTAGGTTCTGGGTAAGTTCAAATTTTATTCTTTTGCTCATCAGCTGTATAGGACCTTGAGTAAACCATTTAACTTTTCTCAACTTTGGTCTTCAGAGTAGTACTTACTTTACAGCATTGTGTTGGATATTACATATTCAGTAATATATGTAATGATCTTACCGAGTACCTGGCATATAGTAATTATTTGCTAGAACATGACAATTATAGAAATACAGCTAAGTGTAATAGAAAGAACACTGGGTGGAGTATCAATAATTTGAGTTTATGTCCTAGTTCTACCAATCACAAGCTGAGTAACAGCAGAAATGTCATCAACTTCTCTGAGCCTTGGAATATTCATCTGCAAAAGGTAGCAAATAAAACTGCCTAACCTATCTAGAAGCTTGTTTGAAGGATTAAATAAGACAAAAATGTAAAAGCACTTTGTAAACCATAAATCACTACACACTATGTACGCATCTTTATAGCTATTGAAAGTCATTGGCTTTTCCCTCACATTAAAAACAGGATGACTATGACTGGATATGAAAGAAAAGCATGTGCAGGGTTCAGATAGCTCAAAATTTAGCTGGTTCTAAAATGGGAAATAAAAATGTTGATGTCACCATCTGAGACTCAGTGAATTTGGCAGCATTCCACTTGCTTAGTTGTTTTGTTATTAAAAAAAAAAAAAAAAAGGCAGCCAGCAGGGCTATAAAAACTCTCAATATATTTGCAAATTGATTTCTCCAGAGCACACATTCAGTGTCCTGGAATTCCAGGTGGTATTCTTGGACTCATTTCCCAAGTTCACTTATGGAAGGTAAATGCCACTCTGGAGAGTAACATGAGGCTTACACTCAAATCACTGTTCTTTTCAACTGACACATTAAGTTTGCTTTATGCTGGAATTATTTTCACATTCATATGACTTCTGCCTGAGTTTCTCTCTCCTTTGAGCAGTGTAGCATGTGAGCCAAGGCCCTGACAGCTTCTTTATGGCGTGGGCTATGTGTCATTTTAAGGCCGCTTATACATCTAGTGGCCATGTCATGTCTAAAGGACCTAGCATAGTCATGGTTTTTTTGGTGTCATTTATTCACAGATACTAGGTGGATGTTGCTCTAGAAAAATGGCTCCACTGTTATGGGCGACCATTTTGGTTCTTTCCCATCCAGAGTCTGGGTCTGACTGAACAAGCTGGCAAACGTTGAGGCGCATACTAAAGCTGACTGAACTCTCTTCTAGATTCATTTCACTTACCACTTAAAACTGCTTAAATGGACTAAATCAAGACTGCAAACTCACGCTTAGTGCTTTATTCATCTCTATGTATGTAGATATATCTTGCACCAGGATCAGCTCTAAGACATACATAACAAGTGGGTTCATTCTAGATATTGCAGCACTGATGTCATCCATCATTTTCTCATCTCTCACCCTGTGTGGAAAGCAAGTCACAGTGATATCTCCTGATTCAGCCTGCCTCTTACCATCCTCCTGGCCCAAGCCAGCACCTATGATAGTTTCTTACTCGGTTTTCTGCTCATCCGTTATTGCCCCCTCCAGTACATTCTGTGCCTTGTAGCTAGAGAGAGTGATGCAGAACATACACATTGGACCATACCCCACCCTTGCCTGAGACTCTTTCTTCACTGCTTTCCTTCTGCTTTTAGTGTACAGACAGAATCCCTACAGAGAGGTCGCAAGGCCTGAAACTCCCATCTTTCCTACCTCTGCAGACCCAAGGGCCAAACTCTCTGCCAGCTGCACTGACCTGTTCTCCCAGCTCCTCCCTTCCTGTTCCTCCCCATTCTGGCCATTGTGGAGTGCTGATGCACGTGCCTCGAAGGTAACCCCAGACACCGTCAAACTTCCCTCCTTCACCCAGTCACGTCCTGTTAAGTCTTTAAAACTGGCTCAAACATCATTTTCTCAAGGAAGCCCTCTCTGTCACCTCAGACCTCAGGTCTCCAGTCAACATGGTTGAGGGTGTTAACGGTGTTGGCTCTGGTGGCAGGTTTGTACCATGTTTCTGCCAAATTTATGTGATGTTGGCAATTTGAGCCCTATTTCCTCATCTGTTACATAGGGATGATAAGGCATCTGACCAAGAGGGTTAGCTGTGAGAATGAAATGAAGAGCAGAGTAGAACACTTGGACAAGTATATAAATATTAATTCCAGAATGTTCTGTAGTTCCTGGTAGTTTTCTCAGTCCTGTTATACTGAAGTGATTAGTTATGATTGGTTAACATTAAATCCCCTAAACATAAGCTCAGTAAAGGCAAGTACCATGCTTATGTTGTCTACCAAGAGTTTCTCTGTGCTTATGTAGAAAGCCTCATGGAAATGAAGTGAAATAAATCTTGGAGTGAATAAATATATGGTAAGGTTTTTTGAGAGGGAAGGATTAGGAATTTACCTAGACCTGCAATAACAGGCACACACCCTCACCCTTGCCCTAATCCTAACCCTAATCCTAGATCTCAGGTGAAATTATATATATATATATATATATATATATATATATATATATATATATAATGTAATATTTATATATTATAAATTATATACACACAATGGAATATTATTCAGCCATAAGAAAGAACAAAATCATGCCATTTGTCACAACATGGATGGAGCTAGAAAGTATTATGCTAAGTGAAATAAGTCTAGTTAGAGAAAGGCAAATACAATATGATTTCACTCATCTGTGGAATTTAAGAAACAAATAAGCAAATGGAGAGAAAAGGGAGAGGCAAACCAAGAAACAGACTCTTAATTATAGAGAACAAGCTGATGATTACCAGAGGGGAAGTTGGTAGGGTGATGGGGGAAATAGGGGAGGGGAGATAAGGAGGGCGCTTGTGACGAGCACTGGGTGTTGTATGGAATTGTTGAATCCCTATATTGTTCTCCTGAAACTAATATTATACAATATGTTAACTACACTGGAATTAAAATAAAAACTTAAAAAAAGAATTTATTTGTGCCTTAGTTAAGTCACATACAAAATTCAGGGCATGAAACTAGATTTCTCAGTTCCTCACGTCCACACTGCAGTACCAGGATTCTGGTCACTAGGGAACAGAAAATCTGTGCAAGTAAAAGCTAGAATCTATATGCTTTTTGTCATTTTGGCCAGTAGGCCTAAGAGAACTGCTGGTGCGCAGCCCTTGAGAAATCAGGCTACTTCACCTCGTGGACTCAGGGGACCTTTTAAAATTTCTTTTCAGAGCTCCATCTGCTTTCTTCATGCTTAGGAAATGACCTTTCATAAGTATAGCTAAAAATAATAGGACAATGTAAAACTTAGAAAACAAAGTTTCCTAAAAATATCCTCATCTATGAAGAAAAGTTCAGACAAATTTAAGCAAAATTCACCAAACATTTCACTTAAAAAAAAATAGTAGTTCAGGGGCTCCCGGGTGGCTCAGGCGGTTAAGTGTCTGACTTCAGCTCAGGTCATGATCTCGCGGTCTGTGAGTATGAGCCCCGCATCAGGCTCTGTGCTGACAGATCAGATTTTGTGTCTCCCTCTCTCTCTGTTCCTCCCCTGCTCATGCTCTCTCTTCCTCTCCTTCAAAAATAAATAAACATTAAATAATTAAAAAAAAATTAAAACACTAGTCCTTTTATCTTCCATTTAATTTGCTCTGGTTTCTAGAAGATATACCAAGTGGTATATAAGGATCTCGGCCATTTAATTTAAAATTGGCAACCACTCTATTTCAACTGAAATTAAGTTCTCAGCGGTCGTTCTGTTAAAATGGTGGAAGGCTGGATATGCACAAATCTCAGAGCGTGTCAGTGAGAACTGGGTGTTGCCAGACAGTTTTCCTGTCAGGCTGTCTAATGCTACCGCATTTCACATGAAGCCTCTTGCTCTTAGAGGGGACTCAAAAATCACTGTTTACATTTGCTTCTGCAAACACCATTTACATTTAAAATTCCTGACTAGTTTGTGAGGAGTAAGTTTGTGAACTGTGAATGGCGTGTGTGTGTACGGATGCATATGTAAATACAGAAATAACTCCAATAACTTCATACTGGATATTCAAAGCTGGAATTCAGTGAAAAAGAGAGGAGGGTGGTGGGGTGGGGAGATCTGAATGATTCATCCAGTGAAAGGAGAGGTTTCACAGGATGCTAAGGCTGACTGTTGTTGATATGAGCACACCTATCGCCTTGACTAACCGTTTACTGTTATGAATGGCTCTTCTTTTCCACATGCCGGATTTCCTTCTTCGCTGTCTTCACCTTATAACCTTCTCCCTGCTGTAGAAAGGAATGTATGCATTAAGATTTCTTAGTGAAAGAGGTTTGATCATAGAGTAGTTTCCATTCTGGTCCCTTGAGGCTGGATTAGGTAAGTGAAACACAGTTTAAAGCACTTTGTCACTTCAAGTCTCAAAATACACACAATCTGTTTGGTGTAACCACACAAGCCTGGCATCATCAAGGCAAGCTAGAGAGCACCATCACAATGAATACAGTAACATAACTATAGTATATATTCGGATAACTTGGTAGGTTAGTGATAAATAAAAGGTTAGTGATAATAAAAAGAATAATAGTAATAAATAAAATTTTTTAAAAGGTTAGTGATAAATTAAAAAAAAATGAGTTAGCCTGTTCATTTCCTTGTAAGCTAGAAGAAATCATCACCAAAGCTCTCAAGGCACCCAAACCCCAATTATAAAAAATATTAGTAAATTATAATGTAATTCTTCTTAAGCCAACAGAATTTTAAGAAATCTGTTGTGTTGAGACAAAAATTTCTCAGGAAAGAACTAAACACCATGAACTAAACACCATGAGAATGATGTTGATCTGAGGGACTTTTTTTTTTTTTTTAAATTTGTGGAATTACCAAACCCCTCCTCCTGACTGCAGATCAAGCAGGCATCCATTTTCCATGAAACAAGACCTCTCTTCACTGAGCACCAGGGACACTTTTCCCTGAGAGCAAAACTGTACAAATACTTTACTTTTACCCGCTTTACAACGGAAACACAGTAGCTTTTCCAATCTTCTCAGTTATTCTTGAGAAATTTTCAGTGCACTTTTTCTTATGTAAACACAGGCTATTGGAGTTTCTATTTTCAAAATGAGAAAAGGAAAGGAATGACAAACAGCCAGAGGTGTTTTGTCTGGGAGGTGGAATTTCATCTTCCGAGTTACACTGCACAGTGGTTAAGATTATTTCTTTAACTGGCACATTGGAAATGGGTTGTTATATACCCAAAGAGGTGAGCCCTCCTCAGGTTAAGATGGGGGAATTCAGATTTCCCTGCGGAACATACTGGAATGTATGTATGTATAGATTTTGATGTAAGGATCTTGATGTGAGCTTTTTGCCATTCTAACATTGAAACCCTATACATTTGCTGGAAGTGAGTGCCCTCCATCAGGTGCTCTCCACTGTCCTCCCAGGCAGACACTAAGCTGTAGGCAAAGCACTGCAGGGAGGTGGAGGTCGGGGTGGGGGTGGGGGGGTCCTGCCCAGGGGTCTGGTGTTGAGAGAGGGTTTTAATTTTATTTCTCTCACATGCTCAGACCAGCACATTCTACTCTCCATAAATGAACTTATCTCTGAGAATTCTGAGGACAGTAAAAAATATATAATGTTGAAGAACATTAAGAAGAAAAGTCTTTTTCTTTGACCCTGATCAAATGCACAGGATGTCGAAAGCAGCAAATGCTTCAAGCTGCCACACTGCAGATGCCAGCCTGTTAGCAGCATGTTCTAGAAAGTTCACAAAGCGTTTATCCTCTGCTTTTTCTCTGGCAGCCCCTCTCCATTACCATGTCATCATGTTTTCTCTCTGGTAGGATAGCAATTCGTCTTATTACTTTCCGAGTGATCTGTAGGAAGCAATAGTGAAAGAGATTTTTCTGTTTTCTGTTTTAAGTGGTGACACTACAGCAAACAGTAGAAAATCTAAATCCCAAGAGAAGCGTAAAACCCCAATGATGATTACTTTTCTGGTGATGAGGTTGCCTTCTTCATCAGTAAATTGTTCTTCTGTGACAGATTCACCAGGAATGGTTTTTGCTTCCTCTCCCTAAAGGATGTGGCATAGAGATTAGCAATATACTAGATGGACAGATTTCCACACCACTCCATACGCCACACACATGCTCTGCGAAGTTTTAGAAAAAGGCTACTTGCTACTTTAGGGCAAGGGGGAAAAGGCTGACTTCTCTGATGGTTATTTAGCAGACAACAACATTCAGAGCATTAAACCTTAGGTATGGACAAGACTGATGGTTAGCAGTCAACTCCAAGAAGGAAGAATTATAAAACACAGTTACACAATGCTATACAAACCAAAAGTTTTCATTTTTTGAAAAAAAAAATTAGCCAACGATTAGAGCTCTAATTAGATTGCCTCATTTTGAGCACTGTGCTTCCAAATTAGTCCTACAAATCTCTCAAATAATTTTTAGGTTGCATTTTGCTTAATCTAAATTAAGATGGTGCCTTAGTTGGGGCATTACATTTATTGCCCTTGTTAGTTTTTTTTTTTTCATTTAAAAATTCATTTACTAAGGGTAAGATAGACATTTTTTAAGTGAAGTTCAGAGTACAGTATTTTATTTATTAAAATAAATGAGAATATCTGATGGGGTTCATAATTTCTGAATACTATCTTCAAATGAAGGGGTCTTATGTGATGATGGGTCATCTAATCTCCATTGCCACAGATCAAAAAAGAAAAAAGAAAAGAAAAGGTCAACACTAAAGGAATTTAAGATGATGCTACCTTTCAGTTAGTGATTATTATCTGATTTAGAAGAGGAAACTGTCAAAGATCTTCCTCTGGTGAGTTTAAAAAATGGAATAAAGTTTTAACTCATCAAGATGGGCTCATATTTTCCAGCTTGGTAGATTTAGATGTCTCCTTAATATCTCCCTATTTGGCTCTATGATTGTACAATAAGAAAAACCACTCAGAGAGCAAAAACAGGGCTATATTCGCAATATGTTACCTTCTTCACTGGTTTTCAACTTCAGTTAGTGCCACTTAGTTTGGGGAAACAGGGACAAACATCTTACATGCAGACCTATTCTACAGACCTAGTGACCTGCTAGTCAGACTTCTTGTTGAAAAGGTGGCTATAGAACAGTGTACCATAGTTGTTGTTCACCTGAGGTTATTTTAGGGAAAATGGCGGATCACAAAGTTGACAGCTACATTTCTGGGAGAGCCAGTATTCTAACTCTTTTAGGGTTGTTGGCCTGGAAAAGGTAGTAGCTCTGATAATTTTGTCAGCATCAGCCAATGGGGAGAACGCTCTGTGACTGCTTTATGTCACAGCCAGTAGAAAGGCATTGCTGGTTTAAAATGACAGACAGAGTAAAGACTAAAACATTATCTTGTTTGGCTACCAAAATTCTGTTTTCATTCTTTTCCTTTCACAAAGTGACTTTTTATTCTTATAGATTATGGGCTTATAGCTCATGGACTGGGTGAGACATGGGCTCATTTTTGTCACTGTGTAGGGAGGGAGGGAGGTGGGATGAAAATAAAACAAGCTGTTTCTTGCTGCTCATGTTTAGCTTCCTTTGGCTCTTGCTTATGATTTGTTTCAATTAAAACAGTTAAGAGAGGGAAGGGAAATGGAAAAATGTAGAAGGAGGTCTCATACTTAAATACACTAAAATCTGCAACAAGATTTTTATGGAAGTGTTATATTTCCTGTGGTTGGTTTCATATATTTAGGGAAAAAACATAAATTTCATTTTATTTTGAAGATAAAGGCATAAAGATAGCAGAAAAGCCAATAAAAGGTGATGAAAGATTTCATTATAGTTTAAACATGAATAAATGAAATGTTTTTGAACTAACTCTGGAAAATGTCTAGTTTTTTTGTGTAGTTTAAACATGAATAAATGAAATGTTTTTGAGCTAACTCTGGAAAATATCTAGTTTTTTTGTGTAGTAGATAATTTGAGGATCCCAGAAAAATCCAGTAAAGTTGAATCTTATTGGATACATTATGAATGGACTCTTTTGTGGGAAAAGATGCCAGTTAACTGTTTGGAAAGTCTCTGAGAGAAATGTGAAAGAAGGTATATTTATAAATATAGTGAATAACAGAAGTAAATTGATTTATATTAATAGCCTTAGAAAAAAGTAAGGCCCTACTTATACATAACAAGTCATAGAAGTTGTTTAGATCTAGCCTGGCATGTAGGTATTTTCATTGTTTCCTACTGAAAATCCATACTGTTTATATATAGCTAAAGATAAAGATACCTCTCAATCATAATTGGCCATTAAATACAGTCAATTAGTGCTTTAATAAGGCCAAAGTAAGTTGTGTTGTTGATGATGTAGAAACTCACTAAGTTGGGGGAGATTAGTTAGGAATTGATTATATAAAGAGGGTAGACAGGAGTCAGGAAACATTTTTTTTTAAATCATCCATCTTTAATGACAAAAAATAACCCCTAATTAGTTTCTAAAGTTCTAGAAAACAGTTTGTACTTTTAAGTAGGCAAAACTTCCCCCTTGGCCTTGTTGATGGCATTATTTTTGGCAACACCTCCCCCCTACTTTTTCCTTTCCTACTTCAGAGGAAAATCACAGCACATATGGTGTCACAGTGTCATCCCCAGTGGCCACCTTAATGAAGACTAGCTGTCCTTTCCTTTGGACCTCTGCTGGAAGCACTGCCTTTTATAATTTCTATTCCTCTGTCCTTGAATAAAAGAAAAACAGTACGAAATGTACCAATTTGCCGGATGTATACAACATTAAAGCTTTAGCTTTCTCCCCCAAGTGGAAAGGATACCACATATGTGACATATATAACTTTGCAAGTTACTAAGCAGTATGTGATAGTATAACCCATTTTTATATTCTGAGAAACCCACTTCGGGGGATGTATGTTTACATGTATATAACATACATGTACATTTTATGTACATATATATGTGCATAAAAATCATCTGAAGCTCGTGAAAAGTGGTTACCTCTGGGAAATGGAATGAGTAGACCAAACTTTATATACTTTTGAATTGGCTGATTTGGGGAAAACATATATATGTAAACTCTTAATTCAGAAGTTAGTGAAAAAGTTCAAAAGTAGAAATAAAAATACAGTTGAACTATCTAATAAAAATTTAGTTATTTGAATCCTACCAAACTTCACCAGTTTGGCTGTGAATTAAAGTTTTTACCTTTGTAATCACTGTCTTTGCTAAGCAAATAAAGTAAACAAGCTTATAGGACTGGTTAATTTACTAAAACTGCTTCTAAGCACTTGAAACAACTGTGATATTATCAAATTATATAGAATAAATGAATATGCTTATAAAATCTAAAAATCCCCATACAACTGGAAGAGTTTGTTCATTGGACTCATTCCTTAGAGACCTGAATATAGTACATGTAAAAAAAAAAAAGAACTTCAAAAAAAATGGATGAACCTGCATATGACATTACAGAGACAAATCTTTAAAATTATACTTTCACCCCATCGGTTTTACAAATTCAATGGCTAAGAAGACAGACTCACCCAGACTTGTAATGAAATCCCGAGCACACCTATTGCTTGTGTGGACACTGTGCAGCCACAGTTAGTCCCAGGAGGGACGGAACAACCCCACAATAGTTTTCAACTCTGAGATCCTAAGTGTTAGAGGGATCACTATGGCAAACAACATAAATATGCTGGTTCAGCCCAATGCTGGACAACCTCCACGAAATAGGCCAAATTCTCAGCATTCCAGTCTCATCAGATAATTTCCAGAAGAGACAGCCCAGGCCGCTGGAAAAGTTTAAATGGCCAAGCGTCTAATTTGGTCTAGGAGAAGTTAGTCCTTTTTTATTTATTTTGGAGAATACCGTGTTGTGGAAAAAGCAGGTAGAAGGTGCTGCACTGGAGGGCTCAAGATTAGGTTCGGGGTTGGGGGCTTCCAGAGGTGCTACTGTGCTTCTGTGTGATTTGGGCTAAACCGACCGCTCTCCAGTCCTGTGGTTTTGTCATCTTGGAAAAGAAGTGATTTCAGTATCAATGATCCCTTTCCATGCTAATGTTTTCTTTCATGTTTTTGACAGTGGTGGCTCCCACATCATGGTTACCATATACAATGGCACTTTCCAGCTCTTTTATCTCAGAAAGATACCAACATATGGAGTGAAGAAAAAAACAACAGAAGTGTGATCCTTTCTAACTGCCCCAAAACTCTGAACAGAAAAAGAGTAACCAGAAAGATTCTATAAATTTTATGTAATTTATAAATATTTTTATTATATCTATAGTTTTCAATTATAATTATAGCTATTTTTTAGGTTTTGGTTTCTCCAAGTTTGTTTGAGTGACTCTATTGTTTATACAGTGCACTCCCCAGTTATAAAACCCATGCTCTAATCATTCCACTCAACCTCCCTAAAATTAAACTTCAAGAAGTGGGGATTTGAAGAGAACACAGACTCCTCTGTTATGTGAAGCCAGCATAGTGTAATTTTGTCTTTTACAGTTAAGCCCTTGATAAAAATGTTTATATATTACACATAATTAATTTTATGTTAAGCTCAAATAACATAAGCTCAAATAACAAAGCTCAAATAAGCTCAAATAAATAACATACCCTAACAAAATTACTTAAAAGCAAGCTTGCTAATGCATGTCTAGAATTCTAGAAGACCAAGTGAAATAACCCTCATTGATTTGATGGGTTTTGATTATTTTGTTTTTGTATTTTTCAGACTAAAACTTCTTTATCCTCTCCCTTTCACTCCTTTTGCAGGATTATGTTTATTTTCTTCTGTCCTATTTACAGGAGAGTCAACTTATATAATGAGCAGCTTTTAGAAGGAATGAGGTGGATTTGGATGTGACTGAATATGTCATATATTCACATAAAAAGCAAGTTACAAGACAATATGTCTGGTGTGCTTTTTCAGGCCATTTCACTTTAAAATATCATTTCTTGAAGACATTGATTCTGGGAAGAACAAGCCTGTCTGAGCAAAGAGTATGGCTTTAACTCCTTCAGAAAACGTGTTATTTCTTTCCCCCTAATCCCAGGGAACGTGTGGGAGGTGACTAATTATGAGGATTTTATAGATAGCAGGTTGAATACTTGCAAATATGCTGGATACACTGGACCCTCATATGTAATTTGGCTTGCCTATATGGAATTTTCGAGGAAGTGATACGTGCTTTTTTTTTTTTGACAGCTGTCTATTGAGCTCAAGATTGATTTGCGCATAGTTGAAGATTTAGACAAAGACTTATTTTCTTCTCTAATGCTTCCAGAGTCTTAGAAAAACTATACTAGAGCAGATTTGGCAGATTTTCTCCTCTTCTTTCATCTGATCTACATGAAAAGTACAAGCAGCAGGATTAAAAAGTTTTAGATACCTAAGCCAACTTCTCTGCTCTCTGCTGGGTCTCCTGACACTTTGGAAAGGGAGGATAAATTTGATAAATGGTTTTCAATACATATTTCCCTTCCTTCCTTTCTTTCTTTCTTTCCAGAGCTGTCAACCAAGGAGCCTCAAGTTATTTGGACCACCTTCAAAGGACTGTGTGTTGAAAATGGCTTCCTAGTTTCTGCAGTCAATTATTCTAACATCAAGAAATCTCTCTCTAAAGACAGAGTAATGAAGACAAGCACAGGCTGTGAAAAGCGTTCTGCTGGACCTTACCATGCATAAAGTCAGTGCTTCAAAAGGCCTTTGTGGGAGAAATGAAGGTTTATTCATAGTGTTCAACTGTGCTGTAGCAGGGGGAGAATTATATTTTTCACTTCCAGTAAAAACTGCTTCCTATACATAAAAATACAGACTGATTTTCTGTATGTTAGTCAAGTCAAAAGCCTTTTTCAGAAGGTTTTGCCCAGTTTTGTTTATGTCATATACATCCATGCTAGGCTATAACTCCAAATTCTCAGCCACTGGTTGTTAATAAAGGACTGGTTTTTACTTAAATCTGTTCAGGCAGTAGGAATTTGAGGCTGAGGAAGGAGGGTTTTAATTATTTCACTCTCCTTCTTGACCTGACCTCATACCTCACTGTGGCCTCGGAGGTTTCAACTGAACATTTCATTTGATATGAACCAAGATAAAATCTTTGTTCACATATAACACTTTCATGGAAAGCAGGATACAAATGCCAAGAATTCCCAGACAAAATTACAGCTGTCACATGTCAAGCACAGGCCTTGACAGAACACTCACTACCATGCAACACAACTTTTTCCTTGTTGCTGGTTGTTCTTACAAACTTTCAAATATGCAAAGAAACATGTACAGAGCCACTTAGTTATCAAGCATGCTAAATTTTCAAGGCCACAAGGAAGGACTTTCTAATCACATAGCAATGCCCCATCATGATTCAGCTACAGGATACCTTTATAATCAAACGCCGGCGAATAACTCGGGTAGTAACTCTCCGTTCTTCCTCTGAGCTCGAATCACTCTCACTGCCTTTCAAGTCCTGATAAATGTATTTTTTAGTATAATAATTTTACCATCACATTTAAAATAAAAGACATTCTGAGAAGGGAAATCAAAAAAGAATTACTTTCACTTGCTGGTTTTCCCTGCTAATGAAAATCATAATATGTATTTGTGAGAATCTTTAAAAAAGTTTAAGTGGCAGAAAATTTTGAGCAGGATTCTAAATGAAATTCCTCTGTATATGTAGGTATATATGTGTGTTCATATAGTAATGCATATGTTTAATTACATTGATCTTTATGTGCATATATATGGTAAAGATCAGTGTAATTAAATAATAAAAATAATAAGAGACATTTTGGCCTCGGAAACTACATGCTACTAATTATTAGTTTGAAGAAAAATTAATATTCATTTAAAATTAGTTTTAAATCTACATTCATTTGAACTTTCATTACAGAAAGAGGCATAGTATGTCTGATTTTTATGAAATTTTGGTCAGATTTGACAACTATCAAAAGCTATTTGAACTTTACAAAAAAGTAAAGAATTTATATTAGCATGATTTGCTACACACATTTATATCAGGGATTGTTAGCAGTGTAATTGGCACCTAACACACAACTGGTACTCAGTAAGACTTTATGCAAATGAATGAAGGAATAATGTAAAACATGTGAAAGCCTGGAGTCTTTTTTTAAAGAACTGATATGAAAAAAAAATTTTAAAAAGGGGGCACCTGGGTGCCTCAGTCAGTTAAGTGTCCGACTTCGGCTCAGGTCATGATCTTGCGGTCCGTGAGTTCGAGCCCTGAGTCTCTGTGTTATTAACACAGATCCTGGAGCGTGCCTCAGATTCTGTGTCTCCCTCTCTGTCCCTCCCCTGCTCATGCTCTGTCTCTGTCTCTCTCTCAAAAATAAATATTAAAAAAAGTTAAAGAATTGATATGCAATTAGGACAGAAAAAACACCTGACAGATAAGAATATGGCATAGACAAGAATACAGTAATTGCACAAATATTAATTTTTAGGCAATGAGAATAAAGAATTACCACATAGTTCATAACTCAAAGGTAAAAGTATCTTTAGTTTCTACTTTAATGTCATGGTAAAGAGTATTTACTGAATGATTTTATTTCTAAATTTTAATGGTGGAATTCTGATAATAATTCTGCTATTTTATTTTCTAAGTTTGCTAGTTGCCCCAAATCTGATAGTCCCAGAGACAGAAACCATAGTTAATACCCATTGGAAAAATCAATGGCAGTGTTGGTATAAATAGGGGAAAAAAAGTAAAATTGTTACAGGAGGTATAAGTGTTAGCTAAAGTGATTTAAGGAATGTTTGTCAAATAGATAACAAAGTAGGCCATTTTCCACCAAAGGTATACTTAACAAATATTTCGAAATATTAAAGTAATATCAATCTTGACTTTGTAAGAAATTTCATTTGAACAAAATACCCTAGTGAATAACATGGTGTCAAAAGTAAAGAGTTTTCAAGTTTCTTATTCCCTGCAAAGATATACTGGCTGCTAAGTTCCTTATGAAATTTGAATTTTTTTAGAAAAGACTGTAAATTCAGAAAACTTAGAAGGATCCAAGTAGTGTGAGAGGAGGCCCTGAAATGGCTCAAAGAAGCAGAAAAAGGGAAGAGGAGTTCATATTGCAGGGGAAAAAAAAGAATTTCTAATCTGCATTCAGAGATCAATAGATTAGATGAGGTGAAAGGAAAAAATTCAATCGGAATTATTCATAAATAATCATAAACTGGGGAAGATTTTCACTTGGGTAAATTAAAAAGCATAACATACATTCATGTAAATACTACCAAGCCTAGTTATAATTGACATAATTATAAAAATAAAAAGGGGCCATTTGGCCGATGTTTTGTTTCTACATTCTCCCTGCTAACCTGAAGGTGGACGGTAGAGAGAAGATGGTAGTAGAATCATGGTCAGGATTCCCTATAAAGAATTCTCTAGAATTGGCAGAGAGGGTAACAAGGAGACCAAACAATTTTCTCAGTACTTCTTGCCATGGGTCACTGCTTTGAAAGAGGTGGAAAATAGCAGAAGTTTACCTTGTAACAGCAGGCAGTCATCCGTGTAAGAGCCGCACCCCGACTTTTGACCTGATTTTTTAGGGGACAAAAAGGGGGCTGTTTTCTGAGATCATACATCAGATGACCTAGTTGGTTGCTAATGCACTTTTGTCTAGCCACAAAGGGCACATCCTGAACATTTTTGGATGTCTTGTAAGGTCAGGTTCATAGCTCCCAGAAACTCAAACTCCATTAAAAATTGTATGCTCATGAAAACTTTAGGCATTAGAGCAGGACCAGTGACAAATCCCAAAAGCACAAAGTCATTTATAAGAAATCTTGAAAACATTTTCTAATAGTAATTATGTTCCAGTACTGATGAACTCAGCTGAGTTTCCATTCAGGGTTAAGGCTTTCATTTTCAAACCCTCTTTTTGCCCTCTCCCTGGTTCCCCAATGGCCAATGTGTTTGCATGTGCACATATATAGAAGTGTTTATTTAACATTTATATGATCATTTGATTTCAGACCTTCTCTACAGATTTTTAATAGGCTTTACGGAGTAAACTTTCATAGTTAAGACTTCACTATGTTACTGCTTCTTTCTCGATTTTGTGGACTCATTTTAAAAGGGAACATCCAAGGTCATACTGCTTAAATATACCAGAATGAACTGAAAGAGATCAATATTCAAAACCCATTTGTTGAGAAGTGAAAGGAATGCCTGAGCATTTTACTTCCCCTCACTTTCCCTGCTAACACACAGGAAAATGGTCGAAAGATAGCCTACAGAAGGAAAAATGAAAGGATATGATTAGTTGATAAGGTGATAATCAGCTCCTGAGTGACTTGGAGTTTGCTATTAAAGGTTTTCTAAACCAGGAGTTAATTATGGACTCATTATTTTACAAAAGACTTTTTTTTTGTCCTACCTAAAACACTGCAGTAGATCTTAAGACAACCTGATGTTTTAGGGAAAATTGCAGGTGCTACTGTTCCAAAGATGCTCACGTCAGTCTACGACCACTGCACAGTTCAGGAAAAGACACAACAATGGAGAGAGCAAAAAGCAGTAAAAAAAATGTAGGAAATAGAGTTAATTTTTATTTTCTTGTATCCATCTATAATTTCAGTTCCAGAGTTTTTAAGTTTTTAAAGTCTAAAAATGATAAACCTCAAGGAACAAATAAAAATCTATTAGATGGAACAAGAACATGGAGCATGAAGTGCAAGTAATTCTCTGACAGTAAGGTTTTCAAATTTTTAAAAATGAATATTAAAATAATCATCAACTTAGATACAAAAATTATTAAAATGAGACCTGTAACTTCCAATTTCTAAATGCTGCCAACCCACCATGGTATACACCCACCTCATTTTAGGCTTGGCACTATGTTTCTCTATTTTTAAAATGCACTTTCAGACACCAGACCTTATAGGGTAGAGTTCTTAGATGGGTCACATGCTATAAACTCTTTAAATGAGGCAGAAACACCAGAAAAGGTCCAAATAATTATCCTCCTTCCATAAGAAAGAAGATTGGGTTGGGAGTTAGGAACCCTAAATAGCAGACCAAATTAACACTGGACCTTAAGCATAACACCACTGTAGTTCTCCTTCCTCCTGAAAAATGGCTGAAGAGATGCTTATAACTTTTTCCTTCTCAGTGAATGAAGGTGTAATCCAATAGCATATCCAATAGTTCCACCTAGCACTTTCTTCACCCACGCCATTAGTGTTACATTTACAACAGGGAAATCGTAACCTTGAGCCCAGTGTTACAATATTAATCAAACATCAGGACTTTTGGGTTGAATGACAGTGTACCAGATAACTAGATGGCATACCTTTTGCTCAGACCCACTGGACCCCTCTTCTTCGTGCAGGTTAAGCCTTGGCTTGCCATCTGCAGGGGAAGTCCTACTCATCTTTTTCATACTGACAGGCACACAGGGTTTAGGCTCTTCTATTACAAACTTGCTCGTTTCTTCTAGAGCTTTCTGATAGGCTGCTAGTGATGATGCTGGTTCCTCAACACGACCAGATCCATGGATTTTTGGTTTCAGAGTTTCCTTAGTGCTCTGTTTCCCTACATCATTTTGGGATTCTGGAAAGTAAGATTTTGTCTTTGCTTCTGGAGTGACTTCTGTGTGGCTCCCATTTGCTTCAAATTTTCCAGGTTCTCCTTTGAGATATGAGGTAATGGAATCTCGACACTGATCAGGGCTGCAAAAGAGAAGATGTGGACACTTACAATGGCAATACATGGCTGAAAATGGGCTTCAGAAGCTCTAAATTTTTAACCACCATGTTTTAGACTACTTTTGAAGGCATAAAATAGAAAGACATGAAAAATCTTGTCACTGGATTTCAAACTGTGAGGGTCTCTCACGGAGTTGGATTTTAGGGTGACAAGGTGCTACACAGGGCCCCAGCTCCTCCCTACCCCCACAGACCTCCAATTCCCAACCTGCCTAGCTATGCTGTCCTTGTTTTTGTTTTATATTGCTTAATTGCACTGCTACAGCTACATGGATTTGAGATCTTACGAAGTCACCCCAAGAGGTTCATGGGCACACCCAGAGTTCCAGAACCACCAATCTAAAGGAGGAAGAGATCTCAAAAGGCTTTTATATTGCCAGTGAAAAAACTATTGGCAGAGAACAAAATGCATTCCTTGAGAGCCCTGGCATCCCCAAGAACCCCACATTCCAGTCTCTGGATTTTCAATTGTGAGTCCTGTCGGCATGTCTTTGCAAACCACGATAGTCTTGCTTGGGTCTCATCTTTCTTGGCTCTTGACCTGCGCTGCCTCCCGCTGGTGAGCAGGGTGTTGTCACCTGCTGCTTTTCCATCCTGGGAGGACCATTTTCCTTTCAACAAGCTATTACAAATCTTTCTCTTCCAACACTTTCTTTTAAAGTGATTTCTAATTTTTAATGCTATCAGTATGGATTTTATTTTCTAACTGGTGCATTGTTTTTAGGGTCTTTGCTTATTACCTACAGGATTCTGAAGGCAATAATTAGCACAATGTTCTGTATTGTGTGTGTGTGTGTGTGTGTGTGTGTGTGTATGTCTGTAAGTATGTGTGAATTCTTAGAAATCAAATTCTGATTATATATAAAAAAACACCTATCCATAGCACAGCCTCTTCCATATGTCCCAGCACACTGTGAAGATGCTATAACGTAACTGTATCTATTTCCTGCTATGCAACTATAAATTAATGTGACTATATTAGAACACAGATATCAAAACTAGTACTATTTGTTGTCTTTGCAACAGTCTGGTAGGGTGAGCACAGAATTCTTTGGTCTTATTCTTCAAAAGGAATTCTGTAAACTCATGTTTTTGCAAAATGTTATAAGTTCCCTCTTTGGGAACTTTTATTGAGCAAGAAACTTTATCAGCCATATGAAAATATTAAACATGGTTATGAAATAAACTTAAGTTGGATGCAAAAACACCTGAGGTTACCACTAGTTGCACTGAAGTAAATTATATTTCAGTCTGATGTATACATAAATAAAAAGAATGCCAACTACTACTGACAGACCATTTGTAGCAGTCATTTGGTAGCCATTCTATAGACTTCCTTCTTCAATCTGTAAACCTGTGTGAGGAAAGTAGTAGTATTCCTATTTTCAAAGCCAATTAAAGTGACATTCTTAGAGCTTAGAAATTCATCCAGAGTCACAAAATGCAAACTAATGCTGGTGGGATTCTAACCAATGTCTGAAGGACACTGGACTCTCACCTTTCTAGAGGAAGTCCAGTATAAAAAAGACCCAGATTCATGATTAGGGAATTATTTTGGTTGTAATCAAATTTCTATCATGGCAATATTATTTGGAGTGAGGAATTACATAAGAATTTTGAAGTTTGAAGTCAGGAAAAAATAGAAATGTTTATATTTCTAAAAGACTTGGAGTTTTACTTACTTTGTTACTTTGAAAGCATATTAATTACTGGCTTTGTGAAAAGAAATCAGACAAATCACAAACTAGAAAAGAGTAGTGGTCTTTGGCATGCATGTAAAACTTTTTGCATTTTGCTTCAGGCTATCAATAGTTTTTAGAATTAAATTGAGTTTCACGTAAGCTTCCCTCTCCAGATTAGCAGAATGAACCAACCTTTAAAGCATGTATTATCCCCAAACTGGAATGCTAATTTAGAAAAAGAGTAAGTGCTAAAAAGCAGGTAATTAAAACAAATTATTAACATGTAACCTGTGTTTCGCTTTCCTTTTCTCTAAAATGGAGCCATACCTGTCATCCAGTCTTTCTAGTAACCCACCGGTTAGTCTTCGAGCTTGAGCAGGGGACTCTAGGTTTCCACCTGATGTCTCGTTCTGCCAACCTGCAAGTGAAGACATTTCCAGTTCTGCTTGCTGAACACGTTTAAGAATAGCCTGTACTTTTTCTTCTGTCATCTCCTCAGACTCTACTCCTTCTTCGAGTTGAATGTCCTCAAATAGAGATTTGAGTTTTTCTTCCGTCATCTCCTCATCAGGACCAGATTTTCCTTTCTCTTGCTGCTCAGAGCTTACTCTTAATTTACTAGTCAGTTTCAGTGGCTCTGCTGGTTTAACATCTTTTGGGACCCCAGCCATACTTCCGAGGTATTGAGGATACTCACTCAGACATACATTCTCCAACTGGCTCTCATCTACATCCACTGCATCAGGCATTTCTGTTAAAGGCATTGAGTCTTCGAGTTTGCTGTCTTCTAAGGAAGTGTCTTCTGCAGTTACGACTGGAGGTCCATCTGCTGAATGCTCTAGGTTCCCCTGGGAAGGCACTAGCCCATCACTCAGTCTACTGGGGGTTCTAAGGGGAGACTCTATGCTAGAGATATCACTAAAATAATCATCTTGCTGGAAAGGGGTGGGTGGTGTGTAGTGCAACCCTGTGGGAGTTTCCAGTTCCACTTGAAGGGAAGGATAACCTATGGAAGACAGTACATTTGGACTGACTGGAATGAATTAGAGTACATCAAACAAAACACATGGAATGAATTAAATTATATCAGGTATGAAAATGTATGATGAGTTACAGAATAATGTTCATAAATTTATTGGTTTAGTTCAACTAAATGTAATACAATGAAATAAAAGACTAGTCCAAACTATAATAAAACAGAACACGAATTAATTAAGATATAAATGGTTTCTATCGACTTTGATAATTTTAATACAGTAACTTAAATATACAAACTAATTCAATCCAATAAAAAGTTAGCTGTCATAATATAAGATACATTTATTCCATGGCCAAATTTATTATCTTTCTACTTACAGCATGCAAAATCCATATGGTGGTGGACTGCATACAGCAAGCAACAATTGTTATAATTAATTACTTATAACTTATTTGAAGAGCTTTACAAAGGAGCAATGCTACCCAACTCTAATTCTTATTTTCTTCACATGAAACTTACAGCAAAGAAAAATAAATTTAATCTTTGTAAAGAAATTATTATTAGACTTTAGAGCAGTAGCACTGGGAAAAAAAATCTAAAAAGATGTTAGGAAAAGGATTTGAAAAGCAGATAAAGTAGAAAAGACTCCAAGGAAAGCTTTCAGGTGTCATAATGTGACAGAGATGAAAGACTTGTGGTGTACATGGAGGTCTTAGTGACTTTGGTAATGGGGTCCACTCAGAATCACAACTCAAAGAGAAAAAAGAAATGATACACAACAGAGACAGGAAGAAAGCCATTTGCAAAGAGCTCTCTGAATATTCACAACAATACTGTGAAACACTAGCCTGCTCAGAAGGGAGGTAGGGAGCAGTTCCCTTGTTTTAACCTTCGCTGTGTGCACAAAGGGGACATTTTTCTCCTTCAGCAGAGAGAGAAGTGAACAATGGTCTGGTCATGGTGAGGAAAGAAGGCTTCATAAAAATTCCAGCAAGAGGAGAGACAGGAAAAAAAGGCAACCAAGCACACTTTCTGAATTAATGGTCTACAAAAGTAAAGCCTAATTTTCCCATCAGTCCATAACAAATACCAACTTAGTTTTTGTGGTAAATTCAAATTGCTGTAGGTAAGTATAGTCACCTATAAGCCAGAATCTTGTTGAAATGTTAGCTGACATTAACTGAGGTTCATAATCTGCACAAGTGAAATTTACTTCATATACATATTCCTAGATTTCCCTATGAATTTTTAAAATAAGAAATATAAAATATTAAGATGTAGCCACAAAAAGCCCTTGGGAACTTATTTCATGCTATTCTGATTTTAAAATGTTACAAATAAATAAAGCTTTCAATTCTATTGACTATTTCCATTATTTTCTGGTTACTATGCTTGTTAGTTCTTTTCTTTTCTTTTTTTGCTTGCTAGTTTTCCTAAAATTTTTCCCCAAAAATGAATATTAAAAGATTCCATAAACTATAACTTGGCAATAATTCAGAATTTGATATGATGGTCTATGTTTAGTGCAAAAAGAGATTGGTTACCATTATATGGTCTCATGTATAAGACAAGGCCTTGAAGAAAGCTTTCTTCCCAAGGTTCTGTGCTATGTATGTATGTATGTATTTAAGTAAGCTTCACACCCGGAATGGAGACCACTGAGGGGCTCAAATTCATGACCTGAGCTGAGATCAAGAGTTGGATGTCCCAATTGTATGGTATTTATAAGCTTATAAAGAAACCACTTTAGACATCATTGCCCATTGTATTTATGTTATGTGGATAATAAGATATGCTTTAAATTTTCTGTTGGCTTTAATGCTATAGTAAGCAGAAACTTTTTAAGAATTTGCCACATTTGCCATATAACATCTTTAGAACTAGCAGTTACTGATTCTTGTTAGTCTAACTTTGCCAGTTTAAAAATGGGGAAATGCCATAATTTTCAAAACTTGGGACAGTAGAAAAATATCCCTAGCTCTTCTTCCTTCCTCCACACCATCATCATTGTTTACTCAAAATTCATTATCAGAATAAATTTCCATTTGTAAAGGAAGACAAACACCTTGAAAAATATAGTAAGATATTTGTCATCCTTTACTTAATACTTTGATTAAAAAAACGCCCAAATTTACATAGGAAATTGAAGGAAAATGACAATATTATTATACAAATTAAGCTAATTAAAAATGAATTATGTTATTAGTGACATCTGTGCTCATTGAATGAGAAATGACACCAACTTTTCTATATCAGGCAGAATTTTTCCAAACAATAAATGGAAGCATATGAAGTTAAAATAATGCTAAATAAGTAAAACATGTTTTTGAGTGATGCAGTAGACTTTTTCAGTACACGCTTAAATACTTGGTCCCCAAACAGGAATTCACCATTTTATTGAACATTTTGTATACTCTATGCTTAAACTTGACCCAGTACCTTGGTTATTTGGTAAAAATAGCTCACAATTTGGTCTTACCAATATACGATAAAAGAGTTCACTAGTTTTTTAGGTCAATATGAAAATGACAATCACAATGCATTCTCTAGATATGAAATTTTCTTCCACTTGGTCATGTAAAAACTTTTGAAATACCAACTGTTGAATAACCAACACTTATGTTTTTCTACCTCATTATTTGTATTTTATGTAACAGACATTTATCAAGTTTGTTCTATCAGAGTGTTTATTTCCAGAGTCTGGCAGAGAAAATGCTGTGAAAATGAGAAATGAAGTCAAGCAAATCACAATTTAGTTGGTTTTAAGTGGTTGCCTTGTCCTCCACACTTTCAAATTTTATCAAATGATTAAATAAATATGAACGCTAAATTCAATTACCATCAACAGGGTCATGGAAAACATTGTTCTCATCTGCAAAACTCCTGGTGCCTGAAATATTTCCATAATCAAATATTGGTCCTTCTAGCAGAGTCACTATATCTATTCGATTAATTTTTGTCAAGACGGAAGTTAAGGCATCAGCTGAAAAAGGAGAAAAGAGGGTTGAAAACCCGATTAAGTGATTTTCTTCCAGTCACCACAATATCCACACAAAGGCACAGCTCTCTCGACCTGCCTAGAGTTTATTCAGCTCCTCCTGACTGAGCTCTACCATATCAGAGGGAAGTCATGTTAGGGTCTCAAGAATCACTTTTGTGAAGCTGTGTGTGATGACAGCAACATTCATTCCACTGTAAGATGCCGAGCAGATGGGCCTCAAAATAGCTAAACTCCTTTTAGTTACAAGGGGATCTAATAAAATTTTAAACACGTTCCTTTCCTTTCAGGCTGTCAAGATAGATTACCCTCATATTTGACGCTTAGCATTCTAATGGCTTACTAAGGTCAGGCTGACCCTGGCAAACCCACAATAACTTACTCCCCATTGTCATGGGTTGGCACTGGCCACAGGACGGCACCACCCCTCCTATCACCCCAGCAAAACTAAACAAAACCAAATCTAAAAATATTAGAGAATTCTCTGCCAGCACATATGAAGCTGAATAAAATGATTTCATCCTATTCCTCCTTCCTCTCCCTGTGCATCTGTCCCCAGCCACAGCAATAGCCTCTGAATGCTTCTGACTACTACCCCATGATTTAACAGCTAGAATTATGTTTTCATTTTTGATGGTCACAGAGAGAACTAAAGACAAAACATACACGCACGCACAAAAATTCTCTACTATTTGCTTTCTTAAAAAGCTTCCCAAAGACAGATGTTTGGAATATTAGTGCTAAAATTAAACGAGTATAACTTCAAGACTTGCTATTACTTTATGATTACTCTGGTTTCTTAACAGTAGGCTTATCTAAAACATTGGATATATGCAGTTGTGAAAGTTAAAGTAATATAATTTCAGCATACTTGTAGCATTTTTTCCGTCTCTGGTAACCCATTTTTTTAATAACATGAAGCTTTGAGAAATTAAAGAATTTGGATTTTCCACACGTATTTGATTGATTTCATCCACTGAAAAATTCAGTTCCCTTGCCAGTTCTGTAGAAAAGAAAAAGAGTTACTAAGATTTCACATTCTACTTTTATCACATATGTTTCACAAAAGTAATGTTCAACTGCCACACATACAAAAAAAGGAACTGTATAGTAAAACCCAGTCCAACCTTGAGCATTAATCTTTATATGCTTCATTTTACAGGAAGTGGTGATCACACACAGGCTCTGACTTAACTCTCTGGAGGTAACTGCTTAGTTCCAGTTAGATTCCCTCTTGAGAGATTATTTTATAAAGAATTTTTGATCTGTACAAAAAAGACATTGCTGGATTCTTTTAATTCATCCAAATTATTCTTCACAATTTGCGCAAATCTCACATTAGATGCGTAGGGATACACAACTCATAAATATGGCACCGGAGATACTGGTAGCATGACTTTAGGAATTCCACTTGGGAGGCTAAATGATGACTCCAGACCAGATGGTTGTCTATGCGATGGTGTCACTTGTATAACAAATAAAAGAGAGATAGCTTTGTGTCCACCTCAATGTCTCTACCCATATGCTCAACCTTGTTAATCAGAGAGTGTCTTTGGGAAGATAGGTGTGAGCACTAGTAGCTGCCTTGACAGAGGGAAACTAGAAGCCAAAGATGAGAAGAAGCCTTACTTTTCACTATATATTTCTTGTACATTAAAAAAATTTCTCAGGTATGTATTATGTTAAGTGATTATAGAAATAAATGGGGAAAAAGTCCTCCCATGGAAAGGGAATTGCTTTCTTGATTCTACCCTGCTTAAATATTTCTAGCATTTGGCAAAATGGATTCAGAGGCTCAAAAAGGTCACGATCCTTTGGTCAAGTGATTTCACTTCTGGAAATCTATTGTGATGATACATTGAGTTGGACACAATGATTTACACAAATGAATGTTCATCTCAGGCTTGTACCATTAAAAAACTGAAAACGATCCAAGTGTTGAACAAAAGAAGAGTTAATTAAGTTAATGCAGTGGTTTGCCAACTGTTTTGATCATGGCCTACTGTTAGAAATACATTGTATATCATGATGTTTATATAAATGAAACCAGATCTTTAAGGAGCAAAACTTAGCCTTAATACACATACTATACAGACATTTCCCCCCATTCTATTCTATTAAAAGCAAAACCAAAGTGTGTATTGATTTCACGACTCTCTAGTACACTGTGACCCTAAGTCAAAAAAACACCATTATAAAGTATGTATATTGGATCTTATTTATCCATTAAAATCAAGATCATAGAATATGTAATTTTGTAGAAATTAGGTAATCACAAATAAGAGAGCAAAAAGTTACACTGTGTATATAACATTTTAAAAGCTTTTATACAAAAATCAAAGTACATTGAGACGTTAACAGTAGTTCTAAAGGACAGACTTAAATTTTGCTCTTCTACATGATAATTTTCCTAATAATCTCCATTGAGCATATAGTAATTCAAATTATAAAAGTTCAATTTAAGTTTTTAAGTTCTTTCAAGTCTTTTGTGCTTTAAGAAACAATATTCCTTACTGTCCAACAAGCCCTTATGACCCAACTGTATCCTTTGTCTAGTGACCCAGTGAAGAGCAAAGACACACTGCCACTAAGAATTTTACAATTTTATGGCTTTATGTCACGTTTTCTCCTGAAATTTACTCTGATAGACTAAGGACTGGATTTGTCTAAGGCAAATAATGTAATCGTTATGGGCACAGAATACTGAAAAATCAATAGTTGCTTCAGTATATTTTTAGATTACAATATCCAATGTTAAAATGTAACTATTATCAATTTTATGTTAGCAAATATTTATACATAACGAATTGCTATACAGTCTCAACAAGCTTCCAAGGATTACGCAGACCACCTGTCTGCTCAGAGTACCACTAGGCTCCTGGTTGTTAGCAGTGGGCCTGAGAACAGGGCTGGGTGGAAGGAGACAGGAAGGTTTATTAAGTTGGGGTGAAGGCAGGACTTAGGACATTTAAAGGAAGAAAATGTAGTTGACCCTGTTTGCCATTATCTGGTTTAATAGTCTCCATCTTTATAGCATATAGATAATTGTTTCCCTGAGTATAGAATATCGCTGAGGGTATACAAGATGACTTAGATGTGGCAACGGTTAACATTTCTATTTTAAGCTATTACGTTTTTGTTGTTGTTGTTGTTGTTGTTGTTGTGTGTTGAAAAAAATACACTCAACCTACAAAACTTAAAATTTTTCCGATTCATGTGAGGAGGATTTGGGGGACCCAGTTAACATTAAAACTACAAAGCAGAATTGTCCAGTTGACACAGAATTTTATCTTCATCTTTAATGAAGTGAAATCAAGCTAAATATTCCTTTTCCACACACTGCTCATAAACAGTTTCATTTGTTTTACTGAACTCAACTATTTTTGTAGGGTGAATAGATTTATACAGGTGTATGGCGTTTTAAAAAATTATAATTCAAATTTTAAGCTTCCTGTCATTCTCGTTTTCTTGTTTATGTAGTTATTGAAGACGATCTTTGTCTTCCTTTAGCAAAGTGATATAAGATTTCCTTTGAAATAGATCTTTGGGCATAAAAGTGAGTCCATTTAAAAGGAAAAAAGTATCAGGTAAATGAACATACAGATAATATGTGTAGATCATAAAAAGTGTGAAGATGACCTCACAAATGATTAAATTTGTGAAACTGAGGCAGGATTAATTGAACTGTTGCTTAAGAGAGCTGCCAAAGGGCATAAACCATGTTTAAATTTTTGGATTTTTTAAAAATCATAGGGCTTAACTGTGTTTTTATTTATACGAGAAAATAAATTTACTACTAGGTAAAATGTTACCTAATATTACCAGAAATAGTGGTGTGAAGAAAGTGCCTACATTTAAGGTAAAGTGAGATTTAAATTTCTGTTCTTGAGTGTATGGGCATTGAAAAATCTTTGAAAAATACAGTATATAAGGTATTATCAGTAATTATCTCTGGGTTGATAGAATTATGGATGACGAAAATGTTTGTTGTTTTTTTCCTTGTTGCTTGTTTCTGTTTTATATAATGAACCCCTTGTGAAAGACAAAGAAATTTAGAAACTGTATTTGTCTCACTCAGGAGTGTATACACTTACCTGTCCAACTAAGTCCCAGGTGATCGGCTACTATTGCCATCCTGATATCTGTCCGTTCACATGGACTCTGTGGACCTACGATTTACAATTTCTTAATTAAAATAATCATCAAGAAAGACACGATACTGGAAAATTGTTTTTAGCAGTACTCAGATTTTACAGAGAGACTAAGGCTAACACTGTACACTTACATGTGTCCTAGTCACCTACATGAACACTTCTCTTTTCACATGGCTCACTTGATTGTCACCTGCACCGGCCAGATGTGAGACTACATGGATGCTCAATGTGATGGAATAGAACATGCTGACGAGCTAGCTACTGGACAGCGGTTACAGAATCATTGTGTTGGTGAAAACACCATGATGGGATCTCAACATCTATGCTTTTCCTTTGACAGAATCATTATTAGTACATTAAAAAAAAAAGTTGCTCATCTTGAATGACACCAATGTCTTCAGCATGCTTCCCTAGCTGTCTACAGTGTTGTTTGGTTAAAAGGGAGGAAGAAGAGTATATAGACAGCACACACAGATGACAGTGACAGAATGAGAAACTACGGTTAAGTCACTCCACAGGCAATCACGACAGTTCATGCACTAGGTCTACGAGTCGGAAAGTGTTTACAAACTACGCTTGCTCTCCGGGATGTGAGCAAAGAGTGCTCAAGAGACCTGACTGCCTCCGTTCTCACCAGTCCTTCTACTGCTCCTTTTCCCACTGCCGGCCTTTTCACTCTTTGATTTTAAAGGTGCTGCCTCTGTTTTCTTATCTCTAGCAGACTTCGTGGTAACTGAAGGCTGGCCACCCCGGGAAGTCTCGGACAACGACGTGTTTCTTGAGGTACTGTCTTCCTCATCGGACAACTCGGACTGCATCTTTTTGTCTTCTTCAGAGAGGCGGTCCACAAGCTTTAAGGTCTCACCACTAATTCCCTTAAAATATTCAATGGAATGTTTACATACTTCCTTAAGCTGACTCTTCCTAACTTTTACTATGGCAGTGGTGGTACTGGAGGTGGTGGTAGTGGTAGTGGTGGTGGTGGTGGTGGTGACACAGGTGGATCTTACCTTTACTGGCAACTTGGATGGAAGCTGTTTGGCCTTGCCTTTCTCTGGTTGCCCTTGCTTTTGTGTGGCACATGCTTTTCTAACTACGTTATCCCTGTGTGTGTCTTTTACTGGAATTCTGGACTTTACGTCTATACATGAAGAAGAAATAAGGGTTTTGGTTTTCTCAGATTGACTGACCTGCTTCATTTTACTCACTTTCATGTTTGGCATATGACTTGGTGGGCAGATATCTTTTGGTGAAGTGGCCTTTATGGGAAGTTTGGATTTTCGCCTAATCCCTATTGATTCCTTGGTCTTTGGCTGCTCTCCAAGAACTTTCTGCTTATCTCTTACACAGTGTCCTTGCAGTACCCCTGTCTTTTTTCCTGATGAGATTTTCACTGGATTAGCTTTCTCTGTGGTACAAGTGGGTGCAGAATGTTCTGTCAGCACTACATTACTTGTAATGTTATCTGTCTGTATGGTGGAAGAATCCAAATTGTTGTTGTTATTAAAGTTATCTTTCTGGAAATCATGTTTTTCTTGGGACCTAGTGCCCATGTGGCTATTGGCTGTATTTGAAATCATTGTTATAGTTTCATTCTCTAGTCCCTGACAACTGGACATCACAGCTTCTATCTTATCTGTCACTTCTCCAGGACCTTCTTTCTTCATGGTCATGGTGGATGCAGAAATTCCCATTTTTATAGGCGTGCGCAACTTGGGGTCAACTTTAGAGGTGCTAGTGGCTGCTGCCGATTTCTCCAGGGAGCCACTACCAGATGTGCCTTCCTGACACTCTCCGCTGGTCGGGATGCTGGGGTTGGGTTCGACTGAAGGTGCCTCTACATTTCTCTCTAGATTGGTTTCTACAGTAGTGTCCCCTGACTGTGGCTGTGGTGTGGCAGTGACCATACTTTTATCCCCTTCCCCCTGGTCCCCTGACTTCCCTTCAGAAGTATGCTCACCAATCTGGAAAAATTGGAGCCTCTCTTCAACAAAATCCCTCTTGCTCATGTCAATTGCACCACTGCGAGTCATCTCAAACATTTTCCCTTCATGAAATGGGAAGGGGTTAGGCTCACTAGTTGGGGTACTTTCATCAGTTGGCGTTCTGGCTGGCGTTGTATCAGGGGTTGTTGCTGGCGAGCGGTCTTCCACAGCCAGACCAAATGGCTTAGTTTCATCCTCCCGTGATTTACTGTCAAAAACTTCATCATCCCCTCGGTTATTAGACCAGGGATCAAAATCTAGACCTTTGGTAGCTACTGTTTTAAAAGGAGTGGCAAATTCTTCATCTACTTTGTAACTGAAGTAAGTATCAGGAAACACTGATCTGTCAGGATGTCTGCCTTCTAGAGTGAAAAACTGGGCCCCTGATTTCTGATCAGTCTTATCAGGGGTATTTTCAGATGAGGAACTTTTAGAAGGTGGCTTATCTTCGTCTGGTCCCACCCTTCCCTCCTCCTCCTCGATAACTTCAAGTTTACTTTGGCTAAAGGAGCGATCAGCTGGCTTCAGAATGCCCTCTGTGTTCCAGACATCTTTCTTAATTTCCATGGTTTGACTTGGGAGTTTAGAATCACTCTCTGTCAGGCCATCATCTTCATCTTGCAGGTCATAGCCATCCAGAGAGTCGATCTCTGTGGCATCTGTGTCATGAGAAAACTCGGCTGTGGTAGCAATGGAACACTCTGTGATGGACTGGTCATTGTTCCCATTCTGGGCAGTTTCGTTCTGAGGCGAGTCGAGGCCAAGGCCAAATTCATTATCTTTTCCAGATCCATTAGCTTCCAATTCTTTCTGGTTAGAAGACTTGTCAGCAGGAGCTTTGGATTTAGTCATTTCTTTTTGTTCATCATCTACTTCCTTTAATTTGAAGGTGTATTTTTTAACTGGGACTGGCTGATAGATGGATTCATCATCGCTCGAATCGCTGATGTCTGCCCCGGGAGGAACTGGAGAAGGTGGCTGCACTCTGATGACCGGTTCGGCCAGCTGGTACTTGTCATGTTCATCTTGCAGACTGACTTCAATCATGTCAACTTCTCTTTCAGGGAGATAATGATGCTTCGTATCAGGCTCCATCTGGTCTGCATCCAGTGGTGGAGGAGGCGGGAACTCAATATAGGCAACTCTGTTGGTTTTGGGTCTTTGGTTAGAGTCTTTGCTCACATCGGTAGGCATTTCACGCTCCACAGTTGCTTCCTCCACTGTAGTCTGCTTTAAGGAGGCTGACTTGGCCTGTTCCTCCTCCTCAGATTCCTCAGAAACCTCGGGAATTGGGCTGGGTTTGCCTGGTATATAAGCTATAAGCGAGTCTGGTGTCTTAGACGTGAATTCATAACTCACTTCCTCTGAACTGGGTGTTTCTGGGGTTAAAGGGCTTTTCCCAGAGCTGTCTAGAAAGGAAACTTGCTCTAGAGTGTCATCTTCTGGACTACCTTGGGGAGAAGGAGGCTGCTTCTGCTGTCTAGTTGTATAAAAGGTCCCCCTGGTCTCTTGTACTGTCTTACACTCCTGACTTATGATCTTTTTTATACTTCCTTGTTGTATCTCCTTTTCATACTGCTTCCCCACCTGTACAAAACTGACATAAACAGGTAAAGTTTTTATGTCTTTCCCTCCCTCTGTCTGGGCTAGTGGAGCAACTCTTTCCAATCCATCAAGGGGACTGTGGTCGAACACATCACTAGAGGGAGATTCCTTTCCTGGGCTAAACTCTAAAGAATCAGGAGATTTGGTGGGAGAGGTTTCAGTTTCATCAAGAGGAGGACATAAGCCTACATAACTCTGACGTTTGGAAACTTTGCTGATTTCTGAATAGGTAACTTTTTCGTCTTCCATAGAATTAAAGTGCTGCATCTCAACTGTCTCTTTACTCATACTTGATTGGGGCAACTTTGGTGATAGTTCATGTTGGGGGAATGTCGGCTGCTCGCAAAAACCATCAGGAATATCAGAAGATAGCATTCTGCGTCCCTCTGCAGCTCTGATCGGGATGTGTGATGCTGGTGAGCTCTCACCCCTCCTGGAAGGTTGTTCCAGAGATCCACCCGGCCGTTCCCCTTCTTTCACGACATATTCCCTATATAAGACCTTTTTGGAGGGAGATTTTACAGTCATTTCCTTAATTTCTGAGAGAGAGCCATTTGTTAACAACTTGTGTTCTCTCTCAGTCACAGACATAAATTCACTCCTTTGATCAACAATCTTACTCTCAGGGTGACCAATGTGATTCTCTCTTACATCATGAACAAGTACATGCGAAAGTTTTTCTTTCTGCGACTTATTGTTAGCAGCTCCAGAACTTTCCCATGTTCTAAAGACCTTTTTGTCCCATGGTCCCTTAGTGGCTAAATCTGAGGTTACATGACATGCCAAGTCTTTAGCCTGTTGCTCAGAAAAATAGTCAGGCATTGCTTTACTTGACATTTCAGTTCTCTGTGTTTTCACATCCTCGGCGCCAGAATCATTTACGACAATTTCATTGCTTTGGACGTGCTCATCTTTAGCCTTCAGGACCATAAAATCATTTTGCACAGACACACTTTCATCTGGGAGGTCTACTGCCTTTTGCTGTTTTTCTCTGGCAAAAACTTGGTACACAGGCAGCTTGCTCTCCTGGATTTTTTTGACTGGGATTCTGGATTGGCCCTCTGGCTTTTTGTCTTCTTGAGACAGGTCCTTACTCTTTGCCTGTGTGCCTTGTTCAAATTTTAATCTAATGGAACTGAGTTTGGATTGTTTGAGCTGAAAGCCAGACTGGGGCCCTTCTGGTGCTTTGCTCTGTGAAATGCTTTCTTTGGCTTCCTCCATGGACTTGCTGTCTTCAGGCTGTTGGGAGAGAACCTTCTTCTCTGGGCTGCTTGGCAGACTGGACTCTTTCCTCTCATCAGCTTTGGGGAAGCCTTGTCCGTCATGGCCATGCTGCCTTGCCTTAACCCACTCATCACTGGATGCCAACAGTTCTGTTAGCAGTACCTTCTCGGGGCTGCTACTGGTAGAGCTTTGAGAAGAGTATTCTTTACCATTTCTAGGGCGTGGCTTTTTCTCTGGGGACTGCAGTTCATCATTTAGCTTTTCGGTTTTGTCACGAAAAAACTGTGACACTTCAGTCAGTTTTTCTTCAGCTTCCTTCACAGTCCTGTCCACCCTATCTTCATATATCAACTTCTCTCTACCTCTGTCTAATCTGTCCTCAGTAAAGCGCATCCACATGGCATGTTTTGGACTACTAACATCGCCAGAATAGTGCAACACTGTCACTTTATCAAAATGCTCATCTTTAGACACTTTACCTACACCATTTTCAGACACATCTTTATAGATTTTGGAGAGAATTTCTTTTTTGGGGGCAGTGACTACTTTTTCTCTGGACCGCTTATCAGACCCCTGTAACTCTGAGCTAGGGGGTCCTGCATGGTCTGTAACCGATTCCTCTGTATCAGAATGAGACACATCTAGCTTTTCTGACAGAAGCATTTTCTCAGCAAACCTGTAAGACTCCCCTCTTAGTTCTGACAACTCATCGTCATGGTATTCTATTGAGTGTTGACTCAAAAGCTTCAACGTTTTATAAGAGTCATCAGATATGAGTTGAGCAGAACTAGGGCGACTATCTTCTTCTTGGGACACAGGAGTGTTTACTCTGGAAGACTCCAGATAAGAAGGCAATGACTCTTCAGCAGTGAGTTCTTCTTCTTCTTGCTGACCCTGTTCCTCTGAACAAGGAAAAGCATCGTGTTTTTCTGGCAGAAAATCTTTTAGGTTAATATCTCCCCGGGATAAGTCTTTCTGATACACATACATTTCCTTTTCTGGATGCTTTTTGGTTTCTCTAATAATGACTTCAGTGGGCTCAGCTTGGTTACCTTTTTCGATGTGGACTTCTATTATACGCTCCAGTTTGGGTTTCATTTGGTTGTCCTTCTCTGCATGCTGGGCTGAGGTTTCAGCAGCAGACTTGTGAGCATCTGGAGGCACTGCCGACTTATGCTCAAACAGACCTGCCAGTTCTTTGGAAGGGTCCCGCCCGGACTGAAAGGCCTTCATGATGTCATGGACTGACATGGTTTCTTCAATTCTTTCAGAGGCCCCTTCACTGCCTGGTGGAGAATGATAGACCATTCTGGTGGTTGTGGTTATGTGAGTCTCTTCCTTAACACGCATGCCTTTGCTCAGAACCCGACTGTGGTCCTCTTCTTCACCATTGGCTTTCATTTGAAATGCTTTCACTTTTTCCTTAATACTAGAGGTGGTGGGCTTTGGCTCCAGTTCTGTAAAAGTAGGTGAAGGTTTGGGTGACACCGGCTCCTCTGGTTGGCATGGGGGAGCATCTCCAGCTGAGGGCTCATAGCTCCTGATAACATGCACCACTTCAGTTCTCGTTTCGGTAATGACAGGAGGGATGGGTACTTCGTGAAAAAGTGGTTTAGGGCCAGTGCTTTCAGCGCTCTGTGGGGCTGAAGGCGTTTTCTCACTTCTTGTTTCAAAGCCACTGTCAGACAAAGGGCTTTTGTCTTGGTCATGTTGAGAAAAGTCATCCGGAGACTCTAAAATAGTATCTGTTCCAAAAAAGGAATCGGCCATTTTACACAACTCTTTCTCAGAGGTGGAAGGCCTCATGGAGGCTGGAGGCATTTTGAGTTTGTGTTCCTGCAAAGCGATCGCTGGCTTCAAAATCCTTTTCTGTCGCTCTTCACCATCCTTCTTTGCATCCTCAAACTTGTACTTTAAATTTGTCAATGAACTACTCCCAATATCATTTGTTAAGTAATCAATAACTTTGGTCAAGTTATAATCCTTCTCGGAGGCGGCTTTTGCTTTCACTTGCACTCTCTCTGGCAGAGATGGGGAATGGCTCACGGCAGCTTGTTGTCTTGCTTCTCTTATTTCTTCTGAACTAAATTCTATCCAGTCGTCTTCAGGAGAGAGTCCTTTGTCACTCTTTGGTGATTTGGGTGGTCCTTTATTATCTACACATACATCTTTTTTAAGGATTTCACTCACTTTCACCAAGTCTTCCTTTACTTTCTCAACAATTTTGAAAGGTTCTTCATCGTCGATTCTCCCTTCTTTTGGGAGTTCGGGTTGGAATGGCTTCTCCTCAGGCACATCTGTTTGTAGTATTGCAGTCATCCGCATGAGGTCCTCTTTCATTTCAGCCACGTCTTTTAATATCTCCTGACTGGAAGATAAAGAAGATGGTGTAGACAACTTAAGGGCAGAGGGTGCAAGGAACAAAGACGACTTAACTGGAGATGAAGTTCGATTGAAATGGGGCTGAGGACGTGTCTCCGTAGTCAATGTTTTAATGGGCGACAGCAAGGCTGCTGCTGATTTTGTAAGTGAACTAGAGTCTGGAAGTTTCTTTAATGCTGGTTCTGGCAAAACATTGACTACAGAGTATACTGGCACTGTTATTATAGATGAAGTTACAGATGAGGTAGTTGCAGATATTGACGACCCAAGGGATGTATAGAGTGCACTTGCGGAAGGAGTTCTTAGGGACTGAAAAGCGGATGGTGCCGAAGAAACGTATGACCTGAGTGGGGAAAATGGCATCGCTGTCGTGGTAGAAAACACTTTCTCAACTGTGTCAGTGGCTGCATTAACCACAGCGCTCACAGAGTTTGTAGCCGTAGAAATTTTTTCCTGTAATGTGGCAGTGGCTTTGCATCCATTAATTAAAGTTGAAGATGATGGATATTTCAGGGGGGAAATAGATCCATTGACTAATGCTACTTCTGCATGTCCAGGCATCTGTTTCACAGGTGATGAGAGAGAAGAGGCCATTGTAACTTTAGCCGATGAAATGACATCAACTGATGATTTCACTGGAGACACCACTGACTTTAGAGGCGAAGATATTAGTGGAGCTGCTGATGTAATAATTGACTTAAATGGCAAACTTGAGGAATACATATTAATGTTTGATTTGGGGGAGGCAGGGGGGGTCATAGTAATTGACGACCTCTCCAAAAGAGACCCCGCTGTAGTCACTGGAGAGGTTCGGGAGGAAAATGTAGAATTGGATGCCAGCCCTTTTAAAGGCGAGGCCTCTGGGACTGTGGGAGCTCTAACCAGGGTACCAGAGGAAACCTGGATATTGTACGGAGATTGTGACACCACTGTTTTTATCGGTGAAGAAATTGTCCGAAAGGATCTAATCGGAGATGCCACATCACTAATGGATTTAACTGAAGATGTAGTTGACGCGCCTAACGTGGATTTGATTGGAGAAGGAGTCGAAACAGACCATACTGATTTTAACGGAGAAGCTGATGGCGTATTAGAGGAAGAGCTTGATAAGGAAGTGAAGCCTGACTTGGCTGGCCCAGGCACTGTGATCGGAGCTGTTGTCCAGGACTGGTATGGTCTTGTAGAAAAGAATGGCTTGTATGAGTAAGTGGTGGGGAGGGATCTTGTTGCTCCTGCACTCCGTTCAACTGTTTCTTAAATTTTAAAATGAAATCAAACACAAAAATCAACAAAAATGGTTGAGAAACAGAGAGACCAGAGAAAAAAATTGGTCAGTAAACTTTGAAATATTACAAAAGCAAGTACAATTGTTTGCATGATTTAGAATGGAAGAGGCAAAATGAACAATTAAGTAAAAGAAGAAAAAAAAAACTCCACAGACATAACCAATCCAGAATTAAAAATAAATAAATAAACAAACAAACAGAAAACAGAGCAATGGGAAATGAAAGACAGAAAAAGCACATCGCAACCAAATAGGCCAACAATGAAAAACAGAAAACGTGAGGAAAGAATTAATGAGAAAAATAACCACAATGGAAAACGGTTCCCTTACTTCCTATTGACTTTCTTATGTGCTGGTTTTGAAAGATCAGCAGCCATTCTGTTTTGCCTGTATAGGTACACGTTCGTTTTGTGCAACCATATAACTTAACTTTCATTTTAGTAATTTCTAACATTCCCTCTCCTTAAACCATTTGGTAATACAGATTGCACCTACTCAGAACCGTATCGATGTGTGCAGCTATACGTTAAATATCTAGAGTTCCTTTTTTTTTCTTTTTTTTAGAAAACTACTCAAGCCTATTTCATGCAGAATCCAAAGTAACTTTTATGTGACAGGCAACTGATTGCAAACCGTGAAGCCACTGGATTTTAAATCTGTATCTTCCATGCACGATTCGGTTATGCTTCACACCCATAAAAAGCCAATAAGAGCAAGAAATTTTCTGAGTCAGAACTTTAAAAGAAAAAACAAAGAAAAGGAATGTTTGCATTTATTTTTTCCCATGCAGCATATTCCTTTTGGTGAGGAGAAAGAAAATGTAATATGAAATGATTTAAAAATGCATGTGTACATACATACAAAGGGGGGAAAAAGCAGAAAATATGGTTCATGGTTACCATAAGCAAGCAAAGCAACTGAAAACATCTTATCATGCGCATTATATCATGGCAAACAAGCCAATGAATTAATACAATTTTTATGCCATATTATGCACAATATATAAACTTTAAAAATACTTTCACAAGAGCATTTAGAAAGAAGAGTACACTTTTTCCATGAGATGCAAAATCTTGGTACCTTTTGAGATTTTAGGAAAATATTTAATACCACATATTGAAAATACATCTGCAACTAAATATATCCACATCCGGTGTAATCTTCATTATGGAGAAAAGTGCATTGTTTATTTTGGATATTTTTCCTTCAATCTATCATACTTTAAATTCTCAAAAGGTATCATGGGAAAATCTAAAAAGCACAGTCATATTTTTAACACCCCATTTTTAAGTATCTGCAGTGGGATCCAGTATATATCTGTATACATATTTATCAATGGCAAAGGTACCAATTCTGGTACCTCCCCAGAATGTTCAAAGGGCTCATGGCTGCTCCAAACAGTGGAACAGCCATGAGGCAGACCTACCACTAGGAAAGATGGATTTAGTACCAGCATTCATCTGGCAATGGGACAAGAAACACACAAATGAGGTAAGCACACTCACTGGGGGAGAGCAAACGGACACTTGGTCCTCTCTACTTCTACAGCTCTAACAAACAAACCGAGTTGGTCACAGAGATTTGGAATGCCTGCCAAGGGCTAAAGATCTATGTCAAAGTTGAGTACAGTTTCGCTCCCAGAAAGCACTGGTTCAGAATAATAGTGAAATGCGAAGAGGAAATGACAATCTGCTTCATCTTTTACGCTCCTCTTCATGCTGTGCCCGGGCCATTGCTACAATCCAGTCCTTGGATTAGCAGCTACTCCCACAAGGGTGAAGATTTTCATTCCTAGTGTACATTTAAATTCAAATATTCAGAACATGTCCTCTTCTAAGCTTACATATTATTCTAAAGAAATGTGTAAGAACTGAGGAAAAACTCAGCCGTTCATTACCCCTCCTAGTCATAATTCTCAATATTATATTGCTTACTATATTTTGGACACACCACACTGCAAATGGAAGGTTTGGGGATTCCTTCAATTCAGTGACTTGGGCTCAGCCCAATGTCTCAAGAGAATTTATTTTTATAACTACCAGAAACGGGCAAAGCATCTCTCCTTCACCACTGAAGGCTGGCTCCATCAAGAAATGGAGTCTTCTGAACCGCATGTATGGTTTTAACTTTGCGTGAAGTAGCCAATTTACTGATCAGTTACACATTTTATGCTTTAATGACACATATTTTGTAATGTCCTTTATAACAAAGAAAATTTCTGGGAGGTTCAGGATATCAGGCGCTGAACTACATCAGATTCTTTCTTTCTTGTTTGGGGAGTTGAGGTGGCGGGGGGAGGGACAGGGTACTGAGGAAAAAGCTGTATCACTTGGAGTTCTAACAGCAATCCAGGGGCCATGACATTTCCTTAGTTTTCTTTTAGTTCTCTCTTAGTCCTTTCCATTTCTCTGTTTACCACTGTTATGCTCCCTTTCATAAAACAGAGAAAAGTACCTTCTTCCTTCTATCAATATGTTATACCATAACTAAAGCTAACCAAAAAAATTGCAACACTTTCATAAGTGGAAAAAATTTAGTTGACTTAGTACGGATCTTACCTCAAACTCATAAAGTCCCCTAAATACTTTAGGGAGCAGAATCATATGGGAGCTCACCTCTCCAGAGGTGCCTTGGACCTGAAGGAGCTGGTCATGGAGCCTGTCCAAATCTTAAGGATTTTGCCTGGGAGTCCCAATCAGCTACTCTCTGAAAGCCTTAGATTTGGGGCAAAATAGTGTTCCAAAGAAAACTTCTACCCAGGGTATTTAGTCGTACTGAAAAACCATCTACTCACACACATATACCACCCTCGTTTTGTAGCATAAGAGGAGTTAATTTAAGCCCTTATGTTTTTGGAAAGATTTAGACATTTATGTTAGAGGCAAAAACAGATCTGGAAGAACATTCATGAGTGTGGTAGAGTTTCATTTCTCTTATGCTCTCCATTTTGTGTTTGAATATAAAAGCTTCACCAGTAGTCAAGGAGCTAGACTCCAGAAGATTATGCTAAGCCTATCTAAGCTAAGTACTGGAGTCTTCCTGCTATACATTGAATATGCTATGTTGGCCCACAGAAACAAGAACTCAGGAAAGGAGGGAAAAACCAAACCCGTGGCTCTTACTGGTAAATTTCCAATCCTCCCTGAACTCAAGTTAACTGTGAGTAATGGGGAACAGCCATAAATAATTCAATAACAATTATTTGTGTAAAAATTCTTTTCCAATGGATTAAACATGGTGCTGCTTTCAGCACTCTTAGTTCCTGTTGGTGGAGGGATTCTCTGGAGGGCTGAGGGAATGGGCAAGGATGAGATGGAGAGGGAGATGGAATGAATGAATATGACTGAATGGATTTATACCCTGATACTTGCAAGCCAGTTAACAATGAACCAAAACAATCACTGAGAGAAGAAAATGGCTTAGTCAGTCTAGTGAAGACTAGCCCTGGAACTGATATTTAATAAAGGGGGGCAGGGGGCAGGGGTGGTGGTGGAGAGGGAGAGAGGAAGGAGGAGATAAGAAATCAATAAACAAGTGCCTCAAGAAGGTAGGAGGCTACACTTCTTGCAAACTGGGAAGAAACAGAATCAGGACTAAGGTATAAGGATCTACCCATATTACAAAAAGTGAGATGAAAATCAAAGTTACGTTATCATTCTTTCTACCAACCCACATATACGAAAATAAATATTTTCTCTTTTGAGCATAGATTTAAAGTAACATTGGTGCATTATCTCCTAGCACAGTTAAAAAAATCACAGTGAAATCAAGGATTTTAAAGATAAGTAATGACTAGATGTTTCTAAATTTTAAAATAGGTAGTGTTTTTTTTCCAAAAACTGTTTTGAGGTTATGATCTGAGGGTGTTTGTGCTTCATATCCTCAACTATGTACAAAATATCACTTAGATTCCATGATAAAGTTTCCCTGCAGGCAATTTTTCTTTTGCCATTGGGCTTTCAAATGACCCCCAAATTCTGTTTGTATAGAAAAAATGTCTCTTCTCATAAACATCCACCTAGATTAGTAAATGTGTTAGAGAACTCACTCATTCCAGGCTCCGTCAAGTAGCTGTAGCGCTTACGTAATGCTAAAGATGCAAAGCTCTGTCGTCTCTCTGCTTTCTCGGCCTGAAAGAGAAAACAGAGAGACAGACTGTGTCCAAATTCTTTGTGACATCGACATAGTTTTGAAACATTTTGTAGGATGACATGTAGATGCCTGGTTTATCTCTATTTTTCTTCTTATGGATTCTCTTCATGAAAATGGTAATTCCCTGTTGTGACTCTACAGCCCCACCCACTGTCTCAACCAAATTCCCATCACTTGGCAAATATAAAAGCACCAACACAGCAGACTACAGGGAACTACAGATACAAGACAAGCATTACAGAGACTTCTGATGCTGAGCAGTAAATTTCCCCAAATTCCTTCCTATTGAAAACACATACACCATGATGTACACTCACTCTCTGTGAGTACATTCAAGGGAAAAGGGCACACGGTGTCTCATTTGGATTACTGCTGCTGTTTCTATATGTTCAAAGGCATAAAGTGTAGATGGAGTTAAAAAAGCGTTAATGGTTTTATTAGAAATAATGATTCTATTTATTATTACTGGGGTGTGAGTTTTAAAAATCTGAATATCATATAACTTGGAAAAATATTAGGAGATGCCTTATAAGGAAGAACTCATTCAAAACCAGATGGAATCACTCCACTATACCCTTAAAAATGGCCAAGATAGTTTTCTTTAAATACCAAATATTTATCAGTAGCCATAGAACACATATTTTGTATTACATAAAACAACATGACTTATACAATAAAATTTCATATGTTACTTATGATCTTGATTTGAATGTTACACAGAGTAGATACTAGGTGAAAATATGAACAAATGTATATTTATACATGACAAGCTACTACATTTAAAAATGTTGTAAGAACTTTAGTTCCTCTTTTTCAATCACTAGTGGGATCACATTCCTGAATGCCCTGAAGTATTCTTACGTGTATGTGGAGGAAGAGTAAACCATTCTTTAAGAAAACTGTACACCCTTTACCTCACTTATGCTAAGATCTGCCAAAATATAATCTGTTTCCCACACTTCAGCCAGCTGCAACTTCTTTTATACAGATTCAATTTCTAATCTATCTCTGATAGAGTAAAAGCAGAAGCGTTCATATTACCTCATCATCTTGATCTGACTCTGTCTCCTTTTGGTTCCAAGAGGCATTGCAGAGACAAGGAATATTATAATGGACAGCAGGGAAAAGAATATCAGGATATGAAAAGGACTGAGTAGAAAGCACAAAATGCAAGCTGAATCAAGAGAGCAAAGCAAATCAAAAGAAGCCAACACAAAATATCAAGAACTGTACATCCACGGCAAATTAACGTGTGACATTATTTGAAAGCATAAATATCTATGAGCTACCAGCAGAAGCAGAAGCACTATACAGAGGACTCCATCATACAAACCACAGAAACTTGACACCACAGTAACAAGACTCAATCTACACAAGGACACTAATACAACTGGAGTTTCAGGAACTTGAATCATGTTACGAAGCATTCCTTAATTGCATACCAAGGGCCCACTTCTTCAAGACCAGGGGAAGAGAGTCACAATAAACCAGTATCAAAAGATACCTTTTTATGTGCTGGCAGAGTGATATTTAAGTTGCAAACAGCTGTTTGAGGGAGTCCTTTTGTTGTCTTTGGTTCTTTCAGAAATGACAGACGACCACAGGGCTCTTGGCTGGTATCTCTAATCTAGAAGAATTTAGTGGTTGACAGTTATAGAGAGAGACTTTTCTGAGGATTCCGGTCTACACAAGGGTTAAACATGTTTATTTTACATAGCCCTTCAAGAAGCAGGAAAAGTAAAGGGAAAAGATGATGGTAACAGTCCCAGATCAACCACCGTGGTCACGTGTAAACTCGGCGGGATTTAGAATGCCCGGTTCCCAGATCAGACCCAGGATTGCTGTCTTCTTGTTTTATCCTGGCAATCTGCTGCATAGTCTGGGTTATATACATTTTCTTCCCATCTAATAATTTCTTTTTCCCAAGGCCTCAGTTTTAGCAAAAATAAGAAGAGCAAATAATAAGAACACTAAACAACTGTCCCATGTCCTTCAGTTCTCTGAGGAGGAAGTCTCTTCAGACTGTCCTTGGGCTCCATTAAGATGGAACTTAATTACGGGGTTTGGATTTCATCAATTATTTGATAAATAAGCATGAATGAGATCTGATGCATTTTATTATTCTAGATTATTTATGTTTGCTTAAACAGAATGATCATTTAACCGTTTAAAAGGTAAAGGCTTTTTTTTCACTAATTATAAAGCCTTCCTAGCTCAAAAGTACCCTCGGGGAGAACTAGGGAAAAATCTAACCTTGTTCCTCTGAATTCAAGCTTGGTTGGATATTTCAAACTGGGTAAATCATTAGACTCTTTTCTTTTTATTCTCTAAGAGCTCTTTCTAAAAAAAAATATTTATTTATTTATTTTGAGAGAGAGAGAGTGGGAGAGAAAGAGAATCCCAAGCAGGCTCTGCACTGCCAGAGTAGAGCCCAACGTAGGGCTCAAACTAATGAAGGGTGAGATCATTTCCTGACCTGAAATCAAGTTGGAAGCTTAACCCACTGAGCCATCCAGCCATTCCCCACCTTTTTTTTTTTTTTTTAATTCACAGAGTCTGTTGATGATTTACCTTGATGGAAAACGGCAGTCTATTTTCTTTGAAAGCATAAAAGTTAAAAACCAGCTGCTGTCCCCCTTTAGTAAGTGGGGCCAGATTTCCATAACAATCAACATAAATAGGTTTTCCTTCCAGAACCTTTTGGAGTAAAAGAAATACATAATTTAATGTTAATTTAAGTTGAAAGAATTTTGAGATCTTAAGTCACGTCTCCTTACTAGGAAATTACTTCTGTGGTGTTACTTGCCACAGAAATAACTCTTTGGGCTCACAATTCAACAATTGTGATTGGAAACCAAATCATGCACATGTATAAGACAGAATTATATATTCAATTCTATTTTAGCAAATTTAGACATGTTTGAGAAAGTGCTGACATCAATCACTTATTCATACAGACTTTGAAAGGTTTTTTTTTGACTCCAATACTTTTACTGAGTTTGAAAATGGAAAGTCATGGTAACATGCTAAAGACAGTGACCATAAAAATAAAAGAACTCAAGTTACCACAGGGAAGTAGAGACCATGATGTTGATTCATGAATACTACATTTTAACCAAGATAATCTCAAACAAAGACATAAATAAATAAAACATCTGAGGATGAGTCTATATCAAATTTTTTAACCAAAAAATAAAATCAATCATGAGCTTGATATTTCTAGTAAGTGCTACTGTAACCTCAAAATACAACCCCATATCTGGGGAATGTAATAAAACAAATTTGTTACGAACAAGGTACCTCAATATCTTTGCTTCTTGCAACTTCCTCAAAATTCTCTTGCTGCTCTAAAGTTTTGTCCACTTTGTCATCTGTCATGCAGAAACAGCGCAGGGAGGATTCGATAGGATCATTCATTTTGGCAAAAACAACGAACTTGGCCATATATGGAACACATATTAGTTCTCTGTACAGCTGTGAGGCTAACCCCACAGTTTCTAAAACTTGATGGCAGTCTGCAAGCCAAAATCTGAGAAACACAGAAGTGTGAAAATGAGATGATTTTAGCAAAATCTTAAAAAAATTCAGCATTAAAAAGTTAAAGCATAAAGGGAACTATACCGAAACATTAAGTTTTTCATTTAAACAAACAGCAATGATGCTTACTCTGTTTACAGAACATTTACATTTATTATTCGTTATACTTTTGCTGAGGAAATGCTAAGGATTTTTTTTCTCTCTTGTCCTTCCCATAAGATTCTTGTTCCCCTCATATACTTACCCATGATAACCCTTCCTTTCTACTCCTGCTTAAGAGTTTAATCTCTTACTTTACATTAGAAGGAATAAGACTTTTATGAAAGAAAATGGGAGAGACATGGAAATCCTATCAGTCTTTTTTCTTTGAGAGTATAAAAATTAAAAACAAGTTGCTGTCTTCCTTTAGCAAATGGGGCCATATTTCCACAATGATCAACAGAAGTAGGTTTTTAATAAATTGCTGAGAACTAGCAGAAACAACTCTAGCACCGTATGGCTCCTTGTGAGAACTGGATAAAATGACTTACGGCAGGGAATTTTAAATTTCTGAGTTAGGCCTAAGTTCACCATCAAAAAATTAAAAATAATCATACTGGTGGTACTGAGGACATAAACTTATACTTTCCAAAAGGCAGTAAAACGAATTCCTTAGTGCTTTTGGTAATCCTTTATTTCCATACCTGGCTGAAACATTGGTTGTAAAAGAGACACAATCCTTTATAAATGTCAGAGGTGTAGTTCCTGTGATGTCTTCCCACTGAGCTGGCGAGGTGCCTCCTGAGAGAACAAGAGCAGATACATTGACTTCATCATGGAAGATGCTCCTTGTAAAATCTTCTTCACCATCCTGTACTTCCGGCACAGCCGGAACTTGCAAAACTTCAGCAACTTTCAATTAATGGCATGCCCTAAAGGTAGTTTTCCTCTCTATTCTCCTTCTATCCTCTATTCTCCTTCTAGCACTATTGCTACCTGATAGCGATCTTCTTGTAAGATGTTATATTTTTTAAAAATCATTTTCCGTGGGGAAGAGCACTGGGTGTTATATGGAAACCAAACTGACAATAAACTATAAAGTTAAAAAAAAAAGAAAATAAGAAAAAGAGAAGTAGTAAAAATCTACATGCAAAAAAGTAAGGCATTTTTTTATTTCCTTGCATATGAGTAAGAAAATTCTAAAGAGAACAGGAGAAAGTAATAACAGTAATAAAGCATGAGGAACTGAAAAGAGAAAATGGGGAATACATTTCAGTTTGTCTTCATTATTTTTAGTAAACAAAAAATATTTTAAACAAAAAAAACCAAAAAAATAATTTTCCTATTTGTCTGGTTACTAATGAATGGTTTAAACCTGGGGGAACCACATTTTGTAAGTGCGATGTATAGGCACAAAGATTAGTTGTTCAGATAGACAATATAATTGTCTTATTTTTAAAATTTTTTAAAAAGACAAGAATTATCAAGAAAGTTAAGGAGCAACTCATTTTTTACTACCTAAATCATTTAATTTTCCAACATAAAAAGAGGAATCAGACATTAAAACTACTCATAGAAACAAAAAACAACCTATCTTAATCTAGGACTTTCTCTTAAAAATCATATTAGGTTGATCAAATGATGAACTAGCGCTGAAGCCCAGGTGCTTATCACAAAATGTGTTCTCCTAACCTTGCAGATTTAGTCTATTGGATTATACTCGTGAACTGTGTCGTGAGAAGAATCATGCCCTTGCCCTTCCCTACTCCTGGTTCTCTGTGGCAGCTCCGTTTTCTCCAAAGTCTATCCAATTTCCTGTAGTCTAAAGTGTTTTGCTAGGTCCACTGTCTCTGTCTAGGTCCCCGAGAGATTACCTAGATGCTCTAGGAGATTCAGTGCTAACTCAACAACCTTAAAAGAGTGTAATTGTTAATACTACACTTAAGAGCAGGGAAAAGAATATCACTGAATTTTAAATGAGTCATGATCTCAGCATCTTTAAAGAAAGGTACAGGGATAAAATGTACAGAGATGAGGTGATAGAGAAGTAAAATGTTTTATTCTTTTTTTTCTATGCTTATAAACTTGGCATGGATGTTTCAAAGGCTTCATATGTTTATACAGAATGACTGCAAATGCTAGCTAGCATCAAGGGAAGTACAGAAGTAAGTTAACCAAACCTGTGATGCTACAGAGCAGGCGCAGATTGGGCGTGGTATCCCCCTTGTACCCGTTGGACACGCCTTCTCCTGAGGGCGGGGGCACCGGGATGGTCATTGTGATAGGTTTATGGAATTTCCTTCTTCTTGGTTCCACAGTGACGATTGGGCTAAACGTTGCTTTGTTTCCAAGGATCTTTTTCACAATTTCATCTGGAACAGGCTGGGCCTAGAGACAGAGAAAGGACCTTAAATGGAAGTTAACATTTTTCTGTCATTGGAAAATTGACTTTTTAAGTGAGGAGGAAAAAACCCAGAACAGACAACCAAAAAAAAAAAAAAAGTCTTTCTTCTTAATCCTTTCTCACTATTTCAGGAGGGCACAAAAAAAGAACCAAAACAACTTAACAGGGTAGCAGGAACTAGTCAGCCGTGAGTATTTACCCCACAAAATAGAGGCAGCAGGAGCTTGAGTGACAGAGAGGGAATCAAATCTCACAACACAGAAGACTTTTAGTTTAATTGAAAGTAAAGGTCACCAAATATTGAGTCTAGTATATTTTAAACCTATGCAGGACATCCAGTGAAACATTACATGGGCAATGTGTGCCCAGGCAAAAATTGAGGTTTTACAGAGTTATGTAACAAAAGGGCACTTAAGATTTCGGGTGGGGACTACCAAACCTAATGTCTTCCTCATAGTTTCTTTGCTATTTGGTAAAATACTCAATACAAGAGATAGCTGAAGGGAACTTGATGTCACTGAAATATAAGATGGTCTCCTTAGCTCCAAGTAGTTACTGATGGCCTTCTCAGAGTTTAGAGTACTTGACTCTAAAAAACCTTACAAAAAGCACACACACTTTCAGTAAAACTATTAAAGACTATATTAATTAACACAAATTAAGTTACCTTCCTTACTATTTTCCTTTTTCAAGAGATTTAACTGAAACAAATAAATATAAGAAAGACCATTCTTTCCAAGATTTTCAGTTAGCTTTCCAGACCAAAACAAGTTCCAACTGGTTTGGATAAAACCCAGTGTTTATGATCTACTTAAATCAAAATGTGAAAGCTTGCAAGTTTCCTTAGTACTGATTTTCGTGCTATGGCATATTATAAACCAAATCAAATATGGTTTGTTTCTTTAATGGTATGTTGGCTCTTTGGTGCTCTTGTCGCACATACCAAGACCAGTAACCTATGGTTAACAAAACAATCTTTCATCAGAAACCAAGGGATACTTTTAAAGAAAACTCTAAAATGTGTACCTTATTTAATAAGCCACTAAGCTAACTTTATACTTCATGAACTAGGTTAATGCTTCCCAAACCAGCCCACAGCTTTGATTAGCAATATCACTAGGGTGAGTTACCACAACGGTCTCTGAGTAGAGCATGCTCACAAGGTCTCTACAATGTGCCAAGGAAACAAGTCTTTCCCAACATTACCTGGAGGCCCACTCGGATTCTTTTGGTTAAAGCACCCTCTGGGAAAGAAGCCTGGACGAGGGGCACAGTGGTGCTGCTGAGAATCCCGCCTTCAGGGCCAATCTGGTTGCTTTCCTGCTTAATCCGTGAAACCACAGCAAAATACTGGGGGAAGTCCTTTGTGATGATCCTGCAGATACGCTTTTTCCCTAGCTCCTCTGGGCTGTCAAGTTCTGCAAGGACAAATGAATGAAAAAGCTGTGAGGAGAAGCCTATCTATACAATACCTGGAGATAAACTGAAGTATAATTTCGAGAGATAATATTACTTATATCCAGTAGTCTAAACTGTTTCTATGATCAAGAGAAAGCGAGTGACCTTAGCAATATGAAGCTTTGTAAAGCCAGTAGAAAGCCATTCATATATAATATTTGTAGGAAAATATTTCTATGAAAGAGGAACTCAGATCTTCAAAAACTGACATTTTACCTCATCTGAACAGAGCTCCACTTTATAAGAAGAGATACCTCGTTCTGTGATTATTTACAATACTCTGCCCTCAAGCTGCCAAAGTAGGAATGAGTCAGAAGAAAGTAGGGCCTCACAAGAAAGTGAATAAGGACTAAAGCATGTCTGAAAGGCTCTAGCCCTTTATTTGAAAACCTCTTTTAAAAGATTTTTAAATTGCCCAAATAATATCATCAACACCAATTTCTGTCTGCCCGCAGATAACCCTCATGCATCAAACCCTATTCAGCCTATCCAAAAATGGACATATCTTCTTTCCTCCTGTGCAATGCCAAACTGACTTCTTCCTCTTTGTCCTCACTCTGGGAAAGGATTTATATTTGTCTAGTCCTCCTGTCCAATAGCGCGGCTCACTTTTCATTCTACGTCACATCTAAAGGTCGAAGTCCAGCTGATCTGGTTGTGGAAATGGCTTTTGCCTGCCATCCCTGTCTGAGCCCTCTCCTGGCTTGTCTGGATTACTGAGCCACCTCCTAACCATCTCCCTGCTACTCGCCCCTCCTTACTTCAATTTATTCCCTACAGGGCAGACAGATGGGTCTTCTTTCAAAAGCCAGATTTGATGCATAATGCTGGCAGGTTTAATTTAAATAAATGGTTTTTAAAATCATATGAAATAAATATTTAAGACTAGTCAAGAGTATTTTGGAAAAATAGTTATGTGAGGAAGAATTTACCTTATAAGATTTTAACATTTATCTAGAAGCATAAAAATAAAAGTTATATGGAGAGTCATATAAGAATATAAGAATATATATATAAGATTAGACAAATAGGTGAGGGGTATAAAAACATGGAGCAAGAAATAGATTTAAATTTACATATGTATACACATACATATGTGGTATATATATAAATCTATATATAGCTGCTTTTATGTATTACATATTATGTATTTAAATGAATATATTTAAATCAAAGTCATATATTTAAACTTCAAATCAGTGGGGGAAAGATGGCTGATTTAAGATGGTACTGACATAACTGAAAATCTATTTGGCAGAACAGAGCTAAATCACTACATTTTATCATATATAAATAAAAATCCCAGCTGGATAAGAGACTTTACTTAAAAAAATTAAAATGTTACCATAAAACAATCAAGACAATAAATAGATCTCAGCCTTAGTTAGGAGAAAATTTTATATTCAAAACTGGAAACCCAGAGCCTAAAAGGTAGTTTTGGCTATAAAAATGCAAAGTTTTCTATGGCAAAAATAGTAAGCTTAAAAGACAAAAGGAAAGGTAATAGTCACACATGGCAAATAATGGATTGATATGCTCAGTACCAATGGCAGCTACCAGTTGAGAAGATGACAGACTAGCCAATCGAAAACAGCAAAAATATTATAAGTAGAGGTGCCTGGGTGGCTCAGTCAGTTAAGCGTCTGACTTTGGCTCAGGTCATGATCTCGTGGTTCGTGGGTTGGAGCCCTGCGTGGGGCTCTGTGCTGACAACTCAGAGCCTGGAGCCTGCTTTGGATTCTGTGTCTCCCTCTCTCTGTGCCCCTCCCCTACTCATGCTCTGTTTCTCTCTGTCTCAATAATAAATAAACATAATTTTTTTTTTAAATTAAAAAAGTATTATAAGTAGACAAGTTACAGAAGCTGAAAACTGGTCAGAAAAACACTTATTAAAATGTTCAAACCTGATAATTTACATGGAAATACCTATTTAAACAAGATATAAAATAAATATTTGAGACTAGCCAAGAGCATTTTGGAAAAGTAGATTTGTAAGGGAGAATTTCTCCTATAAAAATTTAAAAGTATCTAGATATATCCTAATAAAACAATTATATGGAGACATTGCCCTCCCGCCACACCCCCCAGGGAGTGGGGGTTGGGCGTGAGAGGTGATTTAAATACGATCAGCAACAGCAAATACCTCTCTGAAGAGGTGGCAGTAGGGGCGAGATGCAAGGGAAGGAGGGCGCTAGGCAGGTAGTGACTGACTAGTGTAAAGCACAGAAAGTGAGCAAAGCAGCAAGATTTCACAGTAAAATGCATAGTCTGCTCCTTTTTAGGGAAAACTGTAATCTGCACATTTTATACTTTTATAAGAGAAATTTGCAGAAGAAACATTCTAGTATTAGTGCTGGTCACTTTAGAGGCATGGGAGATGGGGTTGGAGGTAAGGAGCTAAGAAGGGGGTGGGGGAGTACCTTTGGGTTCACATAGCTGGGGTGGTCTTGTTACAAAATAAAGGGGAAATTTCCAAACTTCAGGGAGAGGTCTTGTTTTTGTTTTTGTTGTTAACTCACATAAGCCTCTGTTCATACATCTGACACATTACAGCACACGTCCTACCATTTTTAAACTATGAACATGTCTGCCTCCATCAGATACACAGGGCTGAGATCGTGGCTTATTCTAAATAGAAATTTATAGAAAGGGAAGATGGCTGGTTAGGTAATTGGATCGGCGACATCTTCTCATTTTACAGATTAAACACCTGTTCCCTGAAGTGGGGACACCAAAGAGTCAAATAGGAGAGAAACAGGGTTCCACTCAGATAAAAAATGGAACTGGAATTTGGTCCATTTTGTTTCCTAACCATCTGCTTCTCCTCTGCTCTGTCCAAATCTAAATACTGAGTTTCAAGTAAAAGAAAATAAAAGAAAACAAAGGCAAATAATTAAAAAAAAAAAAAAAGGTTAATATAGAAACACAGGAAGGAACCAAAGAGTTTGCTCAGGAAAATATTCTGGGGTAGTTTTTAACTATTCAGCAATTGACAAAATAAAAGTTTTCCATCCAGAAAAGATATATTTTCCTTCCCATGATTTGGCTTCTTTTCAAAAGTCTGAATTCCCAGAGTTCATAATTCATGCGGCAACTGAGAAAGTTCTGATAATTAGTTTCAGTTGCTGTGCATCTGATCAGCTGCAGCTAAGCAGACGTTGTTCACCTCCATCTCAAACTTGTGATTATGTTCTCCTTCAGAAATAGCCTGGGACTCCACACAGTGCAAGCAATTTAAGAAGACCCTGCTGCGAAATTACATCCTTCAAACAAGACAGATTTCCTGACTCCACATGTAACAAGCTGTGTATCCAATGAGTATAAGTTTACTCAAGATCAAGCTGGACATACCAAAGGCAGTGAGGCACTTTTTGGGGGACTTGTGGCAACATCACTTCTTAGCTGTGTGTGCGTGTGTGTGTGTGTGTGTGTGTGTGAGTGTATATGTGTGTGTTGCAGGTATGTGCAAGCACATTTGTGAGGAGTTAAAGGGAGAGATAGCCATATCACCCCTGGAAACTATAATAGCAATGGACTGGGAAGAATGGCCACTTTAAGTAGTGGGGGCAGCCAGGCCACACTTTTGCCATATTGCCTTTGATAAAGAATTAAAGCCACCCCAAATATAAAGTGAGTGTGTTCATCTCAGATGCAGAAGATGAGTGGTAAATGGAAAAGCTCAGATTCTAACTTCACACTCAACTTCTAATATCTTTTAGGATTTGCCAGTATTCAGGAACACTCTGTGTTGTACTAGCTCTATTTTAAAGCTTCTAGCAATTTCTCTGTCATCATTAAAACTTGCATAATTATTGACCTCCAATGTTGTATTTTAACAGGTATTTTAAACATAAGCCTCGGGGCACTTAGGTGGCTCAGTCAGTTGAGCTTCTGACTTCCGCTCAGGCCATGATCTTGTGGTTTGTGACTTTGAGCCCTGCATCAGGTTCTCTGCTATCAGCATGGAGGCCACTTTGGGTCTTCTGTCCCCTCCCCCTCTGTCCCTCCCCCACTTGTGCATGTGTGCACTATCTCTCTCTCAAAAATAAACATTAAAAAATATATATAAGCCTCAACCCCAAGAAACAACTACTGTGCAAATTTTGGACATCAGAATCCTCATGCATCATTCCTTAAACAGGACCATATACACATACTGCCTTTCTGAAATACTCAGATTCCCAGGCCTCTGCATGATGAAATGGAGAAAAGATATCTTCCCTTTTGAACTATTTTTCTGAGAATAAAAGTCAATATGACGGTAAAGAGTAAAGTGAAAACTAGTCAGTAAAATTACTATGGAGATCTTATGACCTGAAAATCGATCATGAGATCTTACTGGTCATCATATAGGACAAAGGTTAAATAAATTATGATATATTCATACTGTGGAATACTGTGCAGTATTAAAAAAAATGGGGTAGAAGTATATTTTTAATATGTACATCTCCAAGCCATATTAAATGGAAGAGTCACCCAAAAATGTGATAACAATTGACTAATCACATCTTTACATGTCTATGTATAAATTCACATGATCTACATAAAATTTAGGGGACAGAAAAAGAAAAGAGGAAAATTATATATAATAATGAATGTATGCTTGTGTATTATTACATGGGTAATAATACTAATACTAGTATAAATAATAATATGATATACATAAATATAATAAATAATATAAAAGATTATTAATATTTTAATGTGGATTCAACTCAAGCACATTTTTTTCTCTATTTCTTGCTTTAAAAAAAGGAGACTGAAACATGATAATGAAATGATCTTATCTATTTGAAAGCAGATAACTAAAGACCCATCTGATGAGAGAGGCCCGACAGAGGATGAAATTCTCGATGCACAGCTGCTGGGAAGCCCTGACTTGTGGCCATATTGCCCATGATGAGCACCTCATCACAAGGCTTTTTATTCTATTTATAAATTTTGATAAACTGTTAATGTATATTAAAATTAGATTTTCTTTTCATAAAATGTGAAGAATCACAGTTAAATTACGTTAAATTAAGTGAGGTTTGATATTGAGACTTGGCATATTGCAGGTATTCAACTAGTATCCATTGAACAAAGACATCACTGGGAATTAACAGACACTCACACCTTTCATACCAAATAACTGCATAATTCTGTAAATCTTGCTTTAAAGGGTGCTTGGGTGGCTTGTCAGTTGAGCGTCCAACTCTTAATTTCTGCTCAGGTCATGATCTCATGGTTTGTGGGATCGAGCCCCGCATCTGCACTGACAGCATGAAGCCTGCTTGGGATTCTTTCTTTCTCCCTCTCTCTGACCCTCCCTCACTTGAGCACACACACACACACACACTCTCTCTCTCTCTCTCTCAAATTAAAAAAAAATCTTGCTTTAACATATATATATAGTATAGTAGAGACTCGTTATTGTTTGTTCTTTTAATATTTTTTAAAAATTGTATGAGGAAAAGTGGCTCTTATCTTCCTACTTTTTAATCCATAGTAAATTCTATTATGTCCATGTGTTTATAAGAGAAATTACTGTTTACTTAATGGATGTTTATTCAAAGGGTGTTGAAAACTTATGAGAACATCAAACTCTTTTGAAAAGTTCTATGTGGCAAACTAAAAAGGCATGTCAGAAAAGTCACATTTCTAGACAAATAGCAATAAGTCTGATTATGTAAAAATGAATAATGTCCATATTCTTTCCAGGATTGAATTTACTTGTACTCAGATTTTTTTTTCTTTAGAGAGAGAGAGAGAAAGAGTGTGAGCAGGGGGGCAGGGCAGAGGGAAAGAGACTTAAGAAAGTGCCATGTGCCATGCTCAGTGTGGAGCCCAACATGGGGGTTGATCCCATGACCCTGGGATCATGACCTGAGCTGAAATCAAGAGTGGGATGCTCACCTGATTGAGTTGACCAGACACTCCTGTATTCAGATTTTAAAATGGTCTATTACTTAGGTCAGAGAAAACAGGAATATACTACAAAGAATCTTTGCTATGCTCCTACCCTTTCCATAGATAAAACCAAGAAAATAATCTACAAATATGATGCCTGTGTCCTATTCATACCCACAGAAAACCCAGCTTATGTGTGCTCCAAACTGGCAAGATCATAAGAAACACCAGAGCTATGTATTAAAAGCACAGATTCCTAGGCTTCTCTCCTGGAGATTCTGACTTGGTAGGCCAGGAGTGGAACCTGAAAAGCTGTTTTTCACACTCAATTCAGGTGACTTTATGACTTGACATGTCTGGGAAGCAAAGTCTTAGTAGACTTTACCCTATGTCTGTCCCTAAAGACTCAGAACCCAAATTGTGAAAAACATGACAATAGGATTTTATGAAAAACATTGCAAGGATGGTTCAATATGAGAAGAGGAGCTTATGAGGCAATAATATCCATTACTTTATTTTAATGTTTATTTATTTGAGAGACAGAGAGAGAGAGAGAGATAGAGAGAGAGAGAGAGAGAGAGAGAGAGAATTGTCACTGCAGAGCCCTATGCGGAACTTGAACCCACAAACTGTGAGATCATGACCTGAGCTGAAATCAAGAGTCAGACACTTGACCAACTGAACCACCTAGGTACCCCTATCCATTACTTTTAAATGGCTTAATTTTTTTAAAAATTTTTAATAGTTTATTTATTTTTGAGACAGAGGGAGACAGAGCATGAGTGGGGGAAGGGCAGAGATAGAGGGAGACACAGAATCTGAAACAGGCTCCAGGCTCTGAGCTGTCAGCACAGAACCTGATGTGGGGCTCAAACCCACGAACCATGAGATCAAGACCTGAGGCAAAGTCAACCTAAGCTTAACCAACTGAGCCACCCAGGCGCCCCAATTTTTTTTTTTTTACTCAATCACTCCATACCTATAGAATTAAAGGAGAAGATGCCATAAAAATAAAGAGCTTCTTACCTTTCAAGGTGATTGATAGACTATGAAAAGACCCCGAGACCCCCTCTCTTTCTCTGTTTAATCTGTTACTAGTAAAGTGTCACACACACACACACACACACACACACAAGATTAAGGGAAAAGAAAGAGGTGAGTTCTGAAACAGGTAGTCTTGGTCAGAAGGAATGTTAAAATTTACACTTACTGAATGTCTACTTTGTGGCAAGTCAGTTACAATTTGGCCCACAAAGCATTTGGTAAAGAGAGTGTGTAAAGTTCAAAGAGAATTGACCTGCCCGAAGTGACCTGTCTGCTTTGGAGCTTAGAACCTAGGTCTGGGAGCAGGGTCGGGGAGAAGGGATGAAGTCACACAGACATGGACTTCAACCATGATTCAACACAGTGTCTTTGCAGATTACCTGGCACAGGGATGGTAGTTGATAAATGGATAAATAATGGATAGATATGCAGATACCCTGGTCCAGAAGGTGACGTGGCTTCTTATTGGCCCCTCTATGGCAGAAAGCTCTGACTACAGTGTTACTTTCTGCTGCATAAGAAATGGAAGCTAATGTTCTACAGCCTTCTTACTTCACTGGTTAATTATAAATTTCTTAAGCACTGGTAACTCAGTTTCTTTATTTGTAAAAGGTGGGACAGCTTTCTCTGTAACTGAGATTTTGCAGCAGAGCAATAAGAATCAAAAAATGCTTTGTGAATATAAATGGAGATCGTCATACAATGAAGCATAAATAACAGGAGTGAAATCATGTTCCCACTAAATGAGTTAATCTTAATGCTTTTAAATGATCATCGTTGATTAGTTTTGCCTCACTCTTTCATGCACATGATTAAATGTCTAGATAACTTGGTCAAATGGGAGCATGATTCTTTTTCCTACACCAAATTTGTTTTCTGAAGGCTGTTTGCGAGTGTGAAGGTCAGGTTTGAGTGTGAATAGTCTATAGAAGGAATACAACTTCAAGTTTTCACAAAGGATGACTTATGTATCTAGAGTTTAATTTCTAGTCAGGTGAATATTCTGCTCAGCGTGCTCCTCTAGGAAAAGAGAATTTGATATGAGGGGTGGGAGAAAACAGAGGCCTAGAATGTTAGTATTCAAAAGGGCAAGCTAGCCAGGATGGGTCTCTAGGAAGTCACTGGAGACAGTTGCCTTGGACTCAAATCTAACTCTCCAACCAGTGAGCTTGGACTTTGGACAAGTTCCTGAACTCTGGGCCTTATGTTGCTTGTCTATAAGATCAGGATAAGAAAAGTTTCCTCTGGGGTATATATGACAAATAAATGATAGAAAGCCACCAGCACAGTTCTGTTCATGTAATAATTCAGGTGACTTATTCTTTCCAAGGTCACATAGCTTTGGAATAGAGGAGAACCAGAAAACCAATGTGTAGCAGATCTAAGATTGGATTAAAACAAAACAAAACAAAACAAAACACATTATCTTTGTATCTCTACGGTGTATAAATCTTAATTGCTATCATTTAAATTTCATTCCAGTTTTCAAAAGAAAGTTTCACCAGTTATAGAAAATTAAATATAAGAATTTACAGATAAAATGGGAGATATGAAGGAAATAAAAGACAAGTCTCTAACATTCAACTCTGGCTACAGAATATGTGGAACACCAGGGCACTTGTAATATATTCAGTTAAATATTTCAGAAAATCATAGACATTCATCTCCTCGGAATTCAAATTCAGCTTCATCTGACTATGCAACTTTTGTAATAAGTCTGTCCAAGAAGTTAAAGGAAAAAAAAAAAAACCCAAATGATACAACTTGACCCTTCTTCCTCAATGTAAACATAATAGAAACCTTTCCAACTTTGTTCAACTTTTATTTTGAAATAATTATAGATTCATGGGTAGTTGCAAATATTATAGAGAGGTCCCATGCACACGTACAATTTTAGAAATTTAACTCCTATTCTTACTCAGTTCTAGCATGTGCTTTATATGTGTGTCCATCAGCATTATTTTACATCTTTGTGCAACATAAGGATCTTTTTTGTTATTCAGATTTGTACAATGCATTGAGGGCTAATGATGAATGTCTAGAAACAATGAATTATCTATTTGTTTTCCCCTCCACTTTTAGCAATCCATATAATTTCTGACAATTATTGTTTAAAATTATTTTTTGAAAACTAATTTCTAATCATTATGTGCCCTTTTCCTCCCATGCAATCCACCTATCCTCATTTGGTTGTGGCATCCCTTCCTTTACAAAGTTGTTTTCTCTCTTGGGTATAGGTCACTGAATTATTAAGGAAATGTATCATCAAAAGCGGGGACATAGGCCTGGATACAAAGCATTCATTTTTCCATTCATTCAACACATTATGGTGTGGTGACAATACTTGCCAAGAGCTGTTACATGCACTGGGAATATGGCTGTCAACAAGTCAAAGCCAGGGACTTTACAGTACATCAAGGAAGACAGCAATGTTCAAAGTTGCTCGTTATGGAAGAAGACAGGCCAGTTGTTGTGGACATATTTCCCAGGTGGATCTAACTTAGTCTGGGGTTTAAGGAAGACTTTCTAGACGAGAAGTTAAGGAGGGGGTGTTTGCTCATGTTGGAATAATCATTATAAGGTTTTCCTCCAGGATTGCAGAAACGTTATATTCTTTGCATTGGCTTCTCTATGTATTTTTTTCCAGGAAAATGTTCTTCCACGTTTGCTTACTTTTCCACTTATGTAAATAAAAAGGCATGGCTTTCAGGTGATTAGCTCCATTGTGGCACTTTCTCAACCCTTTGATTAAACCATTACTATGACATCCAGGCAAAAAACAAATAATATAATCCCATGTTCAAAATCAGGATCACATATAAGGTTTTAAAGCTGAACGCCATAAATCAGTAACCCAGACATGTACACCAGATACAGAAGCACAACGAACTCCAAGGGCCCTAGACCTGCAGTGTCTGGCACCCTGGCCTCCATTCCCATCCACATTAAAGGTCATAAAGGCTTACACCTAATCTCTCAGCCCTGCTTCCCTGTCCTCAGAGGGCCAAGAGCCCCATTCTGCCTGACAGGTGGGTCAGGGTGTCTAACATCATTATTTCGACCTATTAATGTTTACAAAAACATGTAAATGCTGGCAAATCCATTTACTCAGGCATATATAAAACTCAGCGTGGTTAATGTTCACTTGCTTTGGTCTCATTCTCATTTCCCAGTGACTTGGTGTGGGGGAGCTCTTCTAGTAGTTTCTTTTCCTCTTGCACTATGGTAGGTAGCATGAACTAATTTAAAATGAGTTTTTATGGCAACAGATCGAATGGTTTAACTGATAGTATTTGGTACATTTTTTGACACCCTAAAAAAATTGGGTGAACTTGATTTGGTCAAGTTCAGTTTTTACTTTTTTCTCCAGAATTTTTCAGAATTGTTAACTGATTTGTCCAACAGATGGTGCTGTGTACAACATAAAGCTACATAAAGTATTTCACTTCTCAGCGCTCAACTGCTTCTACAGTCTAACTTAACGCTTTAAGATTACTCTTGGTCTCATGGCTGATAAATTAAAAACAAGTTCAATTGAAATGAACCAATGTAGCAATGTTTAACTGAGAAGTCTGTCCCTGTAGTTATTGTTGGTATAGTTGGGTAATAAATTATGGAAATTAGCTTTCTGTTACTTGACATTATAGTTATCGATTTCTCTTTCCTGCTTCAACTTACAGAAAAATAGCATAATTATTTTATCTAAAATGCATCATTTTAAACTTTCACTTGGTCTTATGAGAAAGCAATGACAACAGTGAGAAAACATTTTCCTGGCATTATGGCATTTGTTCAGAGAGTTTCAGCAACACTTTGTTCCAGTACAGTGGTTGGGATTTTAAAATAATAGTACAATTCCTATATCTTCAAAGCATTCTCATGACACTTGGGTAGTAATGATTTTGATTTTAAAACCTAATAAATGTATCTATACAAATCTATACATTTCCAGAGAGGCACGGTCTAAAAAAATATAATGCAAGTCACATTTGTAATTTTAAATTTCTTTATAGCCACAATGGAAAATTAAAAAGGAACAGGTTAAATTATTTTAATAATATCTTGTTTTTTAAGTAGGCTCCATGCCCAGCACAAAAGCCCAACGTGGGGTTTGAACTCACGACTCCAAGATCAAGACCTGGGCTGAGATCAAGTCAGATGCTTAACCAACTGAGCCACCCAGGTGTCCCAATTTTAATAATATCTTTTATTTAGCCCAGTATATCCAAAACATTACCATTCCAACATGTAACCAATGTAAAAATTATTAATGAGATATAGATTGGGGGGGTTGTTCTGCACATCTGGTGTATTTTACATTCACAGCACATCTCAATGTGCACTGGCCCCATTTCAAGTGCTCTGTAGCCACATGCAGCTAGCAGCGACTTTAGTGTCAGTGCCACGCTAGAGCATTTCTCTAGCTCTTCAATTTTAAGACCTCCACGGAGGAAGGATTCTTCTACTAGTAAATACTCTCGGGTCCAGCAAAACCATAAACTGCCAAACACCCCTTGGGGTCTGATTTGGAGGCACACTTTTAAACACGCTTAATTTAACTTTGTGAGTTTAACTAAAGATTTTAAACAAACTTACAAAGTAGATTCAACTTGGTTCACTTTAAAGATGATGTTTTTGGGAGGAGCGGAATGAATTATTTTGTGTTTTGCAGTATCTTTTTCTCAGCAGAGAACTGACAAGTGCTAGGGCAAGATCTGTGTCCACTGCCAAAGAGCAAAGGCACTTCTGCCACATGATATCCTAGTGGTAACAGCAGGTTCTTCACACCCAGACCAACTGTCCTCTGTCATTCTAGCCTCTTACTTCAACAGAGCTTTGCTAGCACACCTGTTTCATTAGCATAATCATTGATGCTTGTGTCTCTGGGCTCCTCGTGGCAGAAATAAATCTTAATTCTACCACATTTTGCAATGACAATTTTTCTTGAATACATACCATGTCCTTTTGAGTCATATAAGAACTAAGATGGTACCTTGATGAGTAATGGAAGATTTAAATAGCAGCTAACATTTAAGTAACATTTTTGTTTCATGCAAAACACTTTCATAGGCATCCTTCATTTGAGAATACAGAAAGGCAAAGGGGTACTATAGAAAAACAACCAAATTTGGGGTCAGAAGTCTGGACTTTAGAACTCTAGACAGATCTAGATCTATCTTTTTACTATTTTCTGACTGGGTAATGGTGATGGGGAGAATGTCACCTCCACCCTGACCAGGGCTTCAACTAGCCATGTGCGATTTGGAAAAGGGTACCACTCGGGCTGAAGATCACCCTGCAGGTAAATGACTTGGGAACATTAGTTAAGAGTGCCCCTTTGTCCTGCAGGCCAGTGTCGGAGCAGATGGCTTGGCAGAGAGAAGAGGCAAGATTTTAGTTCCTACTTGCTCTCCTGCACAACTGTACATGGCAGCATTGATTGAGTGATTTTTATACATCAGACTTTGGGTTAAAGAACTTTACATATATTAGCTTGTCAGTTCCCCCTTAGTTCTCTATAAAGTATCCTCACTTTACGGATTTAAGTTAAATTTTAGAAAGATTGAGTGCTTGGTTAGGGTCACACAGCTAGTCAGTGGTGGAAGCAGCATGGGAATTCCGGTCTAGGTGATGTCTACAGATCCTGATCCTAACCACCATATTACACCAGGAAAATTATTCTCCTCCTTGAATTTGTCTTTCCTTGGAGTTATTCTAACTATTCAATTTGTGCACTTGGAAAGGCTCTGCAAGTTTTGAAATACTACAGAACCATATCTAATCTTTATAATTGCATGGTATAGTAAAAATCAGTTATCAAAATATTGGCTAAGGTGATTTTTAATACTTGGGCTTTAAGATTTTTTTCCGAGAATAAGGTGCAACAGGACTGCTTATAAAAGTAGCATATAGATTAGTTACAGAGAAGAATTTATTTATGGAAAAGAGGGATAAAAAGGAGACATTTATAACAAAACATGTAATACCAAGAATGCCATGGATGACAGATAAGGCGTAGTTGTTATAAATTGGAGAAATTAATAAATTAAAACAACAGGATATTTATTTCTTTTTCTTTAAGGAAGTCTTGAGTGATCTAGTCACTGGTTTATTTTCTGTACTATTGTTATGGTGCTAATTAACAACTATCCAGGAGTAAACAAAGGAGGGGGGGCAGAGGGGAGAAGGTAAAACATAACATGAAACCTTCGGATCTGTGCTTTTGCTTCTTTTCCTATGAGAACCTTGAATAGTTGGACCTTAGGGAAATAGAAGTGTTGGGTTTTTTTAGAGATAGGTTGATTTTGATTTTTGCCTATTTTTTAGAATAAGGGGGATGTTCCAGTATGAATGAAATATCTTTGGGGACCAGAGAAGAGTGGTGGTAAGTGGGGCTTAAGCTTGGTATGAAATCTGATTGAGTTTCAGCTATAAAATATGTATAGTGCTATCTTCATTAGTGTTATTTTAAAATTTAATCCATGAAAAAAACCACTGTGCCCAGAAAATTTAGTTCTTATTTTTGCTGAAGTACCTCCAGTGCTAGATTCTTTACACCTGGAAGTATTTACATTTCCTTTTAATTGCCTAAAATAGAACCAAAGTTTAGCTGGTCTTTAAAAACATAACAAAGAAACGCTATCTACTATTTCCAAGATAATACACAGAATCCAGGACAGAGGGCTAATGTCATCATTTCCTGACATATGCCCTGAGTATGGGAGCTTGGGGGGCATCATTTGTCCAAGCAAAGATATGATGAATTCCTATTTAAAACTGGTTTATTAAAAGCAAAATGAGGACAAGGCAGCATGAAATTATGGAAGCCCATTCCATAAATAAACCTTAAAAATTGAAAAAAAAATTGGGGGCACCCCAAAAACTGGTGGCTCAGTCAGTTAAGTGTCTGACTCTTGGGCTTGGCTCAAGTCATGATCTCACAGTTCATGAGTTCGAGCTCCATGTCAGGTCCTGCTTGGGGTCCTCTCTCTCTTTCCCTTTCTGGCCCTCCCCTGCTTGCTCTCTCTCTCTCTCAAAATAAATAAATAAACTTTTTAAAAAAAGAATCTACTAAAATTTTTTTCCCAAAAAATTCCACTTGTGTCTGGTAGGACATATTATAATCTATACTCAAAAATGAAGGAGACTATATTAGAATATTCAGTGTTTTTGCTAGAACTACAATGTCCAATGAGGTAGCAAGTGGCCACATGTGGCTATCTGAAATTAATTAAACAAAATTAAATATTACTTCCTCAACTGTACGAGTCACATTTCAAGTACTCTAGAGTCACACATGACTAGTGATTACTCTTGGACAGTCCACATATAGAGTACTTCCATCATCGCATAAATCATCATCTATTGGACGGTTTTAGAATATTCAGTATTCTTCCTAGAATATTCTTAATTTCTCAGAACTTTCCTCAAAGTAAATGCTCCTCTTTAATTTTCTTCTCCTGGAGATTAACATTCATGATGTTTGGGGTTGAAGAAATAGACCAATGAGAATTTTCCTCCAGATAGATACATACTTTGAGAAAGTTTCTCCTTCTGCCCCTTACTGGCAAGGGGGAAGAACCTAAATCAGCACTGTGCCTGACACGGGGGGTTCAAAGGTGATTAAGACATGTACCCTGCCTTCAGGAGGTTACAGTATCAAGGTAGCTATCCATTAAAAAAGAGAAAGAAATTCCTTGTGTAGCAGAGGCTACATGTTCAAAACTAATAGTGTACGTTGGTATTTAAGAAATACTAGATACATGAAAATATTTATATACTTTATTTTCCTTAAAACAAAATAACCATCCTCACTGGACAACCCATTTTTCTTATTCTCTCCATTTTTGAATCCTGAATCAAATTTTCAAATGCTAATTCAATTCATTCTCTTAGAATGTATTCTTTTTAAAACTTTTAATTGTGTTTCCTTATCAATTTTCTTAGAAGAGAATGACTAGGTAATAATAATTAGAAATCTTAATTACCATTGCATGTTCCTATCAGAAATCGTGTGAAGTTATAGATGGTATATGATATAAATATTAGTATCATATAATAACATTTAATGTATGCTCATTTAAGATGATTATTCTTCTGGACCTTAAATTTAGAGGTTTGTAGGAATTTTCCTGTTTACATTTATTTTCTTCTCCACAGGGCACACATTTCTAAAATAAGTGGGATATGGTTAAATCTTTGAAAACAAGATAGGACAAGATTTCCAACTCCAGCGCTGCTACTTAGTTTGGGTAATATGAGTTAAATGACTTGACTGGTCTGAACTTCATTTCCCTCAAATATAAAGTGTAATTCAAGGGGCACCTGGGTGGTTCAGTTGGTTAAGTGTCTGACTTTGGCTCAGGTCATGATCTCAGGGTTTGTGGGTTCGAGCCCTGTGTCGGGCTCTGTGCTGACAGAGTGGAGCCTGAAGCTTGCTTCAGATTCTGTGTCTCCCTCTCTTTCTGCCCCTCCCCTGCTCATGCTCTGTCTCTCTCAAAAATAAATAAATGTTAGGGGCACCTAGGGAGCTCAGTCAGTTAAGCGTCCAGCTTCGGCTCAGGTCATGATCTTGCGGTCCATGAGATTGAGCTCAGTGTCGGGCTCTGTGCTGACAGCTCAGAGCCTAGAGCCTGCTTCAGATTCTGTGTCTCCCTCTCTCTCTGCCCCATCCCCGCTCACATTCTGCCTCTCTCTCTCTCCTTCTCCCTCTCTCTCAAAAATAAACATTAAAAAATAAATAATAAATGTTAAAAGAAAAAACTAAAAAAATAAAGTGTGATTAAAACTACCTACTTTATAGTACTATACTTTTATTTTAAATTTCCATATAGGAAGGAATTTATCACTGCCTCATGAATGCTAGAAACTCAACAATTACTAGTTTACTCCTACCCTGCTATAAATTCTTGGTTGGCAGTGATGAACTGTGTCTTTTACAGAACCTTTGACAGGACAGTTTTTTCTATAGAATGAATAGTGACAACAGCTCATATTTATTGAGGGCTTACTATGTGACAAAGGCTCTATTTCATAAGTGCTTCACAGAGTTATTTTTTCCCAGTAACAACCCTATGAAGTAAGGAAGGTGTGTCCATTTTACAGAAGTCAAAGAGGCTCACAGGGACCAAAAACTTGCCCATGGTCATCCCCTCAAACACCTAAGTCGGTCTAGGTCCTTTGTCCTCACTTTGAAATCAGGAGACTATGCTGGGTGCATTCCAAAGCCAGTGAATTAAATGCTAAGACTGTGAATTTTATGGGAGGTGAACTATATCTCCAATAAAGTTGTTCTTTAAAACAACTGCTGAATTTGTAGTAATTAGGAAGTCAGTATAAAGATGAGAGTCAGGCTCAGTTCTTTAACTTTGGATCAGGTCATGATCTCACAGTTCATGAGTTCGAGCTCCACTGACGGTGCAGAGCCTGCTTGGGATTCTCTCTTTCTCCCTCTCTCTCTGCCACTCCCCTGCTCTCTTTCTCTCTCTCTCTCTCTCTCAATAAATAAATAAATAAATAAATAAATAAATAAATAAACTTAAAAAACATCAGCACCATTCTTTGGTGCACTTGGTCTCTAATTGTTTTTACCCCTTTAAAGGAAAACTCTGCATCAAATTCCTACTCTCAAAACAAGTCCATTCCCAATGTCTACTAAGAAAACCTGCTTTCTTCTAAGGGTCAGAGAGCCAAAGAAGGTGCATATGGGAAGTGGCATGCTCAGCTATATGTATAAGCCTTACTAGATCACAGAATACAACATAGACTCCAATAATTAGCCTTGCAACTTATTTTTCTACACGATTATTGTCCAATAGAAGTTAAAAATTCACAAAGAATATTGACATAATTGGGGAGAAGACAGAGACACAAGAAAGGATCCAGGAATAATAACTCCAAAAGTAAAATGTGAACATTTTCTTAAAAATGTCCTTCATGCTTTGCATACCTTCCACGATTATTTCACCTCCTCCTGACACATTTTTCACTTAGAAAACTTTCTCAGGTTTTGGAAAGATTAATATAGTTGATTGAAGATGGAAAGAATCATCCATGTAGTATTTGTACATTAACATTATGAGGACAAAAGCCTGTCAGACTAAAAGGAACTTCATGCCTTGGATACAGAAAAGAGCACTAAACGCTGAGGAACCAGAACCCCAGCTCAGGATGCAGATGTGTGAGGTTCAAGAGCTGTTAACTTTGGTGTAGTCATGGCTTTGATTTCTACCTGCAGACATGGACAGAAACCAGGACTTGTTATCATTACCTTCATCCATGCCATTGAGTAATTCGGTTAAATCTTCATTTTTACTGTCAAACTGATGCTCCTTCCATGTTTCTCCATTTTCACTTCGAAGAACAATGAGTTCTCTCTCCTTTCCTCTCATGGACCCAAAGTGAGGGATTTCCACTATGACAGGGCTGGAAAAGAAATCCACATTATTTTGGTATCAAAATGAAATATGTTTAGAGTATCATACTTTTAAAAAAAAGTTTCATTAACAGTATTCATCTGAAAATCAGAGGTGCCACTAAGGTTGGGAATGATTTCAAAGCTGCAGAATCATTTGCTAATTAAATAATATATTAGAAGCCTGAAAACATGCCATCATTCATTCATTCACAAACAATTAATACATAAGGGCCTACCATATGTTAGGCATTTGATTTAATATAGGAGAAAATATTCAGCACATAGAAACAGGAATTTTGAATCAAGGAATTGAAAGGTATTAAAATAGACCATGAGGAAGTTGGTCCATTTTTAAAAATACAATAGGTCTATCATATTATACAAAAAGCTAATGATTTAAAAGGACACAGTCATTTCTTTGAAAAAGAAATTTGATAGATTTCCTATTTTGAAAGATTACAGGTGTTTGTCCCTTCACAAGCAAACAGTCGACATAACAATTCACTCCCTCCAACAGTGACTTTCAATGACTTTTATGGCCTGTACAGTTAAGGCAGTTTTCTCTGATGTTCAATTTGTGAGATGGTCATGGGCCGCTTAATTTCCTAATTCTAGAATAACCTGCAGAGAAATATTTAAACTTTCTGAAAAAGCACTTGTTGGTTTGAAATTGTAATCTAAAGATATATTAAATGTTGACAGTGTCCTTTTGCAGAAGAATGTATAAGAATGGCTGAGAATTGAAGATAGCCAATCAAGCACAGGAATCATTTTGTTAAATTTTAAAATAGGATAAATGCTAAAAAGGATGGATGGAAGTAAGCAGACCACAATCACACACAGTTTATGTAGTTGGATTGTGCAGCTTTATTTTATGACATTTAAGTAGACAGTATCATTATTCTCCTACAGAGGTTGTATGTAACCTCACCTCTTAACCTACGCGTTTATTTAAGTGTCACAACAGAAGATACAGGTCAGATAGGTAAGAGCATAAAAAGGGCTAGTTGTTGTAATGATTCAATAACATGAATATGTATGAACATTTATCATAAAAGCATTTGCTTAAAATGGGATGATAAATATGATCATTTTACTTTTGGCAAAATAATTAGAATTAATTCAAATTAAGGATTTAAGCATTTTTAATAATGCCTTTATTTTTTGATACATAAAAACAAAATCAACTACTCCTAAGAGTGTTAATAATTTTATGAGTTCAGATATTTACCATAGTTTTTAACCACATCTGATTTGACATTACATTTTTTTTTGAGAACTAGATACAATCTTTGCAGGTTAATGTATCAGATACTGTCTCTGTAAATATTTGAGGAATGTGGCTTTGTGTAGGACATTCAACAACACTGGAGAGAAGGTATGAACCAGGGCCTCTGACCAAGGTGAAAGCCAAGCATAAGTTTTCATAACAGGTTTCTTCATGCAGACTGCCAAGGCAAATCCCCCAACCAGACAGACAAGCAAACAAACAACAGATACCAACACAGTTCAGCTTCAACAAAACAAAACAAGACAATTTAATGACTGTAGTAGAACATTCTATCTGCTGCCTATTTGGCTTTCTTTAAATATCTTCTAGCCCCAATATTTATCCAAATCAGTTTACTTATTGAGGACTTTTCTTTCTCAAAGCCCATGAAGATTACTTACTATGCATAAGTACGTACTTTTAAGAAAATGTTAACTCCAGACAAATACATATATATATATATATATATACACATATATATATTCACACACATATATATCATTTACAGCAAATGTTGATTCAAAGCCTGCAAATACCTTCTCTTACATGGGGTTAAAATTAGATTGTTAGTCTGTCTTAAAAACTACCATATTCAGGTGAAACATTTCAAATTAAAGAAAGGTTTACAGAAGCACAAAGTTACGAAGCAGAATGCTTGCAGGAAATTCCACATGCCAGAGAAGCACAAGATAGGTAGCGATGCTACATTAAGTCAAGCCACTATGATTTTTGTTTCTTTCAGTGACACACATCAACTGAAAGCATTAAAAACTGAAAAAATAAAAAGAAAATTAAGACAAGAAGAAGACCATGGGTGTGACAGAAAAAAATTGAAAATGGAGAAAGAATTGTAGACATTCTGTATCTTGTCTATAAAGATCCTACCCAATAAATTTTGTTCCTTGAGGCCCAAGCTGCAGGATTCGGCTAACCAAACTCTCACCCTCATTTACAGGGGGAGGATTGGTAGGAAGATGCAGTTTACTGAATAACATCCATGCAGCAGGAAGAGAAACGAGAAGGGGAAATTGTGAACAAACTGTCCGTCACGACAGACCCTGCCTGATTTGCACCCAAGTGCCACCTCAGAAAATGAATTTATGTTTCCTTTTTGTAAAATACCATTATCACGATGGATTATGTCCCTGCAAATTATCTCTAAAAAAGGCATGTGCCCATAGTAGCCATTTATTCAATGTGGTCATATAATTCCAGCATCTGTATTTTTTCTTAAGAATGGTGCCTTGACTTCTACAGAGGCCGCTGGGGTTCCGTGCACTCACTGAGCAGAGAACATGCTTTTTGGTTAGTAAAAGCTTTGACCAGCAAACTGAGTTAAGGAAGTATCAGCCTACTCACTTTTCACAGAATTACACAGCTTTGTGACCTTTGATGCTACACAAAGGGTGTACTCAATCAAAATTGTCCGACTACATCATCTTAATAGTTAACTACTTGAGTTAAAAAGGGCAAAGAAAATAAAATATATCATACAAGGGCCAAGATAAAAATTGACAAAATCACTTACCCTAAAAATTGTGCCCCTGCAGGACCCATTTCTACCAGCCTACTGGCTAATCCCTCTCCTTCCACCATGGGGGGTGGGTTGGCCAGTTTATGTCTCTTTACCAAACGGCAGGTGATTCGGGTGGGGGCTGTACACTTGCGTGGGGGGATGATGATTCTCATCCCGTGGTGACGGCTCCCTCTCATGGAGCCCCCTCTTGCATCCACCATAAAGCTAACCAGAAACCTGCAGAGAGATCAGATGCCAAATCAAGGACAGAAATAAACCATCTTCACAGTAGGTTTTGAAATTAAATGTTAATGTTTAAAACGACAGACAACGTGGCTATCATTTCCTCTCTTCAAAAATAAATTGGAAGTAAATACAGTGAAGTCACACCAAACATGCATTTAACTTGTGAATTGGGCAAAAAGTGAAACATGAAAACATATTTTTGGTGGAACATGGCCTCCTAGTAGAAGCCAACCACTTTGTCAGATACTCCGATTGAGTAACAGTGAAAGGTTCAAAGCTGGAATAAAAACTGTTGTGCATTTAAAACCCCAAACCCAGGCTGCCATATGCAGCCTCTACAGATGGCTTAAGCTGTATTCAAGGGTCATTTTAACTATAAGTGGTTTTAGCCACATGCTCACTATGGACTCCCGCTCCCTGACAAGTCACATGAAACTCCACGGTATGTCTTAACATGTACAACCCCAAAAGGCAATTTTGATGGAAAGGGATTTAATCTTTTCAGCATAAATTTGACTTTAAAACTGTTGAAAATAACCTACACTTAAGTATCTATCTGTACAGCCATACAAAACTAGTACCTCAGACTTTTTAGAAAACGTCTCTAAATTATATAATTCTGTAACTGGCCTTTACATTAAAGCTAATAAATAAAAATTATTTGTCTGCAGGTACATATGAAAATGTAGAGAAATTGATAGTATCTCATATTGCATATTGCAATTCCTGATTCCTTTCACATGCTTACGGAAGAGTCATCCCCGAATCTGGTGTAATAAAGCACTCTGGTGACATAAACCAGTGAGTCTGACTCGTGAAAGAGTGCAAGTCAGACAGGAGAAAAATATGCTTATTACTGGAACAGCACTAAATGTTGATAATGAGAAAACTGAATACCTATAGTATTGGGGGTGGGGTGGATAATTCCATCCATCAAAAAATCCTCTACTAAATATAGTTCATCTAAACACAGTTCTAATATCCTGCAAATAGATTTTAGGACGTTGCATGGTGGTGTTAGCTGGGGACCCTTTTCTTTTCTTTTTTTTTTTTTTTAATTTTTTTTAATGTTTTTATTTTTGGGGGGGAGAGAGAGAGAGAGAGAGAGGGAGCATGAGCAGGGAAGGGTCAGAGAAAGAGGGAGACACAGAATCTGAAGACAGGTTCCAGGCTCTGTGCTAGCTGTCAGCACAGAGCCTGACACGGGGCTTGAACCCACGAATGTGAGATCATGACTTGAGCAGAAGTCGGACACTTAACCGACTGAGCCACCCAGGTGCTCCTGGGGACCCTTTTCTTAAGTGATGCCTCTTGATCTTGGAAGAGTAACCTCTTCCTCAAAGTAAACTGACCTGCCATCCCCATGGAGAAAGGCAATAGCATGGGGATCATTTTCCAGCCAATCAGATGTTCAGGACCAACTCTAGTCATCAGTGAGGTAGATTCAACTTCATACCTTTCTGCTTACTTTGGATTTTGCCATTTTCCTCTGGATTATGTTTTTTGTTTTGTCACATTAGACCTACTTTGAGAGGTTGGAACCCCTGTAATGTTCAAAGTAAGAGGGGAAGAGACTAACCCCTCTAAAACAAAACACAACACACACCTTTCACGTCAAAGACAAAGACACTTGTCTACTTGTGCCAGTGTCCACATGAATTGCCTTGGGTGCTCCATGACAAGGCTCACTTGAAACTGCTCTGAGAAGCCTACATTGTCTTGGACATATACATATTAACAACTACCTTTATTCAGCAATGAAGATAATAGGGCAACTTTATAAAGATGCCTATGGCAAAATCTTATCTTTCCCAGCATTTAGTAGTGAAAGTCAACTTGTGATTGGGAATAACAGCAACAGAATGGATTAAAAATGATTTGAGGTCAACTCTGGAATTGAAAATGTGGTTGAATTAACTCATACAAACACTGGAATGTTTACACTGGGAGGGTAGTGTTTGCCCTGGCAACAAAGAGTTGATCTCAATAATATAGATGGTAATTCAGATCAGGCCTGTCTTGTTCTCTGCTTGACCTGCAGAGCTGGTAAGCACATAATACATGTTTACTGAATGACCCATTGAACAAAAACTATTCTGTTAAGGATGCTTAGGAACTGCGTAGGTCAGACACGGTTACTAATACTAAAAATATATCTATATGAAAAAGATATATATATATATATATATATATATATATATATATAAAACACTTGTAGGTGAGGACTATGAAGGTAGTTTAAGAAGGTCATCAGTGTTAATGTAAAAATATCCAAACTACAAAGAATATCAAATCCAAACGGAAAAAAAAAACCCATGTCTTATAAGATTTTAACGACAAAATAGAAGCAGCTCTTTCTCTGGATTCTGCATAGCACCCAAGCCTAGTTGGTAATCATTAGCAATCATTTATTGTTCTAAGGTTTTCAACTTTATAGAGCCAATAGACTGAGAAAACATGAGAAAATATATTAAGCAGGATAAGGGTCCTGTTATTCAATAACGTCATTAAATTTTGTGATTTGTTTTCCAAACTCATTCCTTACATATTCTATGCAAAATAAAATTTCATGCAATATAACTCATAGAAACAAATCAAAAGGTGATATTTAAACATATCTGTCATATCTTATTAATACTTAAACTAAAGCAGGAATTCTACAAATGATCCTAAAACTAACACACGAATGTTTCTAGTTGTAAGAACAGCAGGATGATGAAAGCTGATACACTACAGACACTGACACATCTAACTGTGGGAAAACTTCACATAAATTAAAAATACAAAAAAGGATGGTTCACATAAAGGACACAGTTATCACCTTGAATCATACTGAGGAAGTGGAGAAGAATAGCTGCAAAATAATTTAGAAAGCAAATGGGAGAAATTAATGTAAGATAATTAGAAGCAAGCAACAGAAAATGTCAATGATAAGCAAAGGAAAAATAAAAACCATCAGAAAATGAAACCAAGGCATTTGGCATTTGTGGGACAACCTGGAAAAATATTCACCTTCAGTGGCTATAGAAGTTATTTCCCAGACCTGGCAGCATTAGTGAACCATTTCCAAGTGTACACCAAGTCTTTATTTTCCTTTTTCAAATAAGCCCACAGCAGCTGCCATTACTTTTGCTTTCCTGGACATGTCTATTGCCCTCAATAAATTCAAGAGGAAGGAGAGAGAATTTGCATATTCAAATATTTCATTGTCTCCAATGTATGGGAAAGTTCACTTCTGATTTTATTATTCTATGCTTCCTCAACTTCTCATTTGAAGTTCCAACTATCATTTGAAGCAAAGCACAAAAGCAAAGCACAAAAGTTTCCTAAATTATACACTAGTACTTTTCTTTCCTATGTAGAGAACACAAAATGCTGGTTCTAGGTCTTTGTAACACATTGGCAATTCACCAATCTTGATACAAAGAACCTCTTAAACATGTGGCTCACTGAATGTATCCCAAATATTTCATAGTTTCCTTCCCAACTGATTGTTTTTTTGCTTTTCTAAGTTTAGAACCAAAACATCTAGCATCAATGGTGTGGCTATTTTAAGCAATTAAAAAATTATTACTATAAGTAAAGATTTTTGTAATTGAGTTAAAGAGATGCAACGTTAATTAGTCAAAGACCATGTGTAGTTTATAGTTTATAAAGCACTTTCAAGTCAATTACTTCCATTTGAATGATATTGCAATTATTTGTGCTACAAGCCATAATTCTGTAGGATAATTTAACCTGGAGAGTTACTCTAAGTCTGACTTTTCATCTGCAAAATGGGGATAATGAGTAAAACTTATCTCACAGTGTCATTTTAAGGTTCAAATAAATATTAAGATAATACATGTAAAACATTTAATACAATGCCAGGCACATAAAAAGGTAATGTTTAGCTATTACAATTTATTTGAATTAAAAGCAGCAGAAAATGATTCATGTAATACATATAGCATCTCAGAAATATTAATTACTATTAATTTATTTAATTCCAAATTAATCTACCCTTGTCCTGGATCACAACTAATTTATGGCCTAAATGCCAAATTTAGAGGCGAAAATACCTTGAAATTTTCATCATCTCAATGATTTCTATTGCATTTGTGTGGCATCAACTATCCCAAGCTTTAATTACTGACAGGTGAAGAGTCCCATATATAAATATACACTGACTATCAATTCAGCAGTTAGAGCAGGCTACCTTGCACCGCCCACCTCTAAATCCACTACCAGTGGGGCAGCAGTGAGAAGCCTGTTCAGTGTCGTTTTTACCACAGCATTTCTGGGGTACACACTTTGGTACATTCACTTCTTTTCTTTTTAAAATTAATTTCTCTTCTTCTAATTGTAGTTTAATAAGACTTCATCATAATTTTATTTCAGGAACGCAGAAGGCACCAAACTGGTCTGAAGATCACAGGTGTTTCATCATGTGAAGCAAAGCACAAGAGCAGTCGACATGGGAAATGAACAGAAATACCTACACATACAACTTTCCGTTAGAAAGGAAAATCAGACACTCAGAAATAAAACTTCATCTGAATCAAGTAAAATTAAGGGAAATGACTAGATTTAATTTTTTTCATTAAAAAGGAAAATTAAAGATTCAGAAGTAGTACCAGAACAGGCAAGACATTTTTATGTACCAATATTTTAATTATTTTCCTTTCCAACACTGTGTTTTTTTCAACAAAAAACAGGGATAGCAATTTGCTCAGAAAAGAACATTTACAAGTGATTTACAAATACACATGACATATACTCACTAAGGAAGTCTTTTAGAAGACCAATATTTCATACATATAAAGCTTGTCAATATGAATTTATAAATACAAATAATACATGTAATGTTCATTTAATGGGATAAAGGAAAGTGACTTTTAAATTACTTACCCAGAATGAACAGGACTTGAGACAAGATTGACATTGTCCAAGGTATCTGCAGCCCAGCTATAATGTCTAAGAGAATCTGAATCAAATTCCCTTGTAAATGTTAGATGCTGCAAAATAAAATGATATAAGGCATCAACAACACACAAGACACTGGTTTCTCTGTACCTAAAAAATATACTTGTGTGTCTCTGTAAGTCCCGATAGTCAAAATAAATTCGTACTTATTCCTCTATAGGTCTACAAAAATAGAAAACAAAGCTTATTCAGAAGTTGTTTTGTTTCAATCTTTTTAAAACATTTTTAAATGTTTATTTATTTTTGAGAGAGAGAGAGAGAGAGAGAGAGCTCGAACAGGGGAGGGGCATAGAGTGAGGGAGACACAGAATCTGAAACAGGCTCCAGGCTCTGAGATGTCAGCACAGAGCCTGACATGGGGCTCGAACCCACAAACTGCAAGATCATGACCTGAGCTGAAGTCAGAAGCTTAACCTACTGAGCCACCCAGGCGCCCCTCAATCTTTTCTTCTTAAACATGCCACTGCATGAGTTTTTTTTCTTTAAAAAACATTTTTTCATGTTTATTTATTTATTTTGAGAGACAGAGAGCGCATGCGAGTGAGCCCAAGGGGGGAAGGAGCAGAGAGAGAGGGAGAGAGAGAATTCCAAGCAGGCTTCGTGCTGTCAGCACAGAGCCCAATGCCGGACTTGATCCTGTGAACGAAGAGATCATGACCTGAGCTGAAATCAAGAGTTGGATGCGTAAGTGCCTGAACCACCCAGGTGCTCATTTTATTTCAATCTTCTAGGACAGCATCTCCAGTAACTGACATGGGAAAAGGAATATCACAGAAGTAATGCTAACCAAGATTTCAGCTACTTGAACCCATCTCCAAGTTCATCTTACAATTATAAAATTCTTTCCCATGTCTCAAAAAAAAAAAAAAAAAACCCATCCTGCTGACTTTTGTTTCCAAGTGGGGCAGAGTAGCTAGGAGAAGCCTACTGCTGCTCCAAGCACACTGGGGAAATATGCAGATCGACTCTGAATGTTGTGGACAAGAGGCACAGAGAACAAGGGGAGCTGCCCTCTGGAGAGGAGAGGGGCTTGAAGACCCCTGTGGACTTTGTGTTGCCATTTTTAACTTGGGTGCATTTGTCAATTCAGATAGAATATGGGCTTTGTACCTGCGGGGCCACCACTGGGGCCTAGAAAGTGTAGCCTCAAGTGTACCACAGATTTCTAGAAAAACCAAGGGAGTTTTGGTAGAGATCTGGGTGGCCTTAAGTGTACCACAGATTTCTGTGAAGAACGTTTGCTGAATTCTGGGGTTGTGCAGGACAGGAAGCTAGAAACATAACCAGAAAATCACTAAAAGGCACAGTGTTGCTTCTTGGCAGTTTCATGAGAAGAAGATTTAGAAGTTTGGGACTTCTCAGGGGAGAGGATCACACAAGATTTTCCCATAAGGACCCTGAAGGGCCAGGGACAAAGCAGAGGTAGTCCGAGTTTACCAGGGAGGCAAATGATTTTGCCTCATTTCAGCAAAACCTTGACTGGATTAAGTGATCAGCTACCACCCTATTTGTCTAGCAGAGGGAGAGTGCACCCTTTATGGAGAATTACATCATCGTTGGGTGTGTCCTGTCTACAACTTTTTATATATTCATGTCCAGCATGCGGTGAGAAATGGCCAACGATGGCGAGAGCACATGAATAAAAACAAAATAAAAGAGATACTATAAGACTCCCAGGTATTCCTATATTTTGACGTAAGCAAATAAGAACTTTACAACATCTCTGATTAGTACGTTAAAAAAAATGAAGGAAAAAACAGAGGAATAAATTTAAAGGTAGATAACGTAACAGGGTACTGAAATTACATAAGAAAGAATCAAATGGGCATTTGTTCACTTCTAAATACAATGTCAGTTCTTGACTAGACACAATAGAATACAGGGTTAGATAACTGGAAGTATAGATGGAAAAACGTACAAAAGAAAGGATTTAAAAACAGGATGGAAAACACAGAAAACAGTACAAGACATGTGGAACACATGAAAGTTTTTAACATGTGTAACTGGACTCTCAGAAGAGAAAAAGGCAGAAGCTGTATTTAAGGAGAGAATGTCCTTCCTTAACCGGTCCTCCAGACAGATCGGAACAGAGCCTCCAAGCAGATAATGGAAATCTTCTCTGGGATTTCCCAGTGATTTAGAAGTCAGTGGGAATTGAGATTTCCCAGTGAAATGTCCCTGGCCTATTACTTCAGTAGAAATTATGGATGTAAAGCCTTTCTGCTCCGTGCAGAGAGCTTCCAATGAGCTTAGGAGTGAGCAAATTGCCAAGAGTCACTAGACAGTTATGAAGTGTCTAATACGAGGAATAAAATAAGCAAATAAGCAAACAGAACAAAAGTAAATTGGAAGAAACTGAGGCATTTTAAGGGGAAGAAAGCTTAAAAATTTTTATTAATATCCAGAGAGAGATGAGATCCTTTTATACTTATAAAGCAATAAAATACTGAAAACAAAAAACTCAGAGAAAAAGTAACTCATAGAAAGTAACATATATGATAGCATTAAAGTTCAAAAAATATCTAGAAGTTGGGAGATTTTCAAATATAGAAAATAGGTGAACATACAAGAAAGCAGAGGATTATTTCAGGAATTCCAAATCCATTTCCTTTCTCCAAAAAAAAAAAGTTTTATAAAGAAAAAATAGTGAAATAGAGAAGAGATCAAAGAAATAATTCAAGAAACTTCCCCAAGCAGAAGACCTGAGTTCCCAGAGTAAAACAATCCACTTGAGTGACCAGCATTATGAATATAAACCCACTAGAGCACGTCATCATGAAATTTTAGAACCTGGAGACAAAGAAAGAGCCTACAAATTTAAAGAGGAAAAATGATCACATATTGCAGACTTCCATCAGTCTTTTAAAAGCAAAAACTGAAGTTAAAGGCAATGGAGCAATTCCTTCAGTGTCCTGAGAGGGAATGATATTCAACCCAGAATTCTAAAACCAGCCAAAAAAAAAAAAAAAAAGGTGTGAAAATAGAATTAAGGTATCTTCAGAAATATAAAACCCCCAAAAATATATTTCTCATGAACTCTGTAAGGAAACTATTGGAAGATGTATTCCATCAAAGTGAAGGATTAAATCAAGAAGGGGGAAGACACAGTCTAACGTAAGAACATAGGGACTTTTCATGGTGACAGTGAAGGAAGGCCCAGGAGGACATCCATGCAGTGGGACGACAAGGAATCTGACAAGCAAGAGAGCTCGCAGAGAGATAAACTAAGCAGATGAAATTTACAAAACACCCAATGAGTGTGACCATATTGAGAGGAGATTGACATAACTGGGGAGGAACTGGCAGGCTGGACTGGTGATATGTACAGAGAACATGAAGCAAATACAAAAACCTCCAGGGAAAGCAAAATATTTTGCCAAAAGGAGAATGCAATCAATATATTTCACATCTGTGTATGGCATTTACGTAGGCATAATAATAGAAACAGTAAATACTGGCATAACCGAAGTAAAATACAACTGTTTGGGGAATATAGGGGGATGGAAAGTGGGCATGGTGGGAGAGAAGAGGTACTTAAAAAAAGAGGTATTTAAAAACTTCATCTTCCATTTTGGGAAGTCCATAAATAATTCCTGAAATGGGTGAAAGCCAACAAGAAGCCACATATACATTTTAGACACACGGAAGCACATGATAAGAGTTTTCAAAAGGTATGCTATGCAGTTGTGTCTGGAGAGGAGAAATTGGAGGCTGAAGGTATATATGTGAATTCTTTTTTTTTTCTAATGAGTACATCTTATAAAATGACATGGCTTTTTATTTGTTTATATAACTTCAATAATAAAACATAAATTTAAAAACTTAGTAAATTACAAAGATTTTTTTTTAAAAACCCTGAAATCAAATTGGAAAAGAATAAGAGTTCACAATAGCAAGGTCCTAACTCCAAATGAGCAACACATCAACACTTAAGAAAGTTCCTAAGTTCTACATAGATTAACCAAAGATGATTATGTTAGTGTTGGTTTGGCCCTATTTATCAATTTTACTGACTTCTGGAGACTCTAAACAACTAACCTTCAGAATAGGGCAAATATTAATATAAAGTTGGTGGTGATACTCACTTTATTTAATTTTTTAGCACACTATCAATCCTACATCTGGGGCCGTGAGGTCACTTTTCACAAAGGATCCATTTTTTTAAGTTCTAATAAATAAGTAATATCACTCCTCTTTGGCACTTACAGTAAATTATTTACCTTTGGAACTCTTAGAAACATTCACTGGCAACATTAATTATTGAAACACTGAATTATACCATGCAAGGAGCTATCACTGCCATCATATACTATTTATGGAGGCACGAGTGTGCCAGCACACTGGGGTCCCAAGTCCCTGTTAGTCCTTCCTGACTCCTTTACTCCCCAAACTCTTTGCCACCCATTGAAACTTTGTCATCGTACAAATGAACAAATGTAATATGAGCAAATATACTTGTTCAAAATGATGAGCTGTATGTCCCAATATTTGTCCCAACTATTTTTTTTCCAAAGAGGTTTGCTTACATTTATGAGCAGACCTACCAATTTTAATAAACTAAACACAAACAACATGTTATTCCCATACTGTATCCCTTTAAACACAAAATAAGGCAATTTAACAGAACCTATGTTTTTTGACCTTTGCTTATCTTCATTTATTGAAAGCCCTTCTGGAGATACCCCAATGTGACTTGCTGGCGTTATGATCCTTAGTGTATTTCTTAACTTTTCCCAGTCTCAGTGTCCTTTGAAATTTTCAAATTGAGAGTCGGTTGCTGTGGAGATTGAATAAAAATGTACATCAAGGGGCACCTGGGTGGCTCAGTCAGTTGAGTGTCTGACTCTTGATTTCATCTCAGGTCATTATCCTAGAGTCATGGGATAGAGCCCCATGTCAGGCTCTTTGTACTGAGCATGGAGCCTGCTTAAGATTCTCTCTCTCTCTCTCTCTCTCTCTCTCTCTCTCTCTGTCCCTCCCCCACTCGCACATGCTCACGTACATGTATGCGACACTCTCTCTCTCATAAAAAAAATAAAAATTTCTGGCACCACGGCCAGTGTTGGCATGGAGTCATATTAATGTTTCCCTATATGTGTAGTGACTTCTGCTTTCCAAGGACTCTTGTTTATACTAGCCCATTTGTTAAAATACAGTAATAGGCGAAACGCAGGAAAAACAACAATGTTCCAGTGCCGGCACCAGTCCTTTACAGTTACATACAAAGCATGCTTCTATCAAATCAATGGAGCCCATTCAGTTAGAAGAATGCATCTTGTAAATGTGTAGGACTTACTTATTGACTCAAAAACATTTAATGCTAACAATAGCAATACCAAAAGTTACTGTGTGTCAACTCAATGTCAAGGACTGTCCAGGACCTTTACATTCATGCATCCTTTGAGTTTTCAGAACCTAGTAGCCCTAGGAGTAATATTATACCCATTTCACAGGGTACAGAACTGAGGAAACTGAAGTTCAGAGAGAAACTTCAAAAACACGACAACATAAAATCAACACCTAGCACTGGGTAGCTTTAGTTAGTAGAACACTATGTTAAGGAAAAATTCACATTGACTTAATAAGACCTATTACTCCCACATTAAAAATGATATGAATAAGCACATCAATTTTCATCTTGAAGTGATGTCAAGGACCCTATTAAAATCAAAATGCATGTTGTTCAATAGAGCCCAAAGCCTGACTAATGATGATATCACAGCCTCTATGAGCTTAATACTTTCCAAAAATAGTTTCTCACTAGCCCTATTCATCAGACGAAAGAGAAGAGCAAGTATACACTGGCCTTACAAGAGGACATGCCCAAAGGCCCAGGTCTGGAAATAAATGTCCAGGCTTGGAAGAAAAGAGGCAGGGAGCAAGAAAGTATATGCAAGGAAAAGAAAGAATAATCCAATTAACTTCAATATTAGATAATTCTCCAGGATGCCACTGTCAAACCCCAGTGTGGGATGACATCGGTGAAGGTCCTTCTCTGTCAGCTCTGCTGCCCCTGGGAGGCGGCAGAAGGTAGCCCTGTAGGTTAACTGGTGGCCTTGACATGCTATTGTTCACATAACCAGGTAGACCTCACAGTATCATGTCACATGCAAAGCGCAGTGCAATCTGAAAAACTGTAAACACAGTGTAATTAGGAAACACCCGGATGATGGCACCAGACAGGAGCCCATGGAAGGAAAGGCTTACAAGGACAATTTTACCCCATGGCCACAAACTAGACAGGACTAGGTAGGACAGGGGAACCCATGGGGACATCAGTTCCCTTAGACCAAGAATACATGACTTGGGTTTGACTTTGGCTACCTCACATCACTGCCCAGCGAATGACAAGTTGATCACCTAACTGAACCTCCATTTCTGCATTGGCCAATTGGTAGATAAGATTAACTGTCCTGATTCACTGTGAGAATGGAATGGCCCAAGTATTGTGAAAGTGATTTGAAAATTTTAAATTGCTATGCAAACAAAAATGCAGATAACAATAATCCTAAACTTCATAGATTTTTATAAGTAAAGAGAATTAATTTCTTAAATTGATAGGACATTACAGCCCTCTATGTAGCTTTTGGGATAGCATATGCCTTATCAGATGAAGCAGCCTGCTGGATTAACAAATAGTTGGCTGTGACAAATACTTGTGTAAATGTCAACTCTCCCCGTGGTGAACATGCTTTGTTCAGTGTGCCGTATTTGGCATATGAGAGTGGCAGCCCAGTGGTCAGCAACAGAATGGTTTCAAACAGCCATTGCACCTAAATTGTATTCTCAGCTCTATTACCTAGCGTCACTTGAGGTGACACTGAGCAAGTGAAATACTGTTCTCAGGTCCAGCTTATCAGTATGTGGTAATGATAGTACCTAGTCCATAAGGAAGCTGAAAGCATGACATGAGATGATCCAATGTGCATCCGTGTTGTGGCAGGTACCACAATAAGTATATAAGTATTATAATCTACAATGGATACTGAATGAAATGGCAAACTGCTATGGGTCTGTATGGACATCCAGTGTCACTATTTGGAAATATTCTTTTAACAAATGGATTCCATCTTAAAGACAAAAGTCTAATCTATAATAACTCAGAATAGAATGGTGGCTACTAGAGGCTCAGGGGTGGAGGAAAAGGGGAGATATTGATCAAAGCGTACAAATTTACAGTTATAAGATTAGTAAGCTCTGGAAACCTAATGTATAGCATGTTGACTAGTTAATAATAAAGTATTATATTCTTGAAATTTGCTAAGAGAGTAGATCTCAACTACACACAAAAAGATGGTAACTATCAGAAGTGATAGATAGGTTAATTAGCTTGATTATGGAAATCATTTTACAAATATATCAAAACATCATGTTGTACACCTTTAAAAAATGGATTCCATAAAAGAAAACCTGATTTAAGCAGAAGATAAAAAAAAAATTAAAAGTTGACTAAAGCAGGTCTTTTTTCCCCCAAATGTTTTTCTTAAAGTCAACTATTATTACTCCTAAGATTTATTTGATACTAAAATACAAATCATAGAAGCTAAGCTCTTTGGAACTTCTAAATCTCATTGATTTCAAAATAATTTAGCTGTCAACTTCCACAAAAAAAGGTGAATTAAGGTCAGCATGGAAAGTGTTAACACATCAACATCTAGTTCAAGACGTCTAAACTAATTGTACCACCTTAAGTAAGTCACAACACCAACTTGTCTGCCTTGAAAAAAAATGTGTAATCTTGCTGACCAATCTGTGAGAGGTGTTGAATGGATCACCTGAGAAATGCTGGCAAAGCACTCTGAAGAGAAAAAGCAGCATATTAAATGTCACTAGTCAAAGGTGTTTATCTTCCAGGGGACTATCTCTAGCAAATCTTTAATCCCAGGCTGGCTACCTTCTGCCACCATGCACATTTCTGAGAGCCCCTTAGAATTACCTTCAACACCAGAAACAGAAAGGCCAGTCTGCTGATGTGGGGGCAGGGGAGGTGCAGGAGGAGAATAGAGTGAGAGGTAGAGCAGGAAACACTGAGTATTAGCATAACCAGCCTTTGGGATTAGGTGTTCTTCATTTCTATTACTGAGATAATTGCCTAGGTCTTGAAGTGACATGACAGACATGCGATTTCTTCTGAAGAACCCTCCAATTCACTTGCGACTTGCTAATATATCAAGTAGTACATAACACTATATATGACTAAATATACATGAGATCATCTTTAGCCTAAAAAAAGACCAAGTCTAACCCAAAGGATCTGGAGTGAGTGCTGGGCTGAGATAAATGAGAGAGTTACAGGGAGGGTGGAGGAAGGGATGGCACCTACCTCTAGGTATGGGGAAGCTAGAACAGGGCCTCTCACAGTGACTACAGAAGGACCTCACAGCTCCCAAACAGCCAATGCAACCATTTGTACACTACCATAGTTAAACTTTCTAATCTGGTCACTATTAAAAGCCCTGCCACTCATTCTCTTAGACATACACCATGTGGGCAAATCTGCTTTGAGAAGAGAAGGCTGCAAAATGAAAGCAACCTCCTAAGAGAGGGCCAGGGCCATGCAGCTGCCCCATTTCTTTCTCTTTATGGATGTGCTTCCTCTAGATCAATAGAATTGAAACCAAATGGAAGGCCCTCATTCCTTAGTGATAAATTAGCAAAGAATGTTTTTCTAAAAGTTTTTGCTTTAGAGCACCCAAGTTCATAGCTATGCTCTTAAAAAAAGCAACTGTTACTTAGTTCTAGAGAGAGAGCATAAAACAATAGAATCTCAAGTCTGAATGGCACTTTAAGATGCTGGAAGACTTTCTATGTTGCCCTTGACACGTGGCTGTTTATGTCAGGTTTGATCACCATAATACAAGCATATTAGTGAGGCCCAAACCCCCAATTAAACTGTCTTAAGATGCTCCCAGCCCCCCAGGGGTGGGAGGAAATTGAGATTAATTCACTGGTTTATGTAGCAGGAAAGTCTGGGAAGGACCAACTTCAGGCATGGCTGAATCCAGTCATGGCTCAAAACATGGTAGGAACTGCTTGTCTTCATGCTCTACCCTTAGCAGCTTTGGGTTGAGATCATCTTTAGAGCTTAGCAACCAAAAAACAAAAACAAAAACAAAAACAAAAACAAAAACACAAAACAAAACTAGAAAGTCTCAAATTTGAGTCTCATTAGACTTGCTTAGATTTTATATTTCAACCTAAAGTAATCACTGTAATCCAGGAAAAGGAATGCTCTGAATGGCCAGATTTGGGGCCCATCCTCAGAGGGGAAAGGATTTCTGATTCTTGTAAACTACATTGAGAAATGGATGGGGGAAGAGGTTTGACCATCAGATCCTGTCTCCCACCTATGAAAATGGAATGGGTGTACATAGGCAAAAACAATTCATATCCCTAAGTGATTTCTGCTCTTCTATTTTTGAATAACTACCAGAAATTCATACTGGATTATATGTTTCTGCCAGCTGTATATATCATCTCTTGGTCTTACAAATACTTCTAGAGTCATTCAAAGGAAGTGTAATTAATTGGTTAGCCTAGAAAACATTTTTGACCACTATCATGCTTTCTACCTCATATCTGTGTGATGGTCAAGTATTTCCATTCCTTTAATGATGCTTTATATGCCATAATTTTTGGCATAATGATTTTTTTCATAATTTTCATAACTTATTGCTGAATAAGTTGTCAGTTCCTTTCAAGTCACATTAAATAAGGATTTATTATTAGAATTAGGCATAAGCATAATAAAGAACACATGTCTGGGGGCACCTGGGTGGCTCAGTCAGTTAAGTGTCTGAATTCAACTCAGGTCATGATCTCACAGTTTGTGTGCTCAAGCCCCGAGTTGGGGCTCTGTGCTGACAGCTCAGAGCCTGGAGCCTGCTTCAGATTCTGTGTATCCCTCTCTCCCTGCCCCTCCCCCGCTCACACACACACACACTCGCTCTCAAAAATAAATAAACATTAAAAAGAAAATTTTATAAAAAAGAACACATGTCTGAATATAATCTTTCCTGCTAAAAAATGGATAAAGATGATGGTATCACATCAATATTAAAAATAACAACAAGTGTGAGACCATGGAGGACAGAGTATAAAGTCCTAGGGCTCTTTGATAGCTTCCTTCTCACACAGAGCAACACAAATGCACAGCTCTAAGGAAGCAGCCTAGAGCAACATGGCCAGTGACTCTGCCATTTATCACCTGTGCCCCCTGGGGTGAGTTAGCTGACTGTGCCTCAGTTTCCTCACCTTTTTAATGGAGCCAAGAAATTATCTCAAAGGGTTTTTGTGAAATATAAATGAGTAAATACTAGTAAAACACTTAGAATAGTGTCTGGCACATAGTAGGAGCTCAAAATAAACTGTTTTCACCATGATCACCATAAGCATCACCACCATACCTCCTGACACAGCGTCTACTAAATGCTATTCCATTTACATAATGAGTACTGGCTGGTGTGGATCACACACACAGCAATTACATAAGCCATATCAGACAGTTGCTTTCAATAATTATGTCAGAACAAATGAAAGAACCAGTCTATTGGATTCATCCTAGACAACTGGGCTTCAATCTGGAATCATCCTTTTTCTTATTACCTTCTATTTGGAAAATAATCTTTCAAAGCACAGATGTCCAAGCTTATGAAACAAATACATTATATGTTGAATGATCAATATACAAAAAGATCCCAACCAGAGTTGCTTTAAATAAGTGGTTCTCATGCAGAGATGCATCCCAGAATCACCTGTGGAGCTTTAAAAGAACACACATGTCCAGGAACCCAGCCAGGGAGATTCTGATTCTATAGGCATCATCTTTTCCAAAGAGCCACTGGTGATTCCAATGTGTGCCCCAATTAAAAATTCTAGTAATCTTGGGGCACCTGGGTAGCTCATTCCATTAAGCATCTGACTCTGGGTTTCAGCTAAAGTCATGATCTCACCGTTCATGGGTTCAAGCCCCGCATTGAGCTCTGCTCTGACAGTGCAGAGTCTGCTTGGGATCCTCTCTCTCCCTCTCTCTCTGCCCCTTCCCTACTCATGCACTCTTTCTCTCCCTCTCTCCCTCAAATAAATAAACTTAAAAAAAATTCTAGTAATCTCTACACCCAGCAAGGGGCTCGAACTCATGACCCCAAGCTCAAAAGTTACATGATTTTCCGACTGAGCCACCCAGATGCTCTTTCTCCTACTTAGGAACTCTGACTAGGAATCAGGGGCTTCAGCTCTCAGCGCATTAAAAAATCCTATGCTGAGCCACTCCTAGCCACAGAGCAATCACATTTTTGTTTTTTTAAAGTTTTTATTCTAATTCCAGTTTAACATACTGTGTTACATTAATTTCAGGTGTATGATATAGTGATTCAATACTTCCATACATTACCCAATGCTTATCACCTGATAAGTGCACGCCTTAATCCCCATCCCCATCCCCATCACCTATTTAACCCATCCCTGCCACTGATAACCATCAGTTTGTTCTCTATAATTGAGTCTGCTTCCTTGTCTTTTTCCCTTTGTTTCTTAAATCCCACATGAGTGAAATTATATGGTGAGCAATCATATTTAATAAATGTTTTATTTATTTATTTATTTATTTATTTATTTATTTATTTATTTATTTATTTATTGTGAGAGCACAGAGGTGAGGAGGAAAAAAGAAGGGGAAAGAAGATCTGAGGTGGGCTCTGTGCTGACAAGCTCACAGCAGCGAGCCCAGTGTGAGACTCGAACCCAACTGCGAGATCATGACCTGAGCTGAAGTCGAACGGCCAACTGACTGAGCCACCCAGTTGCCCTTAAAAATTCTTTAAGGTGATTCTCATGAGCAGTCAGGGCTGAGAGTCACTGCTTTAAATAATAAAATCTTCTGACAAATGCAAGGCATGATTTATTTACATATATATTTTCAGAGGTATATCTACAGGTGACTCTTGATTGCAAGATAAAGGGAAGGTAAAAAGACAGGGAGTCCATGGAAACCCCAGTATCACAGTGGAAAAAGAGTCCACTCTTGATTATTCAGGGGAGAAATAAGTGGTTTATAAACCGATCGTGATTAAGGCTCAGCAGGGCATGAGGACGGGCTCACTTCTCCCAACACCCTTCCCAGCTCTGGCCTCCACACCTGCCTTCAACTGCACAGGTTCGTAGGAACACGGGAGTAACAGGTGTGCGCTAATTATCCTGAGTCTCAGCAGTACTTTCACTGTGGTTAATGTGCAAACTCATTAATCAGCAGCACGATAATAAAGAAGCAACTAACTAGGCTTTGTATTGGTGAGGTCTACTCTTGTTGAAAACAAGCTACACATGGAGAGTTAATTTTTATTCATTTTCAACTTTATGTGTCCAAGGAACTTTAACTGGGCAATGACAGGGGAGTTTTAAATCTGACAGCCAGTCATGTGTCATTGCTTCAAGAATTCTAAATATTTCAAACTTCTGGCATGCTTTCAGACATAATACTGTGGAGAAACTCCATTTTGAAGTTTATAAATACAGATTTAAAGGCATGATGGATACAAACTAATAATGTTTGCCACTTAATTCTAATATAAAGTCTGTGCTTTATATTAAGCATCCTACTAAAGTAAATCCTTCTCATTAGTCTTGCACAGTACACCTAGACCCTTCCCTTTAGCCTCCCTTTGAGGAATTAGCCTCTTCTCTCTTCTATAATAGAGATACCAGACACTAAATAAGTTAACATACTTCTTTCAGATTTTGTTTTCCCCTTTCCTCCAAGTTGTATTTTGAAGTTATTCAAACAAATTAAGAAGTTGAAAAAAACTGTGGAAGAAATACCCATATACACTTCACCTAAATTCAACATTAACATTTTGCCATGTTTGCGCTTGCCCGAGCTCTCTCTCTCCACACGTACATACTTCTTTTGGCTGAACCATTTGAAAATTAGTGGCTGACTTAATGATTACTTCATTGCTGAAAACTACAGCATGCGTACCCCTGGAACAGAGATATTCCCCTGTACAGCTTCAAAATGTCCTACACTCTTCTTTCCTTGACTAGTCTACAGAGCTGTTTATGACATCCACAGAGTTGCTTTTCTTTTCTTTTTCTTTTTTAAAATTTTGTTAATGTTATTTATTTTTGAGAGAGAGAGAGAGAGACAGAGCACGAGCAGGGTAGGGGCAGAGAGAGGGAGAGACACAGAATCCGAAGCAGGTTCTAGGCTCTGAACTGTCAGCACAGAGCTGGACGTGGGGCTCGAACTCATAAACTGTGAGATCCAGACCTGAGCCGAAGTCAGATGCTTAACCAACTGAACCACCCAGGCACCCCCAGAGTTGCTTTTCACACTGAAGCAACAACAAACTCAACAAGAAAACATCAGCTTTGCCTTTAAAGTTCTCTTTATCCTTTCTGAACACAAATCCTTCATTCTAATTAAAGCTACCCTTTCCAGCCTCCCTGAGTAAGCTGGTATTGGCAGTAGCTAAGAGATAATGGTGTGAAACCCTTCAGAAGCCTGTTCGCCACCTGTAGCATGGCAATCATCTATATTTTAAGGTTGATGTGCAGAAATGAAGAGGTAGTGTAACTGGCAGTGGAGAGGTAGTGTAACTGGCAGTGGGAGTAGCGGTGATGGTGGCAATGATGGTGAGGTCATGGTGGTGATGGGGGTGATGACCCCAATTTCCGACCCTTGTCCCCAAGTAAATATATATTCAGAAATAAAAACATCATTAGGTTCAATCAAACATTTGAGATTCCAATATAGAACTAGGCACATGCTTTATATATGACTAAAGTGTTACTGATACCCAAGGAATCTCCTATCACCCGCAATTTTCTAAGTTTTGTAGGGTTGCCTTAGGCATGGAGAATAGCAGGCATTTCTACACTGGTGTCATTAATATATCCATTAACAACTTATTTCAATTGGGAACATGAAGAGATCAGAATTACCCAACTAAAATAATGACCACGGCCAACTAAGAGAGAGCCCTTCAGAAAATCTCAACCAATACCTGCGCAACACCTTACACCCAAGAGCTTATTAGCTCCATTATTTGAAACAAGTGCTTTCTCCAATGCTAATACCTACTTAAATCATGACATGCTATCACACCTATAATTATTCTACAAAGGCTGTTTGTGTCTGACCAAACACTGAATAGCGACTGTATTCACCTCTGTAAAACCTGCTCACTCAGAATATTCCAGAGAGTGTAAAGCAATAAAATATTTATTGCAGGTTCTTGTGAAATTCCATGTACATCTGTACGTCTGGAAGTCAGCATGTCCCAAACAAATGGGAGTCCCTGAAATCTGACTACTGGCTGCTTAAACCTCTAACTTGGTGATGATGTTACTATCATGTATTCACCTGCTCCAATTTACCTTCATTGTTCAGTGAATAAGTGTAGCATGATTTCATCAATTATTTACATTGCTTGAATATGATAAGCCACCTTCAAAATTAGTTTTATGGCCCATCGTTAGCTTACAACTTCACATTTGAAACCAGGTATTGTGTGTATCTAGAATAATGAACAACCCTGAGCCCCTATGCAGCAGGACCACACTGATGGAACTTCCTGCATTAAACCAGTATCTACTCAACCACAATGATCAAAAACTGAGTGAACACCAACAGAGGTTCTGATAGAAAATAAAATACTATCATATCTCGAGAAGCCCATCACAGGCAGCTTTGAAGCTAAGGGATCAAAAACCTGGCCAATCTCATCTTTAACTACTTGCTAAAAACAATTCTAGCAAATTCCAGCATGTACCCCCAGTTTGTTTAGGAAAATCAAACATTCATGTGGATAATGTCAGCAACTTGAGCTACCAATTATTATTAACTCTCTTCAAAAAAACTGAATTTGATTTGACCTAGAAATGAGAAAGGTGTCTGTGTCATTCTTAGGACTTTCTGAGTTCCTCTCTGTGGGCTTTTAGGGATTCATCTGCAGAAGACCAGGCTATTTCTGTGTATGGCACAACTGACTCCCCCCCTACTTTTTTTTTTTTACAATAGACATTTTTTTCCTTTTTCCCTGGCAGTACAGGAAGATTTACAAATGCAAAATCAAACATGCAGAGATATAGATTTTGTCACAGAACAAAGAGCTCGATTCAATCACAGCAATGAAAGTTCAACAATCCAACAATATTTTAAGGAGGATGCATACCTGCTCTTTGGATGGTACAAGGAGTTCTTCAATCATCATGCTGTCCCGCGCATAGGAGCTTCTGTTCAAGGTGTACGACCTATCCGAACTGAAGGAGCGGAGGCTGTTGTATTTACAGTTAACCATTCAAGAGTGGTGGATGATGATGAGGTGAATAAAATAAAATTAATGCATGCAATTTTGAAAACAGGCAAGATGGCTAGAAATATCGACAGAAGTTGTTCTTGAAAAGACATCATCAAAAATATAATCGCTTAAATTTGAGGAAATCTCTTAAGCTTAGACAATTTCATGATCAGATTTTGTTTAAAATTAGGCTAAATGGTGTTAAATCTGTGACAATATGAAATGAATGAAAACTCTGGATGTTTCACTATGACAGTTGAACTAACAGGGTAACTGACAAGAACCAGATGACTCTTGATAATTTGATAATTTGAGAGATTTTTTTCTATGGTAAGGCCTTATATCAGAGTCTCCTTTATCTGTTTACCTTGCCCTACTGAATGGAATTATGTCTGCTGCAAACGGGTCTGTTCCTAGGTCTTTGCAAACCAGCTATGGGTTTAACCTATTAAGAGCTCTGGTTTATAGCTGTACTCATGGAAAACATCAAAAAGGAAATAGTATGATGAATGTATCTTATGTGACCTTTGCCATCTTTCTCGCCTTGAAAAATTCAAATTTCATGTATGGTGATTTTGTCTTTCTGCACTCTATTCTTTTCTTCCTTGTGCCTTATATTCTCCTTTCTAGCCTCTCTTAAATCCTCCACACAGCCCCTGACTTTCCCAGAGTGCAAGCCCCCTGATGTCCTGAAGGGTCTCTCATACACTGACCTCTAAACTAAAAACCAATATAGAGGGTTGCAGGGGGTGGTGGCAGGAGAAATGAGTGAAGATGGTTGAAAGGTACGAACTTCCAGTTATAAAATAAGTCAATCATGGGCATACAGTAAACATCATGCTGACTTAGTTAATAATGCTGGATCAAGTATTGGAAAGCTGCTAAGAGAGTAGATCTTGAAAGTTCTCATCACAGGAAAAAAATATTTGTGACTATGTGTGGTGATGGATGTTAACTTGACTTATTGTGGCCATCATTTCTTTCCATACCTAAAACTAATGTGTAATGTCAATTACCTCTCAATTTAAAAAAAAACCCCAAAAGAGTAAGGGATGCTAGGAAGCCTGCACATATGCACATAGGACATGCAGGCTAATTGGGATCACAACTAATCTAAGCCTTGGCAGAACACCTTGTGATTAATCCTCTGCAAACACAAGACAGAAACTTGTGGGGAGCTGCTTTGAAGCCATCTCCCTCGTGCCTCCCTATCCCACCTAATATGATAGGCTGTCACAAGGTCACTTTTCATTGCCTCTTGTTTCCAATGAGGTCTGACACTTCCTGCCCCCACCCTCCTTGGAATACAGCTGCACGGCATGAAATCGCTTAGCTGCAGTCGAGAGTTGACCCCCTGCAATGCAACATGCCACAACTACCATGGAACCTTTTGTTTCTGTGTTGTCCTTACTGGTATGGAGGACAAGGGTGGTGGTAAGTTGCCACCTGTCACTGCCCATGTAAGTAATAAACTGAATCTGAATGTGGCCTCTGAATCTTTATCAGTAGAACCAGTCAGATGTTGGCCTGGCCTTGGCCTTGGCTTGTGTGTGTGTGACAGGGAAAAGAGCAAAGAGGTAAATAAGGAATGATTCCTTGCTTTGCACAAAATGACTTCTTTTCCCCAGTGCTCCCTACACTAAAGATTACCCAAGGTGGGTATTTTTATATCAAGTTACAGAGGCCCCTGAATTATAGGAATCATTCAAAGGGTCACACGAATGACTAGATGCATTCTTCTAGGATTAGAGCCTTGCCTTCCACCAGAATCCTGGGGGGATTTTCGACCTCAAAATCACCATCATTCTACAGTCATTATCTGGTGTATTCAGCAAATACACTGACTCTTATGAGTAAGGCACAATATTAGAGACTGGATATAGAAGAAAAAACAAAAACAAAAAGAACTAAGCCTTATTTCTGCACAGAGAGACCACCTAGGTAAGCCATGTGTCTGGGCACTTGCATGGGCGGGCCTTCTGGACCCAGTCACATGATACATAACTTCTCCTTTTTTTCCTGCTTTACTTGCAAACATTTTTCCCCCTGTTACTCCTGTTTCTAGCCCCTTACCGTCTCTCAAATACAATATAAATTTCCTAAAAGCAGATACTGTCCATTAGAACTTTCTGCAAAGACAGGCACTGTCCAATACAGTGGCCACTGGCCACGTATGGGCTGCTGAGCACCTGAGGTGTGGCTATTGTGACTGAAGAATTGAACTGCTTTTTATTTACTTTTAACTAATTTTAATTTAAATAGTCTTATGTACGGGCTATACCATTAGCGTAACTTCTAAGTAGTCACAGCAAGGTTCCATTTGCCCCAGTGATATGGTTGGGAGATACCACACTCATTTCTTTAAATTCTGGTTCCCACTGCATATGCTAACATTGTGGTATGTAAGAACAACTTTACAGTAGATGTGAACAAACACCTTAACAGTAAGAAAATTATTAATATTCATTTTAACTCCAGCTTTTAAATATATCTAAGATTTGTTGATTTTTAAAAAAATATCCTCTTTCTTTCAACTTCTATATGAATGCCAACTGAGGAACAGAGCCGAGAACTGGGTGCTGTCAATGGAAAAACCTAAAGATGTCTTTCTTTTACATAATGTCTAAGTTCCTGTTCCTCACTGTTCCGGACCAACAAGTTATGTTAGACAGATGGCGTTCATTATGTCCATCAAGCTTCACTCTGAATCCTTAATTCATTGAAGTCCTTTCAGCTACTAAAACTAGATATTATTTGCATGAAGGTCTGGAAAGCATTAAATTGTTTTTAACTGAGGTCAACTATATTATTTGCAGCCATCAGTATACCCTAAGTGTTAAATACAGGAAGGGTTAGAAAAACACATGCCTCAGAAGTCTAAAATTATATGAATGTACCTAGCACAACCCAAACAAAACAGCAACCAGCAAACAAACTGCTTTACAAATCAAGATTTTGTCTTTAAACCCAGTGAAAGTTCTCCAGTTACTTCATGCACTACACAAACTTGGTTAAAGGAAAGAAATTCCTTAAGTACTCAATTTTGCATTAAGTCACATTTCTTGTCATACATTTAGTTACTTGCTAATTTTCTCAGAATTACAAAAATGATTTTCTAATGCCAAGCAGGAAAAAAAAAAGCACATCGCAGCACAGCACAGCACAGCACAGCACAATGCTGAAGAAAATAAAGATGAGAAAATGAGTCAGGGAAGGGTAGAAAAACACTGTAAAAGTGACATATCTTCTTACCTGATCTTGGGACTAATTTAAGGTATTTTTAGAAAAACACAGGAGAAGTAGAAAGCAAAAAAATCAGACGGGAAAAAAGAAAAAAAATGTTATGGTTGAATGAGTTACACACTTAATGTATTCCTTTTTAAATGTTACACTCAGAATATTTGGTAATACTCTAAAAATACTTTAAGAAATATATCAGTGTTATAGATATTTTGTTTTTGCAGATTTGCCTCTGAGCATAACATGACTTGCCAATGTAAAAAAATGAGTTACATATAATAGCAACAAATAATAACAGGTGCAATCAAAACCAGAAGTATGAAAGCCTTAGGACACTATGCTGGTGTCATCTCTCCCTGAATGTCAGCTTCTACAATTTTCTATATACTAGTGATTGATTTACAAAACGCAGCTTTTATATATCATCTAAGGAAGAGCATCAGCTAGTTATTGGATTACAAAAGCTATTAAGCCTCTAAGTAGAATTTTCCCTTGAGATCCTTTGAGACTTTGTATGTTTTTCAGTTGTAACTTGTGGTTCTGTATGATTCTATGAGATATTACATATTTCTAGAAAGTTATTTTCCTCTTCTTATTAATGATACCCTGTTACAATGAGATTTTAAGGACTTTTATAAATATATTTATAAAGCAAAAATTCTATGAAGTTACATGAGGTTCCAAGTTCTATTAATAAAGAGACTAGCTCAAAGAAAAATCAATTCAGTATCTAAACTTGGCCACATCAACAACACTGAGAATAAACTCCCAGTCTTACTTTGTGGGAAGTGCCATTTACTATTAGACAATGAAACTTTTTACAACAGATCCTTAAACTATAGGAAAATGTCCCCAGGGCTCTGGCTTAGAAAGTTTAATTATTAGCTTTAAAATAACTTGACTGTCAGCAAACATGCTGTTAAACCAACCAGGGAAAAGAAGTCCCCAAATTCTGGACAAGGTCTTGTTTTTTTCAACCACTGTCAGGTAAGTTTGAGCCAAGGTTTTTCACATGCAAAAGTTTTATACTTCAGTTTTAAGGGCTGAACTTGCTACCACTTCTGTCTGTGACTTTGGATAAGTCATTGTAATGTTCCTAACATGTCCCTATTAAACAAAGTAATGACATAGTTTTAGAAGAGATACCCAAACACTTGGTAGACAATTCTAATAACCTATATGTAATCTTTTCTAGAATGCTCTCTTTTAAGTGAGCATGAATTATTCTCTCAGTGATAGAGAATAGTGAACAATCAACACAACTATTTCATACTCATTGGAAAATAAGATTTTTCTTTCATGATGGAACAAAATTTAATTTTTAAACATGGAACAAAATTTAATTTTTAAACATGGAGACCACACTGACTATCCCAGTTTTATCAGTGAGCTCTTTTGCCATCATTCTTGAAGCATGAATGCAAGGTAGGGAAAAAAGAAGCAACACTCAACATGTTCAATCATGTAAAATCAAGGACTGAGAGACCACAAAAGAAAACGGCAGAGCGTGTATACCAGAGTTGAGAATATTTGAGAACATTCTACCAAATTCACTTCCTCATCCAAAGAGCACATTTGGGGATAATGTGAACAATGAAAATGATTTTGGTTTATGACAAATCATGGTTGTATTAAGTTAACTATGAAAAACAGCAACAATAAAATACCTGGCAGAACGGGCCCCAAGACTAAAACCCATGTAGCCCTCTGCAGGGAGAGAGTCATCGCCCAGCTCCTTAAGGTCCTGGGGCCCCAGGTATTTGTCCGTGTCACCTGTCATGGCGTCCTCACCTGTGGATGGACAAAGCAAATAACAATCAGAAGCTTCCCTTTTGAAAATGCGTTTATTGTGGGGAAAGCTGCTCCTTTGATCATCAGCAAATCACCCATTTTCTCATATGCCCCCACCCCCTGGATAATACCTGTAACTGCTATTTAGAAGGAAAAAGCATAGGAAGAGGTTAGTCCATAATTTCAAGAGTGAATTTAAGTATCGAAAGAGCTCCTGGTGTTAAGTTTTCCATTTTAAAACATATCCCCAACCTCATTTTCCCTCCTCAAGCCCCTGCTGACTACAAGGGTGAATCTTTTATGTCAGTTAGCTTTCCATACCTCACCATGTCTTCATGTCTGAATGGACTTGGATTGCAAATTAAGAGCCCCCTCTCCATTACTATTCTGGAAAATCATATATGGGAAAGGAATGGACTTTTTTTTTTTTCCCCAAAATGGTCTTTTCACACACAGGATTTCAGTTTGGGGCTTATGGAAGAAACGAGCAAGTTATTTAATCTGAACTACTATTGCTTAACTGGAGAACCTTGAAACACATCAATTTTGAACTGTTTCTACACCCGTCACAGTAACAGCTCAGTCCAGCTGCCCCAGGTCTGGAACCCTACTTGGGAAGGAGCTCTACCTTCTGTAGAGACCAAATGTAGAGACCAGCAGTTTGAAAGAAGGACTGACATAAATTGCTCTTTGCCCATCAATACAAAGAGTTAATTTCGTAAAACTTTTACTAGCTACATATGCACAGCATGACCTCACGGAAAAACCACATTCCAAGAGTGACAGAGCAGGTTTTTCAAATGCCTTTTGCCCTCTGGGACATTTCCCATCCTTTTCAAAACGTAGCACAGACTGGAAAAGTTCGTTCCACAAACAGGCAAACCTATCTCCTTTTTATGACTCCCCTTGTCTTTCTGGACACAAGTTTGGCTGGCTGAGAGAGATCTCAAAAGCGTGTATGTTATGTTTTCTCAGAGGTAAGTGATTCATCTGTTCCAGCTATATTTTCCAATTCCTTCATTCGGTACCATTTATAATTTCCATTCATTTAAACCCAGGAAACCACAGAGCTTAGCTTTTAAACTACCAATCAAGTCTAAAAATAAACTGTCAACTACTGTTTTTGCAAATATAAAAACTAAACAGATCTGCTTTCTACTACTACCCGGTACCCAGAGATTATTTTAAGTAACTATTCACAGCTGGGCTATTTGCACATTCACTGCACATGAAACAAAAACAGCACACACCAAGTACAACTTAAAGAAAGAGCTTACTCTGCGGTAAAGCCATTTCCACCAGGCGGGGCTGATCAAATGTTTTCCTGATGTTTCCAGGAATTCCTTAGGCAGTGATTTAGAATATACCTCCGAATCAGCCCAAACAAACCGACCCCTGGGGTGTATTCACGTCTTCACCACCACCGCAGGGTCCCGCTCAGCATCTTTGTCTTCTCGTAGGCAGTGGAGGGCTTACACATCTTTTTCTACTCATCAGAGTGCAAGGATTTTCGATCTTTCACACCAGAAAAAATAAAAATAAAAAAAGAGCAAAACCTGGCTATACTTAATTGAGAAGACCCTTTTGATCACTCTGCAGACATCCTTTCAAAGCTCCTTCTGATTGGACCAAGAACTCCGCTGGCAAGCCTCTAGCAGGACCGAATGGTGACATAAATGCAAGCCCTTGAGTTATTTGTATGTAAATATGAGGACTGCTCCAGTGTAGACTTTCGGTAATTTGATACCAATGCCCGGTGTCTAACCGGGTAACCGAGACAGCCTTAAATCTAGGGAGAGCCGGCGAGCGGGGCGCTGCGTTTAATCAGGAGGTGACGCTTCTCCAACATGAGTGAAGAAACAGCCAAGCCAGGTAGAGGAAGAAACAGAAGAAAACAAAGAAGTGGCCCAGGCGGGGAGTGGCAGGGAGCTCCAGGCAACTTTCAACTTTGTTCTCGCTGGGAACACCAGGAGCCCTGGTTATTTATGGTCCCTGTCAGGTGGAAGGAGGGGAAAAAAAGAGCTAGAGGGAGGGCCTGCCCTTGAGCTGAGGTGCTGAAAACTGTGGGGCCGAGGGAAACCGCAGTGATTCCAGAAGCTCTCCGAGAAGCGCCTGAGAAAACATGAATCCCCACTGCTTTTTATCAAGAGTTCGAAGAAAGGAGCAGAAGGAAAAAGCAAGTGGATGTTTGCTTTATTTGGGGCACAAGTTCTTTCGACTCTTTAACCCACTCTGAGGAACTAACTGGTCGTCCCCTCTTGAGAGGGCTCTGGAGAGAGCGCCCAGCAGAGGGGAAGAAGCATTTGCTGCAAAGGGCAGGAAGCAGCCCAGAGGAAGCACTTCTGTCACTTTACTGTTACAGTCAGTGTTTCTCTCTCTCTGGGACTCCTGGCTGCTCTCCGGGCCTCCCAGCCTCCCTGCCTCCCTTCCCAGCTACCCCACCCTGTCTGTGTTGTGTTTCCCTCTCTCTGGGCCTCCCTGCCTCCCTTCCCAACCACTCCACCCTGTCTGGGTTGGCAAGTGGAGGAGAAACTAGCAGGACTTCTGCATCCTCCATTTGGGTATGCTAGAGAGGCAATTTCAATTCTTTTTTCTCATAATAGCTGGAAAATGAGGCTAGAGAGTAGGTAAAGGGTTTTGAATGGTCTTGCTGAAATCAGTGGTATACAGCACTTTTTCCTGACAGGGTCTCTATCTCATGGGTTGTTATCTAAAGATACAGAAATTTGAATATGTAGAACTGAGGAAGCGGGGAACAGATTTGTTTTTCCTGGATAAATGCCTCAATCAATGAATCAATGGCTCATCTAATATTATGACAATTGGAGATCTGGTGCTTTAATTTGACGAGACTGTAATAAACACTGTAAATGTGCCGTGATAGAAGGGAAGCCATTTATAATGCCTGGTACATATTGAAAAATACTCCCAAGCAAAAGAATAATTTCCAATTTTGTAAAGAATGGAAGGGGAAGTCATGGTTAGAATGGATAAAAGGGCTAAACATTAATCTGTTTTCCACATCTGCACTTAAAATCCAAACTGCATAGCCAAACCTCATTCAATGACTGTGGCTCATTCAAGCTCCCTAACAAGGGCTGCAATGAACAAGTTCCTTCCTCTTAACTTCTTGGCCAGCCTTTCTCTTTCTCTGGCCACTCCTCCACACCTGTTGCCCTTCTGTCAAACAGAATTATTTCAGTCCCTAGAATTCCTGAAACATTTTAGACTTTGAACCATCACATAGGGTGCACTCTTGATGGAAACTTCACCCCTCTTCTTCTCCAATCTTTGACTCTAAAATTCCTCCCATCCTTTACTCACCACCCTAAGCTAATGGTTCTGCCTGTGGGCTTCCCTTATCAGAGTGAACTGCCAGGAAAACATCTGTTTAGTCTCTCCCACTGGAGAGTGAGATCCCCTAGGTTAGGAACTAAATTTTCCTGAGCCTGGCATAGTGCAAGTGCCTAATAAATATTTTTGGATTTCATCATTGCTTTTATTAAAGAGGATGGTTTAAAAAAAATCAGACTCTTAAATACAGAGAGCAAACTGGTGGTTGCCAGAGGGGAGGTGAGTAGGGGGATGGGCGAGGAAAATAAAGAGGCTGGTGTTGTGCTCTTCTCCCCATCTATGTGCCTTGGCAATGTCAACGTAGCACTCTTCTGGCATTTCAAGCTTTAATGGCTGGTATACAGTTAAATGGTAATAAGGTGAAGTTTCTATTCTTCTTTACCCATCCTTCTTACACTTCAAAAATGGTCACTATGAAACCAAAAGAAGCCCAAAGTTGAAATGGGGTGAGAGCTGTCAATATATTTGGCTAAAGAGTAATTAAAATAGCCTTACCACATGGTAAAAATATTTCTCAAAAGGCATGGAAAGTAGAAACAAAGGCAATGATATTACTTTAAAGCAGATTTGCATAGTTGGTACTCTGAATTCAAATCCAGGCTTCATCATTTACTAATTAGCTGACCTTTGGAACCCGGTTTACCCTGAGTCACAGTTTCAACCGGTACAAAACTGGGATAATAACTCTGACTTCTGGCTAAACCCTTCTTGTGGGGAATTAAATGAAATAATGCACAAAATAAGGACTTACTGTGCCCTGTTAGTGTTATTCTATAACACAGCTTTGTCTAGTGCTCTAACATCTGAATGCATGAACTCATGTAGTTAGCACTTAGATTGCTAGTATTGATAGTGGTAAAGGCAAAATCCAACCACGGCAGCAAATATCTCTGTTTTGTACATGTAACACAAGGCCTGGTTCATAGGGACTCAATAAATATTTGTTGATTGATTCAATGAATGAATAATAATAGAACAAACTCACTCTTCTTTCAATAAACAAAATATTTTATAATTTTATGTACCAAAACTTCAAAAAGAGTGATATGAATGTGTTGAGTGACTTATTAACTGCCTCTAATCCATTCTATAACCCAAAAATACTTTGACTGGTAGTAGCTTCTGACCAACAGACCCAAATGTAGTAGAATGTAGATAAGCCAACAAAGGTAATTCTATGACTGGACAGCTCTGATACAATATCAGATATATTTAGTTGAAATATATGTTTCACTTACTAAGGAGCACTTGTGTGGCTTTATGTTTCCTAGAAATGTTTGGTTCAGTGGCATAATAGTTGAGTTATAGATAAATTTGACTATTTTCTGGTAAAGAGGGTGTGGTAGCTAGTTTTTAAAGATGCTTTCTGCCCACTCCCACCCCTGCCATGAACCGTGTCTCTTATATTCATGCCTTTGTGTGCTGCCCTTAATTGAATTTGGGCTAGGTCAATTTTTGAACAATAAAGTACAGGGGAAGTGATTTTGCATGACATTTCAGTTTTAGTTCAAAGAAATCTTGTAGTTTCTTCCTGAGTTTCTTTCAAACACTAGTTTGGGGGAAGCCAATCCTAGTGTAAGAAATTTGACTACCATGGGACCACCATGCGGTAAAGAAAGTCAAGGCAGCTGTATGGAGAGGCAGCATGGAAAGAGAGAGAGAGATGCCCAGATGTTCCATTTGTCCTAGTGGGGCTGACAGATCTATGAATGAAAGTACCACATTGAACATTCTTCCATTATTACTCCCACCCCAGCTGCTATGTGACTGTAATCTCAGCAAAGATCTCAAGAATCCAGCTGAACCTAGTTAATTCACACAACCATGGGAGATGAATAATAAATTAAAATATTGAGTTTGTAGAGGTAGGTTGTCACAGTGTAGTAAGTAGTGAAAACAGAGAGGAATGAGAAATGACAAGGTCCAAAAGTCACCCAAAGAGGTCACATGCTGATTGCTTAATGCATCCCTAGTGAATTAAGCGTTAGCACCATAGTGTGCTACTCAATTAGAGCAAACCAAGTCCAGATAGAATACACTGGCAAATGCCACTAGAGGAAGCCTCATCTATTTAGTATTGACTTTGTGTCTCTTAAAATTATGAGCACTGATGTTCTCATTGTTAATCCATTTCTAATAATAAAATACCAGAGGCTGGAAATGTAATGTTTAAAGAAGAACACAAAACACCCCAATCTATCGTGATCCCACCATTCACCAAATAATAAAAGCTGTTCAGAGGATTTCACTTCAATTTTCCAGCTATACCCTCTTTATGGTCCTCCTATCATGACTATGTTAAGAGAAGATGTTTCTCAGACCACAATCAACCTTTCAAAGATCATACCCTTTGACTACCAGGCAATCATGCAAAATAGAGTCAAGAACAAAGGAGAGAAAGAAAGAATATATGAAATGATGATCAGGACTGTACTTGGTCAGATAGCTGTATCCTCATTTCTTTCTTTCTATCATTCATCTATCTCTCTCTCTCCTCTCTCTCTCTCTCTCTCTCTCATCTATCTTTAGCTTTTAAGTAATCTCTACGTCCAACATAGGGCTCAAACTCACAACCCTGAGCTCAATAGTTGCATGCTCCACTGACTCAGCCAGCCAGGCACCCCAGTCCTCATTCTTTTTAGATTCCAAGTCGAAGATTCAGTGTCAGCATGTGGTGGAATATACCAAACCCAATTCCTTGCAATCTTTCATTGTGTCCACTAATATCCTTTTTATGCTGAATAGAGGAAATAGTTCTTGGCCTGATATTTAAAAGTGTTTCATATGCCCTCGGAGTTCTTTTCTTCTTTCTTTTTTTGCATGTAATTTTTTTCTAATGTTTTCCATGTTAACACCATCACCAAGGAATACTTTTGTTGCTTTTCTAGGGGTTGAAAGTTGTTTTCCCATCTGTCTGGAGACAAGAATCATAAAGAAATTTCCTTAAGGTAAGTGTACCAAATTATATTATCTGAAACTTTGCTCAGAAGTGCTTCATTCCTCTGCTATGAAATGCAGAATTTTCTTCTCAAGGTATGTTTTGTAACCTTATAGAGTTGCAAGTAATAGTACATAACACCTTCAAATGAATTAATAGTAGAACACCTTCAAATTACACAGGATTACAAAAAAGCTAGATCAGAAAGAATACAGAGGAAGATAGTACCTATACTCTAGTGATTTATTAGGAGTTGGTTTCTTAACAGAACTCAGCAAATGGTCTTACAGGCAAATAGTTAATGATTGAAACTTAGGCTTATATTTAGCGCACTTATTCTGAAAAAGGTGATTTTTTGATTATCACATAGCAAAGAGAAGAAATGAAAACTTTTGGGAAAATAAATCCTTTAAGCTAGTCTACATTATAGAACAATAAAGTGAGATCACACCATTATAGTCAATACTTTATCTACTGAGCATTTACTATGTTCCAGGCACTGTATGGTGCTTGTAAGTATGATCTCAAGCAATTCTCAAATCTACCTTTTAAAATAGAATCATTGTCTCCATTTCAATATAAAGAAAACCCAGTTCACAATGGTAGAGTAAATAACCCAAGATCACTTAGAATATGAGGAAAACTGGATTCAAAATCAGTTGGTCTGACTATAGAGCCCCACTTCTAACTACTGTAATACACTATGTTATTGAACAAATACTACAAGAAATTGGTAACCAAAAGTAAGTTCCATGAGGGCAGAGGTTTTGTCTGTTTTGGTCCATAGTCAGTGCCCAGAACAATGCCTGGCACATAGTTGGTGCTCAATAAACGTGAGCAATGAAAATTCAGTGATTGCCTTTGGAGATAGCAACTATATTACTGGAGGAAAAAGGAGGGAGACTTACTTTTCACCGTAAACTCTTGTACCTTGGGAATTTTATACCATGTGCATCTATCACCTATTCAAAAAATGAATAAAATTAACAAAATAAAACAAAACAAAATACAGGGACTGCAGATAAATCAGATAGGCTGTGTTCCATACACCAGAACTGGTATTTGGACATACACAGGTCTGCCAGGTAGATATTAAGATGTATATGTGCACCCACAAATATTTGGCAAATGTGGAGAGAAACTTAATTTGTTACTATATTCAACCTTACTATTTAAGAGATGGACCATAAAAAATAAAATAACAAGGCAAGAAAGAGGAGATGCACATTGTTATTGTGCTTCTAGTAGCTTCCCATTGCTCTAAAGTGGTGGTTCTCAACCTGTAGGATGCATGATAATCAGCTGAAAATTTACAATTCCACAAGTTCCCAAGTGAATCTCATGCTCTGGTCCAAAAATCACACTGTGATAACCACTGCTTTAAAGGATGCTTACAAATAAATGACAGTTATCTAATGGCAGTATTGATTCTACAAAATTAAGTATCTATTTTCCTGGTGGGAGTTACTAGAGTAATTGACATAGCTTCAGCAACTGAATTCAGTGTTTCTAAATTGCCATGTGTATGTTTGTATCATCTGAGAAACTTGTTGATGCTGATTCTGCAGACCCTGAGATCCTGCATGTGTAACAAGCTCCTAGGTGACCACAAACCACACTTTGGGCAGCGAGACAGTAGAGTCCTGGACTAGGATCTGCTATGAGTAAAGCCAACTACTGCCTTGGAGTCATTTTGTCTCCAATAAAGATGTTAAGACCAGGACACAAACAATAGTAGAAATACTATACTACTACTCCTGCAGGTTATGATTTACTCAGTGGTTTGGATACGTGAGGTGCTGTGCTAACCGAGCACTTCATATGCACTTAGATGCACATCTCTTTTACTCCTCAACCCCATTAAGCAGATACACTTCCCTTTTCTAGATGAATACATAGATATGAGAGGTTCCGTTATTTTTCAAAGCTCACATGTCTGGTTAGTAGTAGAGTCTGGATTGGAACCCACATAGTCAGGTGGCAGAGCCCAAGCTGTTCACCACCACCCCAGTGTCAGAGTATTCGCAAGAAAAATGACGAAAGAAAGTATCCAAGAGCTCACAAGAAGAGGGTGTCACATTGGACTGAGGAGATGCAGCAGATGTTGACTGGAGGTGTGTGAGTAAAGACAGGAGGAGAGGAGTGGAAGTGGGAAGTCAGCCATCCCAGCCAGTGGTTGTGGCATGACAGGGAAGGAATGGGAATGCTCTGAAAACAGCAAGCAGCCAGTTTTACTAAAGTGATAGTCAACTGAGTTGTAGGAAGTGAGGGCCATGTTGGGCCATGATTTTAGGGTCTCTGAAGTTGGATTATAGAAGAGTTTTGTGATCCAAGTGACAAGCAACGTATGTCCATCAGTGGGTGAAAATGCAATTGCTTTATTTGACCGATATACACACATACATACACACCAACTGAAGACCCAGACCCTCAAAGCTCTTCCTCTTCCTTTCATGTTCTCCCACCCTAATTCTTTTTTTTAATGTTTATTTATTTACTTTGAGAGAGAGAGAGAGAGAGAGAGAGAATGAGAAAGAATAAGAGTGGAGGGAGGGGCAGAGAGAGAGAGAGAGAAAGAGAAAGAGAGATTGAGAGAGAATCCCAAGCAGGCTCCGTGCTGTCAGCACAGAGCTTGATACAGGGCTGGATCTCACTAACCTCGAGATCATGACCTGAGCTGAAATCAAGAGTCGAGATGGTTAGCCAACCAAGCCACCAGGCACCCCTCTCCCACCCTAATTCTAATCCTAGAGCAGGAAGCAGGATTCACTGATAGTTGCCTCTGTTTGATTAAAAAAAAAAAAGACCCTGCTGTTTATCGAGCACCTACTATATGCTGGTCACTGTTCTAAATGCTTAGTATGTTATTTCTTTTCATCTTCTCAGCAACTCCAGGTGGTATAATTAACCATTTAGAGATGAGACAAATAAGACTCAGCATATTTTATTTTTTGAAGGTTCAAATAAGGGACATAAAATACAAATAACTTTGAAGAGAAAACAGTTTCCATCAATGCAAAGCATTAATCAAAAGATGTCTATCTCCCCTCATGTTTAGACAAAAACTTTTCAGCATGGAGAATCCAAATGACTATATTTTGTTCACAAGTTTTTTCTCTCCTTCCCCTGATATTTTTAGTCTCAGAAAAGCAAGGGAGTGGGAAATGCACGGAAGAGGAGTGTGGTAATAGTAGAAGCCCAATGCACTCAGTCTTGTTCTCAGTGTCTGATTCTATCCCAGAGTTACACAATAAACAATGGGAAGTTACTCAGATTCCAGATCTGCACGTATTTCACCTTTTATTTTGTAGTTTTGGGCAAGAGCTTGGATTAAGCAAGGTTTCCTGTGAATATCTGACAGACCGATAAGAGGGGGAGGTGATATACAGCTCATGAAATTGCTCCATGTGGTTGAAGAGGTCATGTGTGTGGCACAGGCTCTTCTGGATCCGGCTGGAGGCCCAGCTGAGGACTCCATACCTTCGAGGAGGGGTGGAGGGTCAGGGAGAGGCTGCAGCCCCAGGCCAGGGAAAGAATGAAGCTACCTCCCTCTGCCTAGAAGGAGCAGACGCTGGGCCTTCCCTTGAGCCTTTGTTTTCCAGCTCCTCCTGGCAATGGTTCTAGGTTCTTTCAAAACAGTTTACCAACTACATTCTGGAATGTATATAATGTTTTCTTGCTTTCCTTCTCAAAATACGTGAGAACAATAGGTAAGTTGAGAAAATAGTTAGATGAGTGAGGGGTGACATGTGTGATCTTAAGAAGGCTAAGGAAGTGTGTGTCATTAAGGGACTCATGTATCTCTGATAGGAAGCCATGTGCCACACTCTGCCTCCTTGTTCCCGAGCTGTAGGTGCTCATAAAAGCCAGCCTTCCTCGGTGGCCAAAGAGGAATCAGGCTTGGCTGGCAAAGTTTGCACATCTCTTAATCAACAAGAACAAGTTGCTGTTATCCCACAGAACAAATGATTCTTTCTGCTCAGGCTAGTTTTTTTTTTTTTTTTTTTAAAGAGTAAACAAAGTCCATTTGATTCTTTACTCTCAAACATTATTCTATTCTTTGTGGCTAGATGTGCTTCTTTTTAAAAACTGGATCACAGTTTTTAAACTGTTCCTTAATCCAAGCTAGATATAGTTTCTAAATAAGCATGCATGACTCAGTCTTGGAACTCTTCCAGATGTAGCAATGAAAAATGTCCCCTGTGATCTTGGTTGGGTTAATAAACAAACTCATCCCAGAAAGGAAAACGATTTCAGTGTCCTTCCTGTGAAGAGGTAGAAAAAGACAGTGTTGGGACAGACACTATAACTTTTTCATATTCTTATCATTCTTACCAATACACCTTAACTGTCATCCAGAAACTGCCCTCTGTCATCTCAGTAAGATGATACTGAGTTGGTCACATAAACTCCTGAGCCTAGAGACAGAATGCAGGTAGAAAGAAGTACAAGGTTACTTACCCTGTTCTCATTATCTAAAATCTATGCCCCTTGTAAAGAAGACTAGACAATGAATAAATCACTAGCCACAAACTAGCCCAGTGAAATCAGGCACTAAAATGTTGTTTCTTACTTAAAGAGAAATTAGGTTGCTTAATTCTAGGTGGTAATGTCCATCATGCCAATTTATTCTTTCCTCTATTTATTCTTTGTTGGCTATTTGTCTAGCTTCAACCCCAAATCCAGACCTCAGTAGTGTCGGCTGTTCCTTACTTAGGTGTGCAAGGACAGTGTGTGTACAACAGAAATATGTTCACTGTCCCTAGAAATAAAGGAGTATCAGGAGCTCACACGCTTTGTGAGCAAGCACTTGGCCTTTTCCTCATGTTATATATATTTCCTACCTCTACCTAAAAGATGTGTGCTTAAAAGGTAAAGACAAGTGGGGTCTGCTGTCAGTTATCCTCACTTTGGTTCTGGCCCAGGTGGTCAGAGCATCCCTTCCCACATGTAACATCGTGTCCTGCTTCTCCACAGCCTCCTATTCCCGGCTCTCTGTGCTACCCTGCTTTCCCTTTCCTGTTCATTCCCAGTGCTGATGCTCCACTTTCTTCTCTCTGCAGCAAGGTTCCCAATGTGAAGGGAAAGGGTTAGGGGGTGGTCAGATTAGGACCCACTTCCACAAGAAGCAGGTCAGACTTTCAAGGTAGATGGGCATGGACTAAATAATTGGAGGTTGGAGGGAGGAAGCATATTCAAAATTACAACTTGTTTTATCCAAATGAAAAAAACACCTACTGTCCTTAATTAATAAGCATGTTTAATTCCCAGCCATCAGTCCCTGTGTCTGTTCATTCCACAGGCCACTCCAGCTACTCATCCTGTCACCACTTCTTAGGAGAAAAAGTGCACACACTCCATTAGAACTACTCTATTCTGTGTCTATATCCACAATATCATGGACGTGGCGGCTGCCTGACATCCCCAGGGATTCCCAGAATGCCTGTGCTCAGCCGACTGGACCCTGTCAGGGACTCTCCCAGCTTTTTCTGGTTTACTTACTCATGGCTCCCCCTCCATATCCCTTGGCATTCCTCTTTCTCTGTACATGATAATGTGCCTGGAGTTTTCTAGAACTGCTTCTCATCCTCCCTATGCCATTTCCTGGGGTCCTCATTCAGGCCGGTGCTCGGTCCCCACCCCCTACACCGTGCTGAGTTCTTCTATGAAGTCCTCTGCTTTCCTGTCTCCCTCTCTCTCTCTCTTTCCCTCTCTCTCTAAGTTTTATTTATTTAAGTAATCTCCACACCCAACGTGGGCCTCAAACTCATTATCCAAGATCAAGAGTCACATGCTTTTCCAATTGTGCCATCCAGGCGCCCCATCTCTGACACTTTCTGCACTTAGAACAACTCTTTCCACCTGCCCCCAAATTTCTACTTGTCCACATTCTATCTATTCCTTGAAATGCTTTCTTCCTGAGGTCTTTAGTAATCTTTCATTCTTTTGAATTTCCTTGTCACTTTTATCTATTCTTTTCTATCACATCTAATTTGAATAGAAAGTCGGAGTAAAAAAACTAAATTCAAATTCCGGTTTCCTTGGCTATGTGAACCTGAACGAATTTCTTAAACCCTTTGAGCCTCTAATTTATGTTAATTCCTTGACATAAATTAGAACTAATAACACTTAAAGTTAGGGCTTTAGATTAAGAGCAAATGTAAATCAGGAAGAATAATAATACCAATAATTTTTCAAAGTAGTTGAGAAAATTAAGATAAGGTACCTTGTAACTAACATTCACTGAGATCCCTTTATACATGATGTCATTTAAAATTTGCAATAATCCAACAGTTGTGGGACTGTTCTCTAAATTACCAGGCACCATGGATGTCAGAACAGAGGTTAAGGACAGGGATTTGAGTATAATTCCTTGAACTGATTTGTATAATCTTGATCAAGGTCATTAACCTTGCTGGAACTGATTTTCCACATCTATGAAATGGGAATACCAATGGCTCTAACTCTGAGGTTACTGTGAAGGTTAAATGACATAATGCATGAAATGTATATAGATTCATGCCTGGCACATAGAAAAGGCTCAATAAATGGTAAGTACCTTTTTTTAAAAAAGACATTTTATTTTTAAGTAATCTCTACATCCAGCGTGGGGCTCAAACTCACAATCCTGAGATCAAGAGTCATGTGCTCCACTGACTGAGCCAGTCAGTGCCTTGAGATGAGTCTTAGGATGAAGTTAAAAAGTCATTGAGAGGATAGTGGAAAATAGGTTGCTGGGGCCATATCACATCAAATTTACTGACCATGGAAGGGCCAGAGTTCTATTTCAAGAGCAATGTAAAGCCTTGGGAAGTAAAAAACCTCCCAATGTATAGTATTTATACTGTACATTATTTAGAGGGGCTGGCTACTTTTACCATCAAATACAGCAACGACGCAGGTGAGTCCATAAAATGTAAATGTACATTTTCATAAATTGTTACAAAATAGAATCCAGGTCAAGAACTAGAACATATCCTATCCCAATCACAGCCTTTTCCTCCCTCTCTCATGGTAATCACTTTATAACATTCTTTCCCTTGCCTTTTTTTTTTTTCATAGATTCACCAATTTTATAATCCTAGTTTACTATTCCCTGGCTTTGATTAATTCTATTGTCTCTGCATAATGTACAACCCAGCAACTACGGTCATAGGTCTATACCCTACAGAAATACATGCAGATGTATACCTGGGGACAGATAAAAGCAGCCTTGTAGCAACTTTGGTTTCAACAACCCCAAACTGGAAACAACCCACATTTCCATTTCCAGGTGGAATGGATAACTTATCTATGGTACAGACATACAGTGGAATATTATATAGAAATACAAACAAGTGAACTACGGTTATATGCAACTGCATGAATGAATTTTAAAAATGTAACTATAGCTTTGGAATGTATTTTTATTTTTTAATGTTTATTTATTTTTGAGAGACAGAGAGGGACAGAGTGCAAGCAGGGGAAGGGCAGAGAGAGAGAGGGCTCTGAGCTGTCAGTGCAGAGCCTGACACGGGGCTCAAACTCATGAACTGCAAGATTATGACCTGAGCCAAAGTCGGACGCTCAACCGACTGAGCCATCCACACTTTGGAGTGTTTTAAGCTGGGGAATGGAATGATATGATCCAATTTATATTTTTAAAAGTTTACTGAGGATGCTGTGCAGACAGCTGAGTCTGTGGAGAAAGATGTGAGGCTATGTACCAAGGTCCCTGAAGTAGTCCACAGGAGAACGGAGTACGTGGGATTAGATGAGGGTGGTAGCAGTGGGGAGGCAGAGAAGAGGGACATGAGATGGGTTCTGGAAACCTGATAGGACTTGCTGAGGGACTGAGTATGAGTGCTAAGAAAAGGGAGATTATACAGAACCTCAGGGCTGGCTTGTGTGACAGAGCCACTTACTGAGATGGAGAAGGCGGGGAGGAGACCCTTCTTGGAGCAGCTGTCCGGGCCATGATGAGTTAAGACGTCTATGAGAATCTAGATGGAAATGTCAGGTACGTAGCTGGGTAGGTAGATGGTGTGGATAAAAATCACGGAACAATTCCAAAACTGAAGACAGGATACCAAAGATAGGATGGACTGTGTTTTAGAATAAATGTCTGTCCCAGTTCACAGATCTTTTTCCTTCACTGGAAATTATTGTAAATTTTTAAACTATTCTTTGAGATGCAGATACACCTTAGGAGAGTCACTATAAAGCTGTTTATTGACACAATACATAGCCCAGCACAGTCTCAGTGGCAAGGTGTTTATTGAAAGGAAGAGGGACACAGCAGGCAAACTTTCCCTATCCTACCAGTTCTCAGAGACCTGTAAGTCTCTCCTTTCCTTGAGTCTCCGTCCACTGTGGTGTAACCACCTAAACACATATTGAAGATCTCCTGTGTACAAGGCACTGTGCTAGGTTCTGGGGATATAACAGAAAATAATAAGACTTGGTTTCTGCTTCTGGTATTTCATTTTGACTTTATCACTGAAGGAAGCATGCAGTTATATAATGTCTGTTTGAAAGGTCAATTGTAAGCAGAGAAATATCAAGCAAAGGCTAGATGTTATGATGTTATCATTTATAAAATGATAACATTTCTTTCAGGTAAAGAACAATTTCTGCACAACCACCACCACTCCCTTGGACCACCTGGGGCAGGCTAATCTCCAAGGCTTCTTTCCAGATCTATAAAGCTAAAAACTTCATTGCCTGACTTATTTATTAGCATGACCAGGGGATTAGGATAGCAGAATTGTCCTAGGCAATTGTGAGAAGAGGTCCTAAAAGGGCACCTTTCTGGTGGTTCCCTTGATATCTGTCTTCATATCTCCTGAAGTAATTTCTCCTACTTTTTTGAGTTTCAGATTGTGCCATTCAAATTCTATTTATTCTCTCCTAATTGAGAAGACTCAGATATGTTTTCTAAAATTACTTGCTTTAAGTTTTTAAATTCTATTCTAAATTCCAAGTATATTTATTTTACTTGCATTTGCATCTATGCATATTTCTTTTACCAGGATGGTTAGAAGTAAACTATTTCTACTGTAGTCTCATCAAGGTCATTAAAAAATAATTATTACTACCTTGTGATAATATCCAAGAGCATAATCTGTTCCTTTTCCTAATATTTCCCTTTTTAAAACCTTTAGAAGCTTAAAAATAATGCATTCTTGGCTTCTGTGTATAAGAAAACAGATCATGTTAGAGTAGCAATGAAAGAGAAGATCTAGAACCAGACTGTCCGATCTGTCTTTCTGTTTAGCTCTGCCACTAACCCGGGTGGGCAAGCCACTCAACATTCATTTGGCTTTGCTACCTCATCAGTATAGGGCAGAGCATGGGCTACATGACACTCATTCAGTTCACTGGGCACTGAATTTGGCCCAGAGGTGACTGAGCATGACTCTGCTCACCCCTCATGTCACTAACATCCGATGACATTTTATCTCAAACCTCTACCTATCTGATGATTATTTCTACCACATGAACACTCGGCTTCTTCCTTTTTTCCTTTTAATTTTCAGTTTCTGCATTGGATCCTGGGAGAGATTTTACAGCCCTATCAAAATTGTTAGTAGCTAAGAATTAAATGATTTTTCCCAGTCTCACCCAGTTATCTCCCAAAACTATTCAGTGGAGTCATTTTCCACAGAGCTGCCTTTGGTTTACTTTCCATGGTTTAATTCCATTTCTCATTATGTCCCATTTATGGCTCTTTAAATCTGTTACTATAACTCAGCCTGCTAGAACTCTGCAAGCTAAAACAATATCTTATACATTATTTAAAAATTTACAAAATATACTTTATAGGAATTTACAATTTAAAGTCAGCACTGAACCAAAACCAACTCTAAAATCTCGTGGGAGGTGGACCCAAAATAGAAGACAGATTGAACCTTAATCTCAATTTTCTTCTTTCTTTTCTCCCTTGCTCTTTCTCTTCTTCCTCTTTCTTCTCTCCCTTCCTCTTCCCTCTCCCTCTTTCATCTTTTCTTTTCTTTCTTTTAAATTATAAACTGAGTTATAAAATGTAAGAATGTAACTGGCACCAGAACCAGCATTAATTTTGTGTGTATAATAATTGTACATGCATGTGACATATTTTCTGGGAAAGAAGATAGTGGGGCATTAAGATATTTGTGGATCAGTATGACCCTCTGGGAGCTCTGCCTGGGAAATGTGTGGGTTAGAGAAGGCTGTTTTATCACCTTTCCTTCTATTGCTCTGCTTTGCTGATACTTCAGCCTTTATTCTTCTCTGTAACTTGACTCCATTGTTCCCCTACATCATTAACTGATAACATTGTGTAGATTTGTTTTCTTGATGTTTTAGTGTGTGAAATTAATGCAAACATTCTTTTACCTATACTAATTTCTCGTAATAGACAAAAGAGAGAGGGGAAAGAGGAGAAAGCAAAGAAGAAAAAGAAGGGGAAGGGCTAGAAAGACTACTCTTGACGCTATTCCCTTAATATTTACTCAAATTTTATAATATAGGGTTAAAATTATATTTTTCCATATTGCAAACTCATTCTCCTTAAATTTCTTGAGAAAAACTGGCAGTGTATATCACTTTTCACTTTTATTGCTTCTAAAAGCTGCTGATATCCTCAGTAACACAGGAAATCAGTTACTGATTTTTAGAGAAAGATATTCACAACACCCTTGCGGTTACATGGAAATAAACATTTGCCACAGTCTGTAAGGGCTTTCTGAAATGAGCAGCTCAGACTCCAACTCAAGTGTCAAAGCACTGGCAAGACTGTAAGGCAAATGAGTCAAAAGTAAAAGCTATCATTAAAGTTGTAGGGGTCCTTTTAGAATAACTTGTTTTGGGATTTGGAGTAATACAGAAATGCTAGTTTATTCAGCACAGAATGATATAAATACATGATAAAGGCAGATATGGCTTATTGGAGCTCATGTAAGCAACATTTAGGAATATTAGCTGACAGTAATGTTAACAGGAGTCAAATTAAGTGAGCATTATAATCTCAAAAACTTCTTAATTTTTTTTAATATTCATTCATTTTTGAGAGAGAGAGTGAGAGAGACAGACAGACAAGAGTGTGAGCAGAAGAGGGGCAGAGAGAGAGAAAGAGAGGGAGACACAGAATCAAAACAGGCTCCAGCCTCTGAGCTGTTAGCACAGAGCTCCACACGAGGCTTGAACTCACAAACCATGAGATTGTGACCTGAGCCAAAGTCTGACGCTCAACCGACTGATCCAGCCAGGTGCCCAAACCTCAAAAACATCTTAATCTTCAATAACAGATTTTTAATATCATCCATGGACAAAGCAATGGCCCTGTATTACTCTGCTTTGATCAGAATATACCTGGAATGCTATGTTCCATTCTGGTCACCTCAATTTGAGATGGAAATTGATATACTGAAATGTGCATAGAAGACTGGCCATGACTGTGAGGGAGCAGTGGAAGTGGGGGGGTATTAGAGAAAAATAGACTAAGAAGAAATGGAAAACATATTTTTTTAAATATCACTAGGATTATCACATGGAAGAGGCAGATTTTGTTTTAAATAGTGCCAAATGTATCAGAGCCTGAATCAATGAGTAGAAGCCTGAATCAATGAGAAGGATACTCAGTAAAATGAAGAATTTTTAAAGTCAGAGTTGTTTTCAATGGAATAGGGCAGTCTGGCAATTAGGGAATTTCTGTCATTGAGGCTTCTGGGCAAAAGATCTCCTTCAAGAGGATTTTATAGAGGTTATCCCAACATAGAAGGTTATTGTTCAGATCAAGTGACCTTTTAGGAACCCCTTCCAACATTAAATTCTACAATATTATGAAATCAAAAGCCATTTGATTCTCACAGCCCATGGACACACCCATAAAGCAAGAGCCAAAAAGTTTAAAGAAAGATGAAAAAAAAGAGAATTAAAATGTTTATTAATTTAAAAATCCCATGCTGAGATAACTCTATAAGAAATCACTGTCATTTCTAGTTAAATGGCTAGATGAATTCTCTTCAAATTAAAAGACTTGAAATTTCTCCTTTTTTAGAAATTATTTGGTTATTCACATATATAAAGCTGTTATTTTGTCCATTCAAACTTGGCTTCTCATCAATGCAAATTTTGGGATATTTTGTCAAAGCTAGCAAACTTTTAGGTCTGTGACTGTCATATTTCATAAAATCTCATTTGAAAATGTACTTTTAACATGTTTTATGTGTGTACAGATCCATGTGAGAACATCACTTTCCTTTTATCTTTTTCACATAAGAAATTACTCCTAAAATGTTAAATTTTAGGCACTGAAATATAATAGACAGCAAGACATAATATTCTAAAAGTCCTAAAGATGATATAAATATCAAATTGGCAATAGGACAGAGGTATACATATAGCTGATGATTTAGACAAAAGGGAAGAAAAATGAGTAAAAGCCTTTGACATTTATCAACATGACATTTACAAACAATGAGACAGGTCCTTCCAAGTCCTATGTGACCACCAGGGTGTTAGCTCTTCTAGGCACACAGCCCGCTGGCCACAGAGTACTTATAGTAGGTGGTCATAGGATGCCGAAAATGTTGAAGTAAATTTGGATTATGTAGGCTTTCCGCTATTTAGATTTTCAATTACATCTGTGCAACTCAAAGTTGAAATCAATAATTATAATAGGGAAAATTACCTAAACGCAGAGAAAAACTAAAAGCATTGAGTCGGCTCTATGAGAAAAATCCATGAACGATGGTAAATACAGGGAGCAAGAAGACAGATGTAGTTTGGAGAGTCAAATGGTGCAAGAAAAAACTATAAATATATATAAATTTTACTATAAGTACACATTTCATTATTCCAGTAAAACTGTTTAATTTGCCATCTTTATAATATTTATGCCCTGTAAAAATGCTACTTTTCCAATGCAACTTTTAAAGCTATCATTAATTATTATATCTATATGTCATGAGCTGGTCAAATGTATTGATTTTTAAATAAGGCAGAAAACAAGTAATTTCTTTTAAGCAAATGAAGTATGACTACCAGCATTTATATATTGATCTCTTTCATGAAATCAATATTGAAAATTTATATTTTGAAAGCAGTTTTGTTCAGGTTGAGTTTTCATTATTAGTTCAGGTTCAAAAGCTGCTTTTACTATGAAGCTTAGAGTAAACCTTAAAATGGGTATTTAATTCCTTACCTATAAGATACCTTCTCTCACTTATGTAAAAAAAATACTTTAGGTCTAAACATTAATCAGATTTTTCCCTTCTAGATTTTCAAACGTAAACAATATAAATCAAGTTTCACAAAAAGAAAGAAAGCAATTCACGTAATTAGTGAAAATTGTATTTTCAAATTGGAAAATGGGTTCAAAGAGAGGGGCTTCAAAGAAATAAAGACACTAATACCAAATGCACATCTTTTAAATGATATGTAAATTAATAATCGTAAGTTAAGTGAAAAGTTAGTAACTCAAGGAAGTGTTACATTTCAAAGGTAGGAAATGAAAGATAAAGCTGGTAGTTAAATTTCATCACAGTAAAAAGTCACAAATACCTTCTTCAACATCTGAGATATATTCGCCATCACTGAGCATTTCAGGGGCGTTGGCTTTACGAACTGCATGATTTAAGTAAACAATGTAAGTGTGTTTAAAATGCATACTCTTTAAATGACAAGAAAACACATGAATATTTCTAAAAATCTTTTTGCAATAAATGTTCTTCAGGAAACAAATACAAAGTCACACTTAATCATGAACGCAAAGGTGGTTTTCTTACCTTCATCATCAGACATATCGAGAACTTCATTCATCGTTTCTGGAACATTCATTTTGTGCTTCTCTATGATAGTCTAGAAACAAAAAAAAAAGTAGTTACTTTTGTGTAAGTGGACTGAACATTTTAATGACACTATTCATTTCTTTCTAAATTAATCAGTTGATTTATTACAGGACTTATGTGCTGACTAATCTTGAAATTCACACATATAAAATGACATCAAAATTGTCCCTTAGCATTAAGGTCCTCACCATATACACAAAGCTAAGAACAAATACAAGGTGAAAGAATTCTAATGGCAAAGAAAATTGGCTTAAAAGATTTAGGTCCATAATAAGGCTGTTTGAAGGAAAAGAGAAGAGAGATATCAGCTCTCCTAGTCCATTGTTACACTTTTTCATGGTCTGATGAACCTGCCACCTCATTCCACTAAAAGTCTTGGCTGAAGATAAGCCACATGAACAGCAAGCATTGTGTCTTTATTGCTGTGCCATGCCGGCCATTGATTTTTGTCTTGCCCTTCTATGTGTACATTTTAATTCCTAGCCTAAATACAAAACATTAAGATTGTATAATTTATGTAATGTGTGCAACTATGCCTTGCTGAAAATATTTTAGAAGTAATGCATTTGCAAGATCATTTTAACCTCCACACAGTTCTAAAGAACTGTATATTACAGAGCAAAGGCCTTAGTGAATTTTTTACTTGCTCTTTGATGACTTTTTATCTGTATAGTTATATCTACCCAAAGACACTGACAACATAACTTGTTAAAAAATATTAGTGACTTAATGTTTTAGTTGTAAAACAAGTCCTCTTTTTATTCTGAGCATATGAAAGGCTAATAGAACAAGGGAAGATACTTAAATAAGGCAACTGGAAAAAAAGCAAGGTTGTTAAAACTATGGTACATTTGTCACAATTACTGAACCAATACTCACATATTACTATTAATTAAACTCTATATTTTATTCCGATTTCCTTAGGTTTCACCAAATGTCCCTTTTATGTCCTAGGACCCATCAGGATACCACATTATCTTTACCTGGCAGCCCCCCTTAGGCTCCTATGGTTGTGACAAATCTCAGACTTTCCTGGCTTTTAATGACCTTCACAGTTTAGAAGTGAGCTGGTCAGGTATTTTGTAGAATGTCCCTCAATTGGGATTTGTCTCATGTTTTTCTCATGATTGGACTGGGTCACATGTTTTGGTGAGGAAGACCACAGAGGTAAAGTGCCACTTTCATCACATTGTGTCAAGGGTACATACGATCAACATGATTTACCAGCATTGGTACTGGGCATGCTTGCCTGGCCGAGGCAGTGCTTGCACTTACTCTGTTCCCCCTCCCTCTTCCTGCAATGTTTTCTTTGGAGGGAAAACACTATGCCCAGCCCACACTTAAGCAGTAGAGTTATGTTCTACACCTCCTTGCAGGAAAGTATTTTCATAAATTGTTTGAATTTTTTTTCCTGACTTGACACTTCTTCCCTATTTATTCAGTCACTTATTTATATCAGTATGGACTCATGGATATTTACTTTATACTTTGCACTATACTCCGAGTCTGTCTGTCTGTCTGTCTCTCTCTTTTCTCTCTCTTACGTTGTTCCAGCTTTAGCCTTTGGGAACTCCTTCAGTTGATTCCTGTGTCCCTGTGACATAGCCCCATCATTGTGTATGTGTGTGTTTATTTACTTATTTGTGGGAACAGACACTTCTTTACTTTTTGGCACCACAAGACGTTCCAGACTCATCTTGTGTATTTCCTTCTCCAGATCTAGATTCAGCCATTTCTCAAAGAAGCCTTGATTCCCTTTACTATAGAACAATATTAGACACCAGTATCTGAGAGATAGATGTTCTCTGTTCTTTGCTAATGAGGGAAACTGGAATATTTTAAACAATGCAATTTAAATGCTTAATTTATCTTTCAAATGTCAGCTTCTAGCTACTTAGTTTTCTACTCCGCCATGACTGTAATATCATTAACTGAAGCCATCTTTCTTAGAATTGCCACATCATACATTGTGCTCATAGGGAAGATGAATCTTCTTTTTAACCTTTTTGAAAAAAAACAGATATCTGCTTATGGAGCTAATGGCTGCTGCGGCCCCAGCAACTGGCTGTGCAAAGACCCACCAACAGTGGAGGCCACCCTGGGTTTAATGAGCTTGAGATCACAGACTCCACCCTGAGCTGTCAGTCCTCATCTATGCCAGGTTACATGCATATGCTAAGGCAGAGTTGACAAAGTTGTGTCTCAGCTTGAGATAAAGTCTCAAATACCACAATGCTGGACTAAGTCTTAGGGACAACGATGGACTCTTTCCTAACCTACGGGAGCACTTCATTTGGTGGAAGCCTCATTCACTTCATTAGGCAAACTGTACCTTTCCTGTCAGTACAAGTCCTATCTTCTCTCTCTTGCAGAAATTACCAGTCAATTCAGCTGATGACACTGAGGGCTATGGCCTGACTCTGATACATGTTCTATCTTTCACTACGAACCAGAGCCTTGAAACACTTCTCTTTCAGTAGATATCCTGAGGCTATAACTTTACTTTCTCTGTCTTTAACTTTATTTTCTCCTCAAGCTTTTTTTTTTTTTTTTTTAAAGATTTTGTTTTTAAATCTCTACAGCCAACACAGGGTGCAAACCCACAACCCAAGATCGAAAGTTGCACGTTCTACTGACTGAGCCAGCCAGGTGCCCCTTCCCAAGCTTTTTCTGACACTAAAGAAATATTCTGAACTTTCCCTATGGGTGATAAAGTTATTTACATTTGATAAATAAGATTTATATTTTGAACTATGACACATGTTTTAATTCTCTAACACTGGAAAGGAAGTTCTATATATTTATTACAGTGACTTTGAATCTTTTACAGCATTGTGACACTTGACCATTGTTTAATACCTTGTGCTTCTCCCTCTTTTTTTCACACCCTACAGAGAACTAGATGGAGTATTTCCAAGATTAAGGTTACTAAACATTATTTGTTTAAACTCTTTTCCTCAAGTATTTAATACCAGATTTTAAGATCATGAAATACTCAAGAGGTATAGAAAAGCAATATGTGGTAATTTATCTCTATACAAATTATATCTTGAAGTTAGAAATGTGCCCTGTTTGATAACCATTGCTCTAGTCCATTGAAGCTATTGCTTTCTCTTTTGAAAATTGCATAATTTCTCTCTTGTGATCAGCAGGCTTATTTTTTAGTTTGTAAAGCTTGTATATAACTCAGCCCGCAGGTTGCTGCAGAGATCCTCAACCCGTGTTCTTTTACGTGAAGCACCGTGTATACAAACCATTTGCAGATGCTAACTATGCCTTTCTTCACATTGGAAGGTGGTGGATAAGACAAGGAGGCAGAGCTGATAATTCCCAATGTTCCAGAGTCCTAAATTTACATTGTACAGAGCCAATCTCAGGCATGCGTGTTGAGTCACGGAGTCAGGAATAACTCCAATAAGCCTGTGATATGGTGCAATATCTGCTCTTGATTCCAAAGTTACCAAATCCTGATGCAGTTCAAAGGCTCCAGATGGTGTTAATAAGAAATGACTTATCCCAGAGGCTGCAGCTTGTAAAAACGTATCTGACGCAATAAGGCCTCCTGGTAAAGATTTATTTATAATTTTAATAAAACATCCTATTGTTTTTCCTATGAAAACTCCAATAGCTGACTGGAAGAGTAGTGAGGGTGGTAGTAAAAATCCATTTTGATCCTCTCCCTAATGCTTTATTTTTGGAACAATGTAAAAAATGTTTTTACAATGATGGCAACATATCCATTATCATTTATGAGTCATAACATTATAAAGAACCAAATTATCTTCAACTTTCCTCCATTGCCAAAGAACAATGTGAAAATATTTCTGCCTTCACTTCATTAAAACTATTTGTACAGCAAAACAAATTAATACACACATTTAGCTTTATGTGGAACAAAAAACTCCATAGGTCCTAATGCAAATTTTAAGAGGTATTTTTAGTATTTAGTTTCTCAATATCCAAAATGAGAATGACAGCATTTGGTAACATGGAGCTTAGTCTGTGAATAGGGTAAAGTAGGTTCCTGGAAAATCTACAGCCTGAAAGCTGGCACTGGGGGGACGAGGTCCGGCATCTGCTACTTACAGTCGTGGTCATGGTTTCCTCAGTCACTACTTTCAGGGTGTCGACCACTGAGATGTAGCCAAGCCTCCGGGCAATGGCGAGGGCAGTGTTCCCATTCTGGGCAGAGGGAAATGAGGACAAGGAATTAACAAGTCATTCCCCGTGTCTCAGTGTCTGTGTGCGCCCACATGTTTCGCCCATACTAAACAGAAGGCGAGTGTCTCATTGGTCCCACCCACTGTCATACACAAAACACTATTTCATTAGAGACATACCTTGCACAAAACCCACTTAACCTGTTCCCACTCACACAGCAGAGATTCGGCTGCTATACACGGAACCCAAGAGGCTTTTTAATGTTCTAAATCATCAAGAAAACAAACATGTTTTTCATTTTATATATGTATTTCCTACGAGGTTGGCAGTGGACTTGTAGTTTTTAAGTGTGAAACACTAATCACATCTCTCTCTCTGGACGGGTCACAATATAGCTATTGTCCTTTGCCCTGAATTCCACTGAATGCTCTGTTTATACCTATAAATAAAAGTAAAACAGCAACATTGGTGCCCAATGAAAAAATGTAAGAAGATTCCAGCATCCAGGTACATCTCCTCCCTCTTCCTTTAGCCTCCCTCTTCCCTTCCCTTCCCCCTTACCACAGTGAGTTCATTGGGGGAAGCGTTGTTCTGAAGCAAGACATTTATTATATGTGTGTGTCCCTGCTGAGCTGCTTGATGTAACGGTGTATACCCATTCTGCAGAAGGAAGATGGAAGAAAGGACGCTTACTTCCTTGGACACAGAAATCAATGACTTTGGTGGATACAAAGGAGAAAAGAGTTTACCTTTGTTTTGGCATTAACTTTTGCAGAATGCTGGAGCAGGAAATTAACAATCTTGATGTTTCCATAGTGGCAGCCCACATGGAGAGGTGTGTATCCCATCTGTAATTATATTTTTTAGAAAAGAAACCTCATAAGTATACTTTTAGTAACGGCTATCCTAAACAGAAGCAAAAGTATTATTTAACCTGCCTTTTTGAGCTGGCTAAAAGTAAGTCCCCCCATATATATATATTTATCATGCCCTTGATATTTCTCAGGGCTAGTGTTAGGTATGAAAAATAGTACCAGGTCATATGTAAGTAGTTATGAACTTCCCAAAGGGCTCTCTCTTGCATCAACTTGCACCAACTTTTCAAGATAGAAAGAAAACATGGCACGGTCGGCAGCCTGGACGAAGTGATTCGGTGGCTTCTCGGGGAGGGATAGGAAGAATGTTCTGTGGACAGATGTGGACTAGGATTTATTGAACACTCTATTCTCTAAAAGCATAAAACTGAGGTTATAAAAAACCAAGAAGTGGCTTAATGATAATGCCAGGCAGTGGATGAGTATCAGAACGCATGACAGAGATGGGAAGCACAGAACCACTAAAGTGGAAGAGGCTGGTCTTCAGGAGGTCTGAGACACATGAACTTGATCCAGGTATATATGCTGTAGCTGAAGTCTGCTGCCTAACTAGCTAGAGTCCCATAATTTGAAAACAACTGATTTAGACAAAGCAATAAGTTGTTTCCCAAATTAATATCCTCTGACCACTGAGGAACATAAGTCTTATCTATTAAAAATATATCTTTTACATATATATGATTATATATGTATCATATATATGTGTGTATAACTATATTTTTTAAAATAAGGATATTCAGATATTCTTCTAGATGGCCACATTGTAACAGCCACCACCATGCCATTTTTCAGTGCCCACAATTAATCTCTGTTTATGAGGACACTGGCAGCACCAGATCACCACAGGGAAAAGCACAGAGTTTAAAAAAAACTCATTTTTCAGTATGCACAAGGGGGGTGGGGGAAGATGGGGGTTTTAAGGGTCTGTATCTTATGTGCGATGCACTATTGTATCTTTATGGTGACTCCATGCTACAGACTGAATGTCTGTGTCCCCCCAAATTCATATGTTGAAACCCCAATCCCCCAGCATGATGGTATTTGGAGATGCAGCCTTTGGGAAGTAATTAGGTCATTAAGTAATTACCTAATTAGGTCATTAGGTGGAACTCTCATCAATGGTATTAGTGCCCTAATAGGAAGAGGCAGGAGAGAGCTTGCCTCTTCTCTCTGCCCTCTGCCAGGTGAGGATACAAGAAGGTATGAGATAGCCATCTGCCAGCCAGCAAGAGGTCCCTTACCAGACGAGGGATCTGTTGGCACTTTGATCTTGGACTTCCCAACTTTCAGAACTGTGAGAAATAGAAGTTTGTCTACTCTATGGTATTCTTGTTATAGCGATCCAAACTGATGAAGACGTGCTACAAATAGGTATATTTGAATTCAAAAAGGAATGGCCAGGCCACCACTGATTGTGGAAGGTGAAGACATCTCACCAGGGACATGCTGCGGTCCCATTATGTGGTCACATTATGTTCCAAACATAGCTGTCAGTGTTACCACACTGCCTGGACTCCCACTGATAAAGCTCACCATAGCCACATGTATAGGAGTCTGCTGAACCCCAAAGCTGCTCCATGCAAAAGGAAAAAGATCCTGCTTTGGTGACCAGAACTGACATGCCTACTTTGGAGTGTCTTTTCCTTCCTTCCTTCCTTCCTTCCTTCCTTCCTTCCTTCCTTCCTTCCTTCCTTTCTTCCTTCCTTCCTTCCTTCCTTCCTTCCTTCCTTCCTTCCTTCCTTCCTCTCTCTCTCTCTTTCCTTTTTACATTTATTTATTTTTAAGAGAGACAGAGACAGAGACAGAGATAGAAAGGAGAGAGGAGAGAGGAGACAGAAAATCCCAAGCAGGCTCCATGCTGTCAGTGCAGAGCCCGATGTGGGGCTTAAACTCACAAACTGTCAGATCATGACCTGAACCAAAAGCAAGAGTCAGATTCTTAACTGACTGAGCCACCCTGGCATCCCTGCAGGCTTCCTTCTTGATGCTGAAGATCTGCATTAGGAATGAGAATGCTGCTTAGTATAGGAGGCATGGAAATAATTTTCTCCAATCAGTTCTCAGTAAAATTAGCTGAACTGAAGTAACCCTTACTCCCAGCTTTAGTGGTGGAGGATTTATCCCAAGTTAAAAACATATAGAAAATATTTTAAAAATCTAAATATTAAGAAACTTCATGTTTTGAGTCAATGTGCCTAAGCAATGATACAGCAGTTTCCAATGGCTATTGTACTACATCTATTAATTAGATTTTTTAAGGAAATTGAATCATTTTAAGTATTTTATTTAAGTTTATTTATTTACTTTGAGAGAGCGAGTGAGCACAAGTGGGAGAAGGGGGAGAGAGAGGGAGGGAGTCACATAGGGCTCAATCTCAGAACCTGTAAGATTATGACCTGAGCCAAAATCAAGAGGTGGATGCTTAACTGACTGAGCCACCCAGGTGCCTGGATTTTAAGTATTTTAATGTACAATTTCTACTCACCCTCATAGCTTTGCATCTCATTCCTATAAAACCCTAAATCGTTGTGATGGGCTATTAGGGCCTGTCTGATCTGGTCCCTCCTCTCTACCACCTATGCATTAAATCTCTGAGCTCATTCTTCCCGATCTCTTCCTTGTTTGTTATACTCTAAGACACTGGTATTCTCAGTGTTCCACAAGCATTTAAGTATTTTATTGAAAATACATGTGCATAGTCGAGAAGATTTAGTTTGCATTTAGAGAAACCAAATTGGGGCTCTTCCGTTCATTGAGAGTCATAAAATTCCCACATTAAATGGTACCTTGCATAAACATTCTCAGAAGGATGTGATTTGAGAAATTATTTCTAATTAGCAGCAATCAATTCTGGAAAGACCGACTATTCTGTCTGGAATAGCTACAGAGTAATCATAGTTCAGCTAACTGAGTAGTCTTTGCCTCTTTTTCCATTGCTGTCTACTTATACCATAATTACAAGCAGGAGTTAAGCCTTCTCCTTTAGGCAACACTGAGAGGTTGTATCTGTATATGAAGAGCAAACAGGTACAGATGGAGATTCTGGTGTTTCGGATCCATGATACCATAGCACCTTATCTTATTGAGTAGTAGTTAGGTGCATCTGCTCAAACATCGTTTGGGAGAAAGGGAGTAGGAAATCCACACTTAACTCCCAACCTCCTAAAATCTGTGGTTCGCTATCTACGAGTCTATCCTTGGCCTTCCTTGGACTTGGCATAGTCTTCTTCAGTGAACACACCCATTCAAAGCTAGGACTACTCCTTGATTTTATTTATTTTAGGTGAAATTTTTTTTCCATTTTTATATGTTGACTATTTATGTGAAAGACTATTGTCACATGTTATACTGAATAGTACTTGATAATATGGCAGATAAAGATCCATGGAAGACTGTAAGATATTTTCACAAACTGCTTTTTAAAAATATCATTGATCCCAGGGATTTGGTCTTGATTTCTGCCACATTGTTTCTCAGTGAGAAACAGGGAGAGAGAGAGAGAGAGAGAGAGAGAGAGAGAGAGAGAGAGAGAGTGCAGAGGAGAGGGACCGAGGGAGAAAGAGAGAATCCCAAGCAGGCTACACAGAGCCTGATGCGGGGCTTGATCCCATGATCCTGGGATCATGACCTGAGCCGAAATCAAGAGTTGGACATTCAAATGACTGAGCCATCCAGGTGCCTTGATACTTCTTTAAGTATTTCTTAAATTTCTCTCTTGTTCATCAATTTCCCATCTGCCCCTAAGTAGAGGCCTCCTTTATTCTCCATCTAGACTACAGCAACAGCCTTCAAATGCCCCTGCTTCAAACTCCTTTGACCTACTCAGTCTTTGCACTGTCTCCTAGGCTCTTTCTAAACCCAATGTCTCATCGTACCACTCTTCTGTTTAAAACCTTCCACAGCTTCCCAGTGCAAACAGGGTAAAAAGCTGAACTTACTTAGCCTGGTACATTAAGACCCTCTCAAATCTTTGAAAAGAATTTTTTTTCATTATTTAAAATTTTATTTTATTATTTATTATTTTTGAGAGAGAGAGAGAGAGAGAGAGAGAGAGAATGAACTGGGGAGGGGCAGAGAGAGAGGGAGACACAGAATCCAAAGCAGGCTCCAGGCTCTGAGCTGTCAGCACAGAGACCAATGTGGGGCTTAAACTCACAAATGACAAGATCATGACCTGAGGCGAAGTTGGATGCTTAAACAACTGAGCCACCCAGGCACCCCAAGGCCCTCTGAAATCTTAATTTTCTAGCAGCATCTTGGGACATGCCCCAGTTTTTTCTCATGTTTCTGAACCAGTTATAGCTCCTCCTACATTCCCCACCTTTGTAAAATAATTCAGTTAATTCCAATAGTTCTAAAATTATTTATTTATATATGGGGTCAAATTCAGGCATTGTACTAATTACCTATGTGACCTTGTACAAGTAATTACTTGTCTGTACCTCAGTTTCCTCATCTGTAAAATAGGGACAGGGATACAAATTTTGCCCGCCTCCTAGAGTAGTTGTATGGATTAAACCAATTAATAAAGGGTAAAACACTTAATACCTGACACAGAGAGGGTAGGAAATACATTTTATTATATTATTACATATAATTATATTATACATTGTTATATTATATTATTACTATATTATTTTATTATTAATTTTACTATCATATATCTTCTTTTCTAGACTATATCACCCTGTTAAGAATTTGGCAAAGTAGTAAGAGCTCTAAAATACTGAATGTGAAATGAGCATCAACTAATTTTTTTCATTATTTTACAGACTTTTTTTTTTTATTAACTTTATAGTTTATTGTCAGGTTGGTTCCCATATAACACCCAGTGCTCTTCCCCACAAGTGTCCTCCACCATGACCATCACCCCCCTTCCCCTTTCCCCCTCCCCCTTCTGCCCTCAGTTTGTTTTCAGTATTCAAGAGTCTCTCGTGCTTTGTCTCCCTCCCTCTCCCTAATTTTACACACATTTTACAGAAATAGAATAACTATTAATTTGCTAATCAGTACTCCTGAGAATGAGTGTATTTTGGGTGGTCTAAATAAAATGCTTCAGGAGATTATTCTTTTAAAAAATGAAAGGAATAGCTTTATTTCAGCTGATAAACACTGAATATTAACCCTGCAGCCAGCAGCACAATTTAGTCTGAACTGATTCGGTGAAGTTCAAATACAGAGCTGGGGATGTAGAAGGTCAGCAAACCAGTGGAAAGGCTGAAAAAGCTGTTACCAGGATTTTCAGAGATTTTTCCCACAAGAGAAAAGTGCTCCTGATGTTTTCATGATTACCATTTTTAAATTAAAGCCAGTGAATCAGATGGTACCATACTTTCCACCTGTAGGCTGCTTCGGGACATCATCTTCACCAATAAGAATTTGGAAGTTCATAGAATAAACTTTTTATTCACAAGATTAGAAGGCAAATCCCAACAACCTATGTCTCTGCACTCTTGCTCTACTCAGCTATAGGATGATCACAGCCTCAGGGTTTTTTGGTACTATGATCTTTGCTGAGAAGAAAAAGAAAGGGAAAAGAATTTGTAAGAGGCAGAGAGGTGCTTTTCAAAGTGCATCACTTGTAAAGGGCAGGAAAGGGAACATGTTTCATAAATATTATGCCAAGTACAAAAATGATCATGCCCTAAATTGGGCTGGATTAGGAGGAAACCCTGGTAGAGGCCCAAGACCCTTAGCCCAGGGGCCATGTGTGCAAGAAGGCTCTTCTTCGCACCATGTCTTGCCTCCCAACCTGCCCTGGAGAATCAACACCACACTTCCTGACTGAGTTATGGTGTATGCCTTGGATGTGCAGGGGCAAAAACATATGGAGAAACTTAACCCTGTCTGTGCCTCCTGGCATCTTTAATCTGTAATGGGAGAGGTAGCCAAAAAAGTGTTTAAGTCTGTGTTTGTGTGTGTAAATAAAACAACACAAGATGAATATATTTACCATAAATAAAATAAAGACGGCAAGCTAAACTCAGTCTGATTCTTTTTTTAGAATTAAAAATGCTTTTATTTTTTGAATGGAAAGTAGCAAGAAATCATTCGGGTGCTGCCAGTGCCTTTAAGGGTTTCTCTGTTAAATACTTAGCTACCTAGGAAAGCATTCAATTGAGGCCCATGAGAGTTTTTAGAACAGAAGGGAAATAGAGTGAAGGGATTACTGAGCAAGCCAGCTACCAAGTGAGGTCATGGAGACCTCAAAGGCACAAAAATTCCAGAAAGGGAAGTGGAGGGGAGTTTGCCTACCTCCCAGTTCCACCTCGGGTTGTCCTGGCCAGGGACAATGATACTTGCTTCACTGCTTTAACACAGAGTTTAAAACATAAACAGGATCTTGCCTGGTCAGATCTCTTTCAGGCAGCTTCTTTTTAATAGAACACAGTATGGGTGGAGCAGCCATAGCCACAGAGAGCCGAACAATGTCCAAAGGGTGTAGTCTACTCAGGGCTGTTCCCTCTGTGCTTGTCTGGCAAGTCCAGTCTGATTTCGATGTCTGAATACCACTTTATTTTTTATTTTTTATGTTTTTAATTTGAGAGAGAGGGCAAGGGAGAGAGACGGGGGTGGAGAGAGAGAGAGAGAGAGAGAGAGAGAGAGAGAGAGAGAGAGAGAGAATCTTAAGCAGGCTCCATGCTTCCTGCAGAGCCCAATGCGGGGGGGATGGGGGGCACTTGATCCCATGGCCCTGGGATCATGACTTGAGCCGAAATCAAGAGTCAGGCACTCAATCACCTGAGCCACCCAGGTGCCCCTGTATATCTTTTGACTTGACTAATTCCTGGTGATACTTCTGTATTTGTTAATATCTTATCCATATACCTCAGAATCTATCCATATTATATACAAAATGTTTGTATTCACAATTTTTCTTCTTTTTAGAGAGAAGAGCATATGTGCGAGACTGGGGAAAGGGGCAGAGACAGAGGGAGAGAGAAACCCAAGCAGGCTCCATGCATAGCACAGAGCCCAATGCAGGGCTTGATCCCATGACCCTGGGATCATGATCTGAGCCAAAATCAACAGACATATGCTCAAGCAACTGAGCCACCCAGGTGCCCCTGTATTCATAATATTTAATAAACATTCATTTTTATGTCAAAAATATGACATATAGAAAGAACAGAGTTATATTTTAGAGTAGATAAAACAAGTTTTCTATGAAGAGGTAGCAAAACTGTGTGCCAAAGGAAAAAAATGATCAGAGAAATGGGATTAATGTGAAGTCCTATGTCTGATGAAGACACAAAACATTGATTTTTCTTATCTGAGTTTGAAGTTGTGGAGTTATAAGATATTACTCAGTATTTTTTCTTTCTGAAGAGAGGTATTTGAGAGAGAGAAGGAGAGAGAGAGGGAGAGGCTAGTGACCACACATACCATGAGGATTTTAGCAAGTGGGGAGTAACTGAATAAAACTTATTTTATCCTTTTTTTATAGACTATGTCTGAACAAAGTTAAAGGTCACAAATTACTGATCAATTTTTATGTATGCATTTTTAAAGTCAGTCACAAAAGCTAAAAAATGTCCAAGATTTTACACTCTGTCCTTGAAGGACTGATCTGTTATAACAAGGATCAATACTGTTAAAATGGGTGGATACCTATAGGCAACTGGGATAAAGTAAGTGCCCAGGCCACTAAAGATAAAAGCATCTGGGACACTGTAACCAGAGACTCTGGTGTCCCTTGCACAGATAGATGTTTGACGTGCTATGTATAAAAGATATTATGGAAAATTTGTTCTCCCCCATACCAAATTATACTTGTTTCCATAAAGGAGTCACCAGATGACACATTCTTTTTGTATACCTTTGTCTGGGCATCCACATTTGCCCCTTGGTTTACGAGGACTTCGGCCACATTCACTCTGTCTTCTTGAGCAGCCAGGTGGAGGGGGGTCAGGCCACTCTGCAAAAGATTCAAAGTATGCTCATTTTAGAGAAGGTAATATAGCACGCACACATGGCATGTATGAGCAACGATTTATGAATTCTAGGAGAGTAAGCCTAGAATTCTTAAATTAAAAAAAAATTTTAAATGTTTATCTTTGAGAGGCAGAGCATGAGTGGGTGAGGGGCAGAGAGAGAGGGAGACACAGATTCAGAAGCAGTCTCCAGGTTCTTAGAGGTCAGCACAGAGCGCAATGCGGGGCTCGAACCCATGAACTGTGAGATCATGACCTGAACCAAAGTTGGACGCTCAACTGACTGAGCCACTCAGGTGCCCAAGCCTACAATTCTTATGTAAAAAAGAAATCTACAAAATATGTTTATATATTAGCACTGTGGCAACACTGTTATCTGCAGGCTTCATGAAAATTTTAAGCATTCTCAGAAGTGGAGGGAATGGACTGAACTTTGTGTAGTCATCACAGACTCTACGATTCATCAAGGTTTTCCTACATTTGCTTCATCCAGCCCTACTTCTTGTTCATTTTTTTTTTGTGGAAATATTTTAAGGCAAATCCCAGACATTATACCATTTTCCTACTACATACTTCAGTGTTTGCTTTTTAAAACTAGAGCCATTTTTAAAAAATGATATGAAATGATATAATATCTGGGATTTGTCTTAAAATACTTCCACAAAGAAAAAAAATGTTTGAATGAATAAACAAAATGTTTTTGTTGTTGTTGTTAATTTTAAATAAGTAAACAAAAAGCAGAATCAGGTTTGTTAATACAGAAAACAAACTGTCACACAGGGAAGTGGGGTGAGAGATTGTGCAAAATGGGTGAAGGGGAGTGGGAGACAGAGGAAGATTCCAGTTATGGAATGAATAACTCATGGGAATAAAAGGCACAGCATATGGAATACAGTGAATAATACTGTAATAGTGTTGTGACAGGACAGATTTAGATGGTAGCTACACTTGTAGTGAACACAGCATAATGTATAAACTTGTCAAATCACCAAGTTATACACCTGAAACTAATGTGAGATTGTATGTCAACTATACTCAAAAATAAGTAAATAAATATTTACCCAAAAGCCCCTTTAGAGCCTTTTTTTTGTAAAATTATGCAGGAATTTCGACACATGACCATTGGCACTAGTTTTAGCAGAATTATAAGAAAAATTAGTTATAAATTAAGTATTGACATATGACGGTAATATTTTCTCCACCAAATATTAATACCCAAGGCTGATAAATGTGTTCTGTATGTTGTTTCTGGGTAGGAAAGATGGCCTGGGAAATGCAAAATGAATGCTGTGCCATGAGAATTTCCAGGTCATTTAAATGGTGTATGTATTTAATGAGACTGAACCTTTGAGACCGAGTCTACCACAGAACATGCAGGCTACCTGGTTGTTCTAATGGCCAAGAAAACATCACCAAGACTGTACTCTGGTTTAAAAATCCTCTGTAGTTGTGAAGTGTCTTTTCATGAATAATAGTTAGGAGAAAGTGACTTGGTGTTAGTGTTTGCAGATTGTTTCCTTTCCCCCAGTACGAGCACAGAGGTTAGTATCTGAGTCCTAGAGGCCTTCCTTCTCTTGGCCTCGGCCGTTGCATCTGTCAGAGGAGAGGAGTGAGTCAGGAGCAGCACCAGGGAGGACACAGAGCCCTCTAGATGCCAAACATGACGTATTCAGGGGTTGCCGTCCCATCAAACAGATTATGGAACTCAGGGAGAATCATTTGCTCTTGGCTTTTTAAATGTTTACGGAATTTGAGAGGAAGCCCACTCAAACTGAAAAGAGAGGAAATATGAAAAGGAGTACCGATGCACTCAGTTGAAATCCAAGAAAAATAAGGGGGCCAAGACTGCCACCACCCAACACTGACATAATCTTAGAACAAAGTTCCATGTTCTACTTTATTTATTTATTTATCTACTTACTTACTTATTTATTAATTATTTTAATTCCAGTTAGTACACATACAGCATTCTGTGAGTTTCAGGTATACAATATAGCAATTCAACACTTACATACACCACCCAGTGTTCATCACAACAAGTGTATCCCTTAATCCCTATTTCACCCATCCCCCACCCCCTCCATGTTCTACTTTAGAGGAAATAAATATTTTCAGCCATAATATTTTGTAGAGGTGTCACAGTCACCTATTCTAAGTTTGAGACTGTTCAAGACTTTTGAAGATACTTTACTGAGTGTTTCTCAGCAAAGTTTGGGAAAGGTATTCTGGCACGTGCCTCATTTTCTTGTGTTCCCCTGTGTTCATGCTGCCTCATGGGTTACCCACTCTACCTGTGGCATGGAGTTACTCATAGCCTTCCTGGGCTTCTCTCTCTGTCCCTGTCTCACAAACGGCCTCATTGTTGCATTTATGTACAGACCTTCTATGTGCTCCCCTCTATTAAGACCATTATAATCCTGCATTTAAACTGTTTCCTTGTCTGTCTTTCTCAAACCACTGTGACCTTGTTGAGGCAAATATTGTATCCTTAATCTTTTTATAACCAGTGTCTAGCATCTAGCATCTAGCACTGAATCATCCAGTAGATGATTAAATCAGAAGAAAAAAAACAAACATCTTTGGATAAAATATGATAAAGAGAAACTTATTTTCTGTTCAACATTTTCATTTAAAAGATTTTTTTAAGTTTATTTATTTATTTTTGAGAAAGAGGGAGAGCACGCACAAGTGGGGGAGGGGCAGAGAGACCAAGGGAGCCACAGGATCCAAAGCAGGCTCTAGGCTCTGAGCTGTCAGCACAGAGCCTGATGCAGGGCTCCAACCCATGAACCATGAGATCATGACCTGAGGCAAAGTCGGACACCTAACCAGGCACTGAGCCACCCAGGCACACCCTCATTAAAAAGATTTAAAATAATAATAATAATGTCATGGTTACAACAGCCCCATTTGAGTTCAAAAGTTACCTGTTTATCTTTTATAAGGTTTCAACCATTGCTTATTTTAAAAAGTGGCATTTATTTGGAACAGGAGAATACCATTATTTCAGAATATCAACAGCCCTGTTTAATATTCTATTAGTGGTACAAAGGAATAGAGCTACTTGTGGTCTGCAAAATCCATGTGGGAAAGCAGGAACATCAGAAGTGAAACTGTGTCAAATCAAATGCTAGCACTTCACTAGTAACTTGGGTTTATGGTCTCTTTTCCTTAAAGCTACTGGGAACTGCCAGTAACTAGTCAGAAAAGTGAAAGCAATGTTTATTTAGTTCAATATCAATTTTCACAAAAGCTAAATCTTTCTTTCAGTATCTATTTTTTAGCAAGGAAATAAATGTAGTGTTAAGTGGGGAGGTAGAACAGGGAGGAGGGAGGGACACTAACTGATGTTTATAAAACTGGCAGTTCAGGAAAAATTGACAGAAAATGGTCAGAGTTTCCTTATTGAATAATGAAGTTCTGTTCATTTTCTGTTTTCACATCAGGGCTTTTTTCATACTTTATATGGAACATGGCAACTGAGAAAGGAAGCAAAGATTTACAAATGCCTTCATATTAGATCATTCCTAGATACTGTGAAGTTCTTGAAAGTTCCTCAAGTATAATGTGCTCATGGGAAGCGAGCTGATCCGTTTTTTAAAATTTCCCTGGAAGTATCTCTGCTCATGTAGAGTTTTTTTGTGGAGGATGGCTGGCAATGTCTAGGTTTCCTTAGTTTACTATATCATGTGTTCCTCAGAATTTCCTTGCTAATATCCAGTGTACAAACACTCAGAAATTCTGAAGTATTTTCAATCTAAAATACTTCTGTGATTTTAAGGTGAATGCAAGGCTGGATATATATTGCAACTAGTTGACTAGAGAATTTTATTTATTTATTTGACTGGAGGATTAAAAAAAAAGTCACACTGTACTTTGGTATCAAATCTCCTGAAAACATTCATCTATTAACCAATGGTTAAGGTCTATATTGCCTCTGAGACAATTAGTGAAATACAGTATTCTGGGCTCTTAAAATAGACTCTAATGGATGCCAGAATGTACTTCAATTTGAGAAGACCAGGTCTTCAACCTTGGTCTTTAAGACAAGTTGAATTTTATAGCAAATTATTGTAAGCCTGGTCTCTATCTGAACCCTTGAAATTCAAAAACCATCCTGTTTATAATGGCTGTTTGAAATTGCGCTGTGATTCCTATTAATACAGACATGCACAGCTAAAAGGAATGTTAAAAAGAAAGATATGAGAAAATCAAATTGTTACACCAAAAAAATATGAAAAATTTGTTTGCTCTATAACAATGACAAAGGATTTTCAAGATATTAAAATTGAAATAAAAAAGGTTTCCCTGTTCTCTCATGTATGTCTTTTGGTCTACAGAATTTGTTAAACTACAACCTTGAAAATTCAGGTTAGTGCAGAATAACTGTTTCCCAAAATTATAAGTCCAAAATTAAGACAACTATTCTTTTCTTTCTTAAGGAGAAGGTGTTGAATTTATCTCACTTAATCTTTATAACATCTCTGCAAAGTAAATATTGTTGCCTTCATTTACTAGATGACAAAATTGAGGTTCAGCAAGGTCACATAACTTGTCCCATCAAGTAATACATCAAGTAAGAGTCAGGCTTAGGATTCACACCTAGGGGGTTCAAAGCCTCTATGATTCCAAACCATAGGCCACATAATATGAAAAACAAATTAAATTACTTGTCACTTGGCACCATAAAACTATTGCTATCTTGAAACTCCACTCCAATATCTGAGCTATGGCCGTGCCATCACCAACTGGTAGAGAAGAAGCCAGGGAGTTTGGATTGTCGAGAATTTGGGGGCACTGTTGTAGGCTTTTGAGTTACCTGAAGGGAAGGATTAGAAACATCTGTTCTGTGCTTTGAGCAGACCTCAGACTTAAGGTATTAATAAACAGTTTAGCAAATCCAAATTCTCTGATACATGCAATGAGAGGTCATAACTTCATTAACGTGTCTCTGGCCAATTGTGGGCTGGACTTTGCTTCATAAAATTCTTCACTAATAATGGGGATCTCAAATATGGGGACAGGGGAAATTGAACATATTGGGGAACAGAGACCTCACAGTTCCTTGAAACTGCCAATTTACATGGAAAGACTAACAACCTTTCCAACCTATTGAATAAAATGGCTACTCTAAATTTCTGTTATTAAAATGAACTCTCTGAAGGCAGCACTCTTTCTAATATCTATAGTATAGGACTTAAAACTGGGAGAGGCAAGGAATAGGTACCACCAAAATGTTTGTGGACTAAACAGGCTACAATTTACAATTTACTATTTGGCAGGTTCTGGCAAGGTAACAAATGTGGTGCTTTGAATTAGCATTATAACAAAACTTCATATTATTAAAAACTCTATGGACTTCATTTTTATGGTTATATGTTATCCAGTTGTATGACTTGACAATTATTGATTAACCATTCTCTTACTCTTTAAACAATTTTTTCTCAGTCTTTACTATAATAAACAATATTTCAGCACATCTTTGTGCAACGTTATACTTTATATATTCCATTTGACCTGTATTCTTCATGCTTCTTAGTGACCTCTCTGAGAGGGAAGGGTTTGTGGTACGCTTTGTAGAGAAAAAGAAAGGTTACCTTATTGCTCAGGTTCACATTAGCATTTCTGCTAAGGAGCAGTGACACCATGTCCACATGTCCTTCCTGAGCTGCAAGATGGACAGAAGCAATTCCTTGCCGGGTAACTGCATTTGCATCAGCACCATATTCCAGCAGAGTTGTCGCTATGTCCATCTGGTTCTTTTTGGCAGCGATGTGCAGTGGCGTATAACCATTCTGTTAACACGAATCACTTGGTCACATGCCCAGTAACAAGATAAAACTGTGTGCAGTGCACTTTCAAATAGTATGCTTCCCTTTCTAGTGATTTTCTTCGATGGTTTAAAAATTCATAATCACATAAGCAAACTGATAAATCAAGCTGTGCCATTAATGTATTCCCTAATGTCTCCCGCATCCCTAAATTGGGAAAACATACAACAGTCAGTTTAATGCAAGAGATTGAGAGTACCACTGGTTTTATAAGAGGGATATAGAGTTTTCTCTTGCAGGTAGTTAATGTTAGTAGGTGCTCAATAATTACTTGCTTTATTTAAATTGGCAATGAGAGGAAACTTAACTAGGAAACAACAAACAATGTGGTACCATGGACATGTTCTGAGCCATTATTCTACCTTTCATTTAATAATGGCCATTCAGAGCCATTACTCTACCTTTAAAATATCTTTAATGGTCATTTGTTGCTAACAAGTTGAAAAATTTAGTGTTCATAGTAGTCAAGATGCTATAATCTATCCTCATAGTCCCTTTGATTGCCTCCTTTATGAAGTTTTAGTTTCTATGTTATGCTCCAGCTGAACTGGTTTCCCAAATAAGATACAGCTCATATTTCTATTTTGCCTCATCCTATCAAGAATGTTTTTCCCCACCATGTCTTCGGGGTCAGCATCTATCGGCTGAAGATTCAGCTCAAGGGTCACACTCTCCTGAAGTGTTTCATTTCCTCCTTCCCCACCTACACACACCCCCAACCTAACTGACTCTAACCAAAGTCCTGGAGATATTTAGTGGCACTCTTTCCTTTGTATACCTGTTTCCTCCTACTAAAATACAAATTTTTTGAGGGCAGGTATTGTGTCATTTTGTCTTTGTATCTCTACTAGTGCCTCACAGTGACTGGTGAATCCTCAGAATTTGAGTTAAACTTACTAGAACTTTCAGAACATTCTGGGATCCTTGTCTTGACTGACCCCTGATGATCGGAGGTACAGGCAACTTAAATTTCTCTGGCAATCTGGTAATTAGCTGTGCCTCAGGATCCTTCAGAGTCTTCTGCCCTGAGAAAGAAAGGTTCCCCTGCACTAGGGGACCTTGTCTGGCCTTACTGTCATTTAAGAGAAATGCAAGATTATATTCTAACTTGGACATGAATCCGATTATATAAAATATGCCAATGAAAAATAAGACTGATTTTTTATGGAAAAGAAGATTTAGAGAAAAAATGGAATTCACAGATTCATATTTGGCAAAATAATCCAAATTGAGACAACTATCAGTCATTTTCTTTCCAGGCTATATAATGGGTTGGAAACAACACAGAGGACAATGGGGGCTGCTGCATCACTGATCAGCCAGCCTACTGCAATTACCCTCATATTTTAAGTTAGCATGTCCTGGTAGGATAAGGATTCTCACTTGAGAAACACCCTTTCTGTAATCAACTGTAGAGGATTTAAACTGTTGGATATCAATCCATGCAAGTGGAAATGCTGCTTCCAGACTCTTCTGAAATCAGCCTCTGCCAAATAGGATGGGCCAGGGTAGAAAATTTTATATCCCTATTTTTAGTTTTGACCTTTTGCCATCTGGAAACCCTAGCTGACCTGGGAAACATTTGTCCCCTCTGTACAGACACACCCTAAAGAGATCTCCTTCAGAGCCAAATGTAGAGCTTTGGACTGAGCCCAACTTTACAGCGAATGACAGGAGGAGGTGGTCTGTTTCACTACCATTCCCACCTCTGCCTAAAAGACAAAATTCACAGAAACCGTGCTAAAATAATTCATCTGATTAGTCAATATGTCTAACACTGGCTAATCAGAGTAGTAACAGCAAGATAGCCTGAGTTTAGATTCTTGTTATGCATCTTATTTCTTTTTGCTTTTGCTACAGACATACATAACCTTCACGTTAGTTACTTCTCAACCAATGAAGGCAGGTCAGTGTCCTCTAAGAGGCGACAATCCTCTTGATTATTTCTGATTCCACCCAAAAATCCTAGGTCCTAAAGAACACTAAAAAAGAGAAACTCAGGCATCTCTGTAATCCAGGCTGAATATAGACAACTTACTCATTATTACTGAAGGTTTACTCTGAGCTCCTTAAGTAAGCTACAAAGGAAAGTGTAAAGCAAGGAAAAAACAATTCATGGTATTTATTTTAGAATGGAAAGTTCATCTCAGAAAGACTTAAAACTATTTCAAATAATAAACAAAAAGTTTCATCTCGAGACCTATAAGAAGTTTATAATTTTTCTAAATGCTTCCTAATTTCTGGGAAGTAAAATGATTCTTATCTGTCACACTAAAGGGACAGATGCATTTACCAGAAGAGAAATAAAATGGTGAGAGATTCAACTATAGAATATTCTTAAAGATTTTTTTCCTTTTGATGTAGAGAACAAAATGCTTGCAATGTGTGCTTTTGCAATTCAAGATGAAAACAAAAGGAAATGCAATTTTAAATTGCCAAAAGTAATATATTTATATCATACTTTATATTTTTTCCAAGAATCTCTACTGTTCCATATTGCACATTCTATGCAAGAGAAATCTGACAATAAGTTAAGTCTCACTATTCTTTTTCCACGATGAGTGCCCAGGTTATACCTGAATTCATGCCAATCCCCCTTAGAGCACAGAGTCTTGCCTCAGGAAATAGATCTGGTGAAAATGGATGACAGAAGCCTATCTACTTTTTTGGCACCTTCCCTCCTCCCTCATTACAAACATCAAAGTTTCTAGGACATGTATGAGTATGAAAATTTGGCAATTCTACAAAAGAGAAGAAAAGGCAAGAAAGCATTACCTACGCTAAGAACCCAGCATGTGACTGAGAAAGAGTCACACTGAAGTCACTGCTGTTATAGCCATATGTTGAAATCGTGCCTTTTTGAGCCTTTGTGCCTCATTTTTCACCACTGCCAGAATTCGGAAATGCTAAACCTTCCCTGGAGTAAAGGAAGGTATTTGCCTACCCTTTATCCATTCTTCCTCCTTCTTTAATAAAAGAGGGTTGGTACTGTGTCTAGCTGAAAAACTACACTTACTAGCTTCCCTTGCAGAAGGAAGTGGCCAATGACGTGTAAGGAGAAATGGCTGGGTGGAGCTTCTGGGAATGCCCTATTGTCTGACTTTCTTTCCTGCCTGTTGCTTGAAAAGAGGGCCTGGCAACCTGGGCAAAAACAATCTCTGAAAGGAAAAGAAGAAAAAAAAATCACAGGGAACTTTTCTTAATGCTCTGGAAACACTGGACCAACATCAACAACTGCCCACCTCCAGACTGCTTATAATAAATGAGAAAAATAGAGCCTCATGAGTTTAAACAACCATAGCTAGGTCTCTTGTCTAGCAAATGAAGTCGATCCTTAAGTGAAGGAACAGACTTTGCTTAGGATCAAAGTCTAGAAAAAGTTCCTCACCAGGATCAGTGCCTCGGACAGTGGGGATCATCAGCCATGTGGCAAAGATGGTATTATTGAGGCTCTTACGAGGCAACTGGACTGTGGCAGCAAGAAGTAACATCTTAGCAAAGCCAGTATGGGATTGGCTATAAAAGCTACTCTGAAGGCTAAGTGCTGTTAGAACTCTTTTCAATGCTTTGTTGTGAAGGATGTTTTGCAGGCATGGAAACACGAAGTCTTGTTTGACAAATATGAAGCTGAAAATCAACTGCAAATACACCAACTACTGACCTATTTAAGTGTTATTCGTGGATTGAAAGACGAAATGGATGGACGGAAGGGTGGCTTGTACTCACTTCACTTACTACTTTATAACTCTTGTCAATTCTAAACTGCTTGGCACTAGTTGTGTCAAAATTCTTACTCTCATGTGAGGAATGAATAATTTGTCTATTAATTATCTTACTCTTATGTGAGGAACAAATAATTTACTTATTAATTATTTGCCTACCAAGAACCTGGAGTTATTATAATATAATAAAAGTGGCCCAGGTCCAGAAGGATATTAAAATATACTGAAATGTAATAGACAAGCATTAAATTTCATTGTATTTTTTCCCATTTTTTAAATTATAGTAAAATATTCATTACGTAAAACTGAACTATTTTTAAGTGTATAGTCAGTGGAGTAAACTACATTTCACATTGTTCTCCAACCATTACCACCATCCATCTTCAGACTGAAACCCCATCCATTAAACACCAACTCCCCAGTCTTTCTTCCCTTCAGCCCCTGGCTACCAGCATTCTACTTTCTGTCTCTCTATGACCGAGCTCATACAATATTCATCCTTTTGTGTGACTGGTTTATTTCACTTAGCATGTGGTCTTTGAGGCTCATTCATGTTATAGCATGTGCCAGAATTTCCTTCCTACTCAAGGCTGAATAATACTCTATTGTATGAATACACCACATTTTAGTTATCTGTTCATTCTTCAATGGAAACTGAGTTGGTTTCACATTATGGCTACTGTGAATAATGCTACTATTCATTTTTTTTTAAAGATAAAGCTTTATCAAACATCAAGGCATGGTTTTATGACAGAACAAATGTTTGTCAGGATCAGAAACTATGGTGGGAAAGCCACATTTAGATGAAAAGCAAATTCAGAGGTTTGATTCTGAATTATAGATTTCACTGGGTACCATTCTGGAGAAGCTGGGGCAGGAGATAATTAAGACATATAGGAAAAGAGGTTCTGAGGAGAAATATGTGTCAAAGATGACCTAGTCTTCAAAAGGAGAGGGTACCTGAAAAGGTTCTCTCTTAAAGTCCACAAAGCAATCTAGAACAGCCCATTCATTGACCTGTGTATACAACAGATTCGATGTAAACATTAAGTTTAAAGGAGAGTGCTGTAGCTACCCCACAATGGCAGAGTAAAAAAAAAAAAGATATAAAAAGCTTAATAATGCTAAAAGTTCCTTCAACCAATAGTATTTAGTGAAACAACTAAACAGCATTAAGTTGTGGTTTGTATCCTTCCAGTTTTCTCAGATCATAGCCACCTGCTCCACAACAGAGAGCTTACTATACTGACAGCACTCTATTAACCTATCTTCAAATAAATTCTTCTTTATGATTTGCCTCTTAAATCAGAATATTGGGGAATCAGGAAGCTATATACTCTATGTATCTCTTTTCTGAGAAATGTAGGTTGTCTACTAGTCAAAAACACCCTTAAGAATCATAAAAACACATAAACAAAACCTCCCAACCTATTTTATTAAACAGAAATAAACAACTCAAAGGAAATGTTCTATGGCCAGGAAAACATCACACATATGTTATAACCTTGACAAATCAGACTTTCTTACTCCCTCAGGCTGTGCTGATGTTTTTAATCTGGCTGAAGGGTACTTCAACTTTATTTCCTCCGCAGGCTCTAGGATATCCCTGATTTTTAAGAAAAATCAATTAGCAAGTGACTATTTATTGAGCATCTACCACATTATGTGACCAAAGAGCTAAAGGCACAGATTTCCTGAGGAGCTTATGTTTCTGTGTCTTTTAAGCAGTGTCTAAGGTGCAGGGTGCTACACGTGCAGCAGAGTGGGTACACATACAGAGACCGACGGACACTGACCATCGGCCTCCTTGGGTTGTCTGATCACAGGTACCTTTGCAGCTGCATGAGGTGAGGCTCCTTGGTCCAAAAGCAGGAGGGCCACTTTCTGATTATCGTAATGTGCAGCTACGTGCAGTGGAGTTAGCCCGCTCTGAAAACACGTGCAGAAACAACAACCAGTGTCAAAAGTGTCTTAACATCAGAGGTCTAGATTTAGGAGATGGGATTAGTGTGGGTTCAACACAGAGTGTAAGTTACATTCCGCTTTCCACAATTCTTGGACCCCAGCGTTCACCTCCTGTTTCCAAAGTGATCTTCATCCTATGCGCCTTAACTCGGGACTAGTCATAATTTAGGGGCTGGTGGTGAAGTAGCAAGTGCTTGTTTTGTTACCATGGAAAGGGCCTGCTACAAGGTGGTCAGCCTCATACCTTCCCTGCAGCATCTGGAGATGCACTTTTCTGTAGCAGGAGATTGGCTACTTCTAGCTTCCCATATTTTGCAGCCACATGAAGGGGAGTAAACCCTTTCTGAAAAAAGAAACATAAAAATAATGAGCAAGAGAAATGACACAAAGGTATTGCTTTCCTGGAACCAATGAATTATTCTCGTGATGAAGCACAGTTAAGCCTGTATTTAAGGACCAAGACTGAAGACAACAGTTAGAATCCCCTTATCAACAGGATGAGGAGTATTTAATCTTTCTTTCTCTGTTGACTGAGTCACAACATGCCACAATTCTGGGACTAATCAGGCATCTGACCAGAATGACAGTGGAGAGCTAGATCTGGGTCTTATTCTAGAGCTATTTTGGGATTTCACATTTTGGGAAGAATATATTACTGGGTCTCAGGACCAATTTGGATTTGAAAGGCTTGGGAAAATTCAGGAAAAGTCTGGACCTCCCATATTCCCCCATCACTAGACTAGAAGCTTTCTCTTCATCTTCTCCTATTTCTGCATATATACACGTATCTTTATGTGTGCTCCAGGCCTCAGGTGTAGGAGGCAGAGATTCGTGCCTCTTAGCCACAACAGATGAACTGAATAATAACACATGGTTCTAGCCCAGTAAGTATGCAAGAGTTAGGTACTGAGAGTTGAGTAGTTGCTCTCCCTTGCAACCTGCTCCTACAAGGATATGGGTATCTATCAGTCAGTCAGCATGCATAGTGACCAATGGTCCCAAGCATGAGTCAGCAACTGGAGGGTCATCAACACATTTGACCTCATGAGACTGAAGCCAACTAAGCCAATGGGCAGCTGGTGTGGTGGAAGGGCTAGGACACTCAAAACCTTATTACTCATTACTCATTACTCTGTTTTATATATTAAATGAAATCCAGGAACTCTGCATCTCAGCTCTACTTAAGAGCCTGAAGAGTCACAGGGGGTGAAAGACACAGGTAGTCATTATTTATTCAGATAGTTTTCCAAGTATTTCTAATTATTATAATTACCTTGTGCATTGATCACACTTCTCTGCATCCAAATAAGGGAGTGAAGCACCGATTTCTAGTTTTCTAAGACATGCCATAGGCCAATTCATCTTTCTATCACACTTGTTAGGTTTACATAGTATCACCAAAAAAAATGAGCTCTCAATTTTGCATTCTGTACCCACAAAGCAACTGAGTGGTAAGTTATTGCTTTAAGGCATCAGAGTTGAGATTTTAAAACTCAAACCATTAATCATACAAGACAACAGCAATAAAAAAACACCAAACAAAAATAATCCAAGAAAAATTCACCTCCTGATTTGAAAGTGGTTTGTATCCTTGGCCCCAGCAGGAGAGATCTACGGCTGTCTTTTTAAACCACCATTTAAAGCTATCAAATAATGTGCAAGAAACATTTTAATCTAGACATCAATTGATGGTTCTTTGGAAGATAATGGACTGAGAAACATAAGACAAATACACATACCCCAAACTACCCTGCCTCACTCCATGGTTTTGTTGACCATGTTAAGGACTACCCTGGGATCCCAAGGATAGATGCTGTTGTACCGTTCTTGCACCTAGTATCATGCTGGGAATTGTAAGGAGAATGGATTTGGGGGAACACAACAGGATTCCAAGACTCAGTTTCATACCTTTGTTGTTATAGATAAAGATGCGCCATGATCCAAAAGGAATGCAGCTACGTCCTCATGCCCCTCGCGGGCCGAAAGGTGGAGTGGGGTGTACCCGGAAGTCGTGGCTGCATTTGGAGATGCTCCTTGCTGCAACAGCTGTTGTACTATATCTGCCTTCCCCAATCGGGCAGAAATGTGGAGTGGGGTTTGGTCATCCTAAATGACAAGGTTGAAATACGAGGCTGATTAGCTGAGAAAACAATGGTGACACTGTGAAACATTCAGCAAACTTTGCTTGGAATCAGAGGCTACATTCAATGCTAAAAGAATCCCATTTATCTCTTTCTTTAACATTTAGAAAGGTGGAGATGGTGGATCTAAGCACCTTAAATACCCTTCGAGTAACCTGTTAGTATGAAAAGTGTGAAAGGCAGTTCTATCTATAAATTATCTCCCCTACAACCTGCCATATTTTATTAAAATTTTATCCCTTAATGATTCCTTTTTTTTCGGGAGGTAAGGGAATTTATTCTACTAAAACTGGGAAAGGTATTATACCTCCACCAGTTATTGTGCCCTTATCTGGAATGAATTATTTTATTGGTGCCACATTGTCATAGTCCAAAGCACGGAGGCCAGGGTATAGGGTTGTGCAGGTGTAACTGCACAAAGGCTCCCAGCCACGAGGGCTGAAAGCCAGCCTACCCTCTGCTTGTCAAGGTATACACATTGCATGGGCTGTATCTGCCTAGAGTAGAAAGGCACCTTATTACAATTCACTCCCAGGTATGAGGCACTATATCTTGCACCTTTAGGAGGTTATCCCCAAGTGGGAGAGGCCTCTTTTCCTAGTTTGCCCAAAGATGCCCTGTGGTGGTCATCCAAAGAGAAATCCTCTATCTGAGTGTGAAAAAGTTCAGGTAAGTACTTTAACTAGGGAAGGTACAGAGAAGAGGCTGGAGCGCAGAAGACTGCAGTGAAAAGCTAAGTAGGATGAGGGTCAGGGTCAAAGCGAGAGGGTCTATTGAAGAAGTATAAGAGGAATTGGTGGAGGCATAGGAAGAAGAATACTAAAAACAGAAAAAGATAATTGTCACATAAAAATTTCCTGTAATTCTACTACTACCACGACCACCACTAAACATTGACTGAGTACCTACATGTCCCAGGTTCTGTTCTAAGTACTCCACCTACATTAAGTCATTAATCAACGCAACAATCTTATCACTTGCGACTGTCAGTATTTCCATTTTCTATATGAAGAAACTAGAAAAAGAAATGTGCCAAAGAGATGTTCATTAACTTGCTCAAACACTACACAGCTGGTAAATGACAGATCAAGGTTCAAACCCAGGCAGTCTGGCTGAGGAAGTAAGGTTCTTAATCATGATACATACTGCCTCCTTAATGGAATAATAACTATAAAATCTATGCTCAATTTCAGCTTGTGAGTGAAATCATTCCCTAGATACAATGCTTGAGAGGTTGCTAACACTGAGAAAATGTGAGGTTTCTTATAATCCATTGTAAAGTACAGCTTTTCTTATTTATTCTTCTTTACTGATTAGGCAGATTGAACCACTATCTCTACATCAGGAGTGGGAAAACTATAATCCAGGGGCCAAATCCAGTGCCACCTGTGTTTGTAAATAAAGTTTTATTGGAACATGGACACGCTCATTTGCTTATGTAGAGCTGCCTATCACTGCTTTGGCTCCAGAATGTCAGAGTTGAGCAGCTTTGATAGAGATGATGCATCTGGCAAAGCCTAAAATATATACTAACAAGCTCTTTACAGAAAAAGTTTATTGACCTCTGTCTTCAGATCCTCTGTAAAATCCTCCAACTGGAACCACAGTACATTGGACACCCAAAGGTTGTGTCTGCTGCTCAGAATGTTATAATCTTTATGCTCATCTGTAGATTTTATGCTTACAATGATCTAGTTGTGTTTGTTCCCACACTAGTATGTTTGTACTAGTTATATTACTACTTTGTGCTATATGTGCACTAATTATTTTAATTATACAATCACACAATACGTTAGCAGGCAAAATATGAATACGAAAGGGAAGGCTGAATTTTCCCCTAATATGACTAAGTTAAAAGCTTTGGAGAGCTTTGAAGGAAGTTGATAAAAAACAGTTGTGGTCAAATTAAATATGTTGGGGGGATATTATAAAAGTCTAGAAATATTTTGTATACAAAATGCTTCATATATGTCTCAGTTTTCTCATTACTTAATCTGAAACTAGAAACTGCAGGTCATTTATGTAGTGAAGGTTAAATTAAATGGTTAAGGCATTTACATATTTATTTACGATCCCTGATCTGAACTGCCATTTTGATAGCCAGACCAACTACCCATCTCAATAGTGAAAGAAAAGTGGGTTTCTTTTTTAAAAATTTTTAATGTTTTTACTTATTTTTGAGAAAGACAGAGCAGAGCGGGGAGAGGGACAGAGAAAGGGAGACACAGAATCCGAAGCAGGCATCAGGCTCTGAGCTGTCAGCACAAAGCCCAATGCGGGGCTTAAACTCACAGACCACAAGATCATGACCTGAGCCGAAGTTGGACACTTAACTGATTGAGCCACCAAGGTGCCCCCAAAAGTGGGTTTCTTCTGGAAGCTAAATACCAGGCAAAGTGAAGCATTCAAACTCAATCCAGACATTCTGCTATGTAAAGGCAAATCCCTAAAGCCACTCCAATTCGAGTCTTAGGATTTATGACTTCTCAAGTTGTGAAGAAAAGGTAAAAACTTCCTTTTTCCTTTTATGGCTGTGACAGATGACTTGTAAGTCAACCAAAACAATTCAATCATGCTTCCAAATTATGTTTGTTCTAGAAGCTTTGTGCATGAGCCCTTCTCTATGGAGTGCAAAGAACTCTGGACCAAGTCTACGTTTGATTTCAAATCTGTTAGAGGCCAGCAATGTGCCAAGGACACAAAGTTTTTGCTCTATTTAATTTTGTAAAATAATTGAATGGACAAATGTGTATTTTTTTTTTTTTACAATATCACTTGGACAGAGACTTTTGTCATGACTTTATAAGAGTATCCCTGGAAGACAGCATGCATGTGTTTAAAGGTTTTAATAGAGCAAAGGCTTTCATGTGTTGCACATACCTTGGCTTTAGCTTCTACCTGAGCGCCATCTTGCACCAGATACCTCACGACTTCAGCTTGGCCAGATCGAGCTGCCATGTGCAGTGCTGTTTCTCCTCTCTGGGGAACATGAGCCAAAGGTAATTAATGGAAGCTCTGAAGAAGGGTGGCATGTTTTATTTGCATAATGCTTATGCTATAGGGTGTTTTTTTTTAAGTAATAAATAATCCCAAGCACTTCCTTATTGAAAACAAAGAAAGATCAAAAATGAGATACACAAGAGTTTCACAGCAACCTGATTCCTGATGGAAGGATTGGCGTAGCCATGAGGAGGCTAGTCTCCAGTGGTATCAGAAATGCTGCTCAGTGTGGCCTCCTCACAGCCTGAAAGGTGAATACTCCCAGGAGCCAAGTGGGAGAGGAGATGAGGAAGCTGGGCAGGAGGAGAGTACTCAACAAGAGAGCCCCACACCTTGCCCAAGGGTGGCCACTGGTCCTTGGCATCTGCAGACTGCTTTGGTAGTTGTGCTAGATGCCAGCCATATTATGCCACACCTTCCTATTCTTCAAAAGCTGGAAGTTTGGCTATTTGTGTATACTTCTTAAACCTTGACCACAAAATCAGAATTGCAAACAGAACAAAACAGAAACCCTAGGTTGCCAGGGCAACGTAGACACACCTGAGGGCCAGACTTGGCTAGTGGCTGTTGGTTTGCATTCTGTGCTTTAGCTCAGCAGACCGGTATCCTGGTCTTTGCACATTATTCCAGGGGCCATTTTCTTGGGCATTGGACTTTTCCACCCTGACCTCTTCCCCCATTGTCACCAAAGAGAATTTAATTCAGATTATCTATTCATTTATTTCATAAAAAAATGAAAACAATATATAAAACATGGATAGACAGAAATGAAGGGTCATAAAGAACAAATATATTCTCCCACATAAATGATCCCCACCTAAAAATTCCTTTTATAAATTGAGCCTTGTTTTACAGGACATCCACCTCCATGGAAGGATACACAGGGACATAGTTCACATGTAACTTGTTACTATGTTTACTGGAAAGGCATTGGGCATACAGTTGACCAGATCATCCAGGGTTCTCTTTATGAAAGGAAACATTCTCTTTCTCTGGCATTAGTAACAGGAAAGATGATATTTCTGCTGAGAAGCTGGTCTGTTCCTATCTTGTGGATGTGCTCATTTGTGCTGTTAGAAGACACAGAGACTTCCTGGAGGCTGACCCTCAGGGTAAGTGTGAAGGACCTTATGGCGTACCCTTTCTGTGCCAGAATGTGGTTTATTTGATTTTTACTGCTTTGGTGCTCATGAGATCAACTAGTGTTGTTATGCTTGTGGTCTGGTATGCTAATATTATTACAAAGACAAACTTAAAATCCTGTAAGACAATGTCAAATGCCACATGTAGATCTAGAGTGATAAGTCACTTCTAAAGTGATATTTACTTCGAAATGAGCAATGATTAGTGTGGGAAAACAATACAATCCGATAACCTATGAACATGGGTTTGTTATAATATGGTCAATCACACTAAAGAGAAAAATTATTCTGGATTTATTTGAAGTTACAATAATGATAATTTGAAGTGCCTCCTCAACATGAAACACTTCTTAAATGCTTCCTTTGTAAATTCTTCCTCTACACAAAAGCTATTTGTTAAAGCATAAAACCCAGTAGTAACATATCCGCAAGGTTAATGCACACAACCCATAGGTCCTAACAATTCGTGACCATCTGGCAATTGAATGGATCCTGCCTTCGAAGTAAAGGAAACCACAGGTATTCTCAAATTTTGTCCTTCTAAGTAGTCACATTAAATAGTAATGAATTTAATTATAATAAAAATTAAGTAAATAAGAGTGATCTTTACCAGTTTCTTAAATACTCATAACTGGACCTTCTTTGTTAAAAGGATACTTACCACATTGGTGGTGTTTGGTGAAGCTCCATGATGCATTAGTTGTGATACAATATTTACATGCCCCATGAAGGCAGCCACATGGATTGGGGTAAGGCCCGACTAGGAAGAAAAGAGGGAAATGTTGGTTCGTGCACTTATCATAAAAAGGTTTTGTCTGTCTGCCTCCCTGTCTGCCCTCCATGCACCCACCCACACCCATCTTAATATAACTACTTGAGTGATCAGATAAGAAGACCTCAGGACATTGCCCACTATGTCACAGATTTTATAAGATAAATGTATTAATACATAATCATCATTTCCTTAAAGCAGATTCAGTGATTATGAAGGACCTATGTCATATCTGCTAAAGAAAGATTTCAAACATTTTATAAAGAGCTATGGAAAAAAATTAGAGATAAATGACTTGAAGTTTTTCCCCCTTTGCTACCAAACTGTCTTTATCCATATAACTATGTGTGTGTGTGGTGGGGGGTGGGGTGTGCATGTATGATTACAGACATACTAGTAAAAAGTTGACTTTTATTTCAGATCCTATCTTGGCCTTTAAAAATGATTCTGATGCACTTAGAATCAACTGATTCCATTATACACAAAAGAGTATGATACTTAACATAAGGCCAACCCTCTAATAAATGAGAAGATCACATTAATAGCTTTAAGCATTTAATTTTTAACTCTATGAATATTGTAAATTAAGGTGATGTAATTAAAGTAAATAATATAATGATCACTAGACAAGACTTTAAATTTGTTTGTCTCAAATCCTACACACAAACACATACCTTTATGCTTCTTATATGAAATGATGCCATTTAAACTTTTTAGAATTAATTCCATGTACGACATGAACATCATACCTTGGCAAAAATATTTAGGATGGCTAGAAATAGCTAATGTATTCTAAAGAAAAGAATGAGAAGGAGATCCAATCTCAACAGGAATTTGAGATATGTCAAAAAAAATGTGAAAAGAATTCTGTCTAATAAAAGTGAGGTAAAAGGCAGAAGAGAAAGAATTCTGGTTGGCCATCCTTCAAATAGTGAGGACTAAGGAAAATGGGGAGAACTGTGTTAAATAAAATTTGGCACCTTTTTCCATCAGCAGAGGGAGTCCTTAGAACATGTACGAGGCATGTTATCGTCTCGTTCTGCTTGCATTTTAAAGCTCTCAAGAGTAAAAGGCCAGCAGAGGACCCTTCTTAGTGGCTGACATCTCTAGATATTTAATCAAACACCAGTCAAAAATATTTTATTCAAAGCCCATTCTGATCTTTAAAAATGGTTGCCATATACTGAGAATAAGCTTTTAAAACAACAGCTACCTACAATAAAGACATGGGAGTGATAAAAGAGCAAATCAGTAGTAATATTTTCAACCATTTAGTAACATTAAATTTGTAAGTGTTACAAATGAAGGCAAATATTTGAAGATAAGAAACTGAGGCAAAGCAACAGTCACTAGACTAGATCTCAAATTTTATATCTGCCTCAAATGCTCTAGTCTTTATTGATACAATCAGCAGACCTTTACTGAATGGCCTATATTGTGTTGCCTATGTCTACAGACCTGTCAGACTCAGGCCTGTCCCGATGGAGCCTGTACTTTCTGGGGAGGGGGAGTGGCTAGGTCATAAGTGAGGCAGCCGGATAAGTGCTTTAATGGAAACAGGCACAGGAAGAGGTGTTCCGAGGAGGACCTCCTAGATGAGGCCAGGTGGTGAAGGACTTCCTGGTGAGTGGCCCCAGATTCGTCCTGATGGGTGTGCAGGATTAGCTGAGCTAGCAAACTAGGGGTGACACATGGAGGGTACAGAGATAGAGAGGGGAACAAAAGGGTATCCAGTCCTGGCAAATGCTGTGGCTGGAATCTATAGAGCCCAGAGTGCTGGGTGTGGGGCAGGTTGGGGAGTCTGGAGCAGTAGATGCCAGGCGTGCTCAGCACTTATCCTGGTGGAATATTTTTCTGAGTTCTATGTCAGTTTTACAAAAGAAACCTAGAGTCATCCTTTACTAACTTCAGCAACTCTGTGTTCCCTTAATTTTGAGAGTTTAGAGAGAATAATGCTCAGTTTACAAACACTCTGTGGTGGTATTATATAAGGTTTCTCAACCTTGGCACATCTGACATTTTGAGCCAGATAATTCTTTGTTGTAGAAGGCTTGCCTGCACGTTGTGAAATATTTAGTAGCATCTGGCCTCTAGCCACTAGATACCAGGAGCACCATCCACTTGTCACAACTAAAAACACCACCAGACATTTTCAGATGCCCCCTGGGGGCAAAATCGCCCCCATCTGAGAAGCACCGCATCACAGGATTTCAAGTAAACTACACTTTCAGCGATGGCGCTACTCAGCCCTGAGCATGAAGCATGTGTTCTGAATGATGTGTTTACACTCCTTCCCCCTTACACCTGTCTGCTTTCCTCTGAACTTGGAGCCCCTTGGGTGAAGTCTTCCGAAAGTAGTGGCAACCACATACACAGCAGAACTAGCTGTTGAGTATGGCTCTGGGACTCCAGCTGTGAAGGCTATCCCCTCACTATCCAGGAAACACTAGAAATCCCACTCAGCTTACCTCGGTTACGGCTTGGATGGATGCACCGTGTTTCAGAAGGAGTTCCATGACTTTAATCCGATTCTTCTTGCAGGCAATATGAAGAGGGGTAAAGCCATTCTGAAAGGGACAAAGACACAGAAGTACATTACTGCCTTCCATTGAAATCCAGTTCCACTGTGTGTGGTTAAATGTGTTTGCAAAATGATATTCTGTAAAGATTTGGAAGTGAGCAGAAACAATGAGGGGTTAAACAGAATGCAGATTCTTTTCTGGAAATGTAGGTACCCTGGTGATCATGAACAGGAAGTGAATTTTTTGTCATGGTCTTCTGGTAGCTAAGGCAAAATAGTCATGCATTTTTAAAGATTATTTTATTTTGCAATTTTCTCTTCTAAATAATATGTCCCTCCCTCCTCCATCCCATTTCAAATACAGACTAAAAACAGCTGGGCCCAAACATTTGTCCTCACAGCTAAAACTTTGCCAATACCATTCAGGCTTCAACTAGACCAGTTCTAGAATGTTTTCATACCAGGGGTGCCTGGGTGGCTCATTTGGGTAAGTGTCTGACTTCGGCTCAGGTCATGATCTCACAGCCCATGAGTTCGAGCCCCACATCAGACTCTGTGCTGACAGCTCAGAGCCTGGAGCCTGCTTTGGACTCTGTGTCTCCCTCTCTCTCTGCTCCTCCCCCACTCATGCTATATCTCTCTTTCTCAAAAATATATAAATGTTAAAACAATTGTTTAGAATGTTTTCATCCCTTCCATTTTTAAATTTCAAGTAGATACTTAGTCCAAGGAAGCAGGAAGTGAAACAACCCAACATTATTTGGATCATTTGGTTTAATATTTAATCTAATAAAGGAGCCTGCTTTTCAACAAATTGCCTACTAATTTGTGCTGCCTGATAATTGAGACCATGGAGCATTTTTCAGTTGCCATAGAGAAGTATAAAATACCAGATCCACTATAAAAACTTAGGTCAAAGTCACTATGGATGTTTCCATAGCCATTGTGAGACCATTTACCTGGCCAAAGTCCATCCCAGGATGACTGGCTACAACCTCCACATGTTGTGAAATCTTCAGAGTCAGAGGAAAATGAGAGTGAATGCCCACACCCTGTTTTAAGGCTTTTTTTTTCTTGTATGGAAAAATGAGTCATGATTACTAATTTCTTTTCCTCCCTTCTCAGAACGCAAAGACATGTTTGGCATACCAGGCAGGTCAACAGCTCTTGAAATGCTGTTGTGGTAAAAGTTTTTAGAGTGACAATGACGGTGGAGCTGCCTGGGGTCTGGAGTGCTCCTCAGTCCTTATTTTTCCTGCCCATTGGTCCTGAGCCCACAGAGTACCAGAGGTGCTGTGAATCCATTCAGACAGGAAGACAGCACCAGTTGTAAAGGAGAAGTGACCCTTCCCAAATCAGTTGATCAGATGACAGCCTTTACCTTAAACTTGCTAGTAAACTCACATGTTTTCCCTAACATTTGGTGACTGATTTTTCCCTAAACATGGGTACTTATTCTGAACTAAATTTTAACAGTTTACCAAATTGGGATTATTTATTTTTCCAAAGACAACAAACACCATCTTGTTAAGAAAATCAAACTATAGTACAGCTAAGGGTTAAAATAACATCATTTTAGGAGTTAAGACTACAAATCAGACCCAAGTTTTCATTTTTATCAGTAGGAAAAGGAGATGACAGGCAATATGTTAATTTACATGGTAAACATAACACAAGATTTCAGCTCTCAAATTCCTAGACCTCTGATGCTTAAGATAAAGTTTTTTGACCATTTTACTTCATGTTTAGAACTCAGAAAAGAATTTAATTCATATAATTATAACTTTACCTTCAATAAGATAAGTGTGACCACCTCAGTCTTTTTTTATACTTACATAGTCTTTGGGTCTTGTTTATGTAAGAGATTCACCAGTGTGACCAGAAAGAGGTTAATGATTTAGCGCCAACAGCCTTGTTTGTGTCAGAAATAGGCTGTTTCCTTAAAGGATATTTGAAAAAGTTGATAGGAAGTACACCTTCCATTTTTACCTCCTCAAAATAATCCCTTCACATGCAGAGGTAGTGTATTGTCAACAAGACAACACAGGCTGGACCTGTTGACTGAGATACTCACCAGGGCTTTGGCATTGGGGTTAGCTTTCTTGTCTAAGAGAACCTTGGCGACTTTGTAATGGCCACAGTGGGCAGCCACATGCAGGGCAGTCAGGTAGTCATTGGTGACATCATCCACGGGCACGTTATGCTGGAGGAGAAGCTGGACGCAGTTTAAGTGATCCCCTTGTGTGGCCATGTGCAATGGAGACAATCCATTCTGAAACACATAAGAAAATCAGTTGTCTTACCTTTTAAACACAAATGTGCGAAACAGGAAATACAGTACAACCATGAAAAGATTAAAGCATTGTTTCTCATACAGAAATACCTTCTCCTTTTTTTCTTTAAAGATTTTTTTTTTATTTTTAAGCAATCTCCACACCCAACATGGGGCTCAAACTCACAACTCCAGATTAAGAGTGGCTCTACTGACTGAGCCAACCACGTGCCCCTACCTTCTGTTTTTATAAGTTTTTTTTTGTGCTAAGTTTTAATCTAAATTCCAATTAGTTAAAATATGGAGTAATATTACTTTCAGGTGTTATAATTTTTTTAATTAAAGAAATTTTTTTGTTTAATTTTCAGTAAACTCTACACCACACATGGGCTCAAACTAACAATCCCAAGATCAAAAGTAGCATGCTCTACCAACTGAGCCAGCCAGGTGTCCTCTTTTTAAAAGGTTTTGGTGATTGTTTTGAACTGCAGCTACTTGTAAAACTAGTCCTCCCACTTCTTTTATCAGTTGAAAACACATTTTCCAAGATAATTTCTTTTCTGATTTAAAAATAGCATGAACTGTCCTAAAGCCCATTATTTATCATATTCCCAATGAAGTAGAATTCTCTTTTTTCTGAAGATTTTATTTTTAAGGAATCTCTACACCCAACATGGGGCTCAAACCTACAACCCTGAGATCAAGAGTTGCATGTTCCACCAACTGAGCCAGCTTGTCGTCCTGCAATTCTTAATATTTAAGAGTGAAAAGGACTTTTTTTTAAAAAAAGCAAAAGTAGATTGGTATTCATGACACTCGTTTTTATTTTGTCATTACAAGTTACTAACTCTTGATATTGATACTATATTGATTTAACAAAAAAGATCTGACTAAACACATTTTCTCTCACATCAGTGTAAAGGAAATTTTCCCTCTGCCACCAATCTGGTGCCCCCATGTGTCTATGATGAGGAAAGGCAAGGCACTGACCGACTCCTTTGCTAATGCTTGCCTCAGTTTAAATCTGCTGGGTTCAATGACACAGTTCATCACATGTGGTAGGAATAAGTCCAAAATTCTTTAAAGAGTTGAGAGAAGAAATGAATAGGCACAAAGGTAAATAAAGCCTTAAAAAAAGGTTAGAGCGACATTTAGCATCCAGTACATGTTTCCCAGTGAAGGCAAAAGCAAGATCTTAAGAAGTCAGTCTTTTCAAGAATACTTCCTTTAAATGTGGAGGCAAAGTGGAGGAAACTTGGAAATTTCTAGAGAAGCCAATTATCAAGAGAGGCTCTATTAATCACTGCAATATAGTTTAACATATTTGGCTGGGGGGTAGGATATGACCACAAATTCAGTTTCCAAAAAATTGTCACCAAGTTATTTCCCTTAATTTATCTATAAATGATATAAAATGGGAGATCAAGATAAGAAGAAAAGGTGCCAGCCTCCCTCTAGGCACCCTCATGGTATCATTCACTCACTGTCAAGTATTTCAACTTTTTGCATTCCTTGAAAGCAAGAGGTTCATGGGTTATAATTTTCCCATACTGCCCCACAGAGAGCCATGTATATATAGAAAGAGCTCTATAAATATTTGTGTGAATTTGAAGACTTCATGCAGGGTCAATCAGAATATTTCTACCTAAAAAATTCCACTCCAGGGGCACCTGGGTGGCTCAGTTGGTTAAGCATCCGTCTTCGACTCAGGTCATGATCTCACAGTTTGTGATTTCGAGTTCTGCATTGGGCTCTGTGCTGACAGCTCAGAGCCTGGGGACTGCTTCTGATCTTGTGTCTCCCTCTCTCTCTGCCCCTCCCCCACTCTCTCGCACACACTCTCTCTCTCAAAAATAAATAAGCATTGAAACAAATTCCATTCCAACATTTTGAATCAAAGTAGACACTAATGTGCAACAAAGGATGGGGACATTTCTCATTTGAGATACTAGCACCCACCAGCATACGCAGACATGCCTTCCTGTACTTCCTGCCAAGACATTCCTTTGCTTTGTTTTGATACAGTCATAGGGGCAAACGGTGAAGTAAACAAAGAAACAAAATCTTAGAGAACAAATAACTTAGTGGCCAGTAGAAATGGGTTATTGTATACTGCACCCTCATAAAAGCATAGATCCAATGTGATGGGTTTTCTTAGCTTAGAAAGATGAAAGCGTTGAGGAATTAGACAAATGGTCTTAAACTCAGAACTGCATTCATTCACCTAATGTTCATTCCGGAAAGATTTATTGGAAGTCTACTATGTGCCAGGGGCTGATTTAGGTGCTTGGGGTACTGCACTGAATGAGGCAAAGTCCTTGCTTTCATTTTACTGAGGCGAGAGACAGCAGTCAAGAAAGTAAACTAACAAGAAGGCCTCTCTGAGAAGAAAACATGTGAGTTGGAAAATGTGTGGAGACTGCAGAGATCTGGGACAAGCTGAGGGGACGCAATCTGCAGGCACAGGAAATGAGGACAAACGGTGTATTCTAGGAAGCGAAAGGAGGAGCAGAATGAGAAATAAGGCAGAGAGGTAGTCAGATTCTGGTAAGGAATTTATTAGTGCAGGGGGACACTTTTGAATGAACATGGTAGATATGACCTATGTTTATCTATCCTTTTTCAAACTACAAAGTAATTTAAAAGATAAATTCCACAAGGGCACACGCACATATGTGCACATACACACTCACATACCACTCTGAAACACACACAGGAAAGGAAATAAAAACAGATGTGTGATGTCTATAAATTTTAGAATATGAAAAGAGGGCTTAGTGTGTTAACTCATCCAGCAGAAGAGAGAAGGCTCAATGCTGTTGTCTGTGGTGGGGTATAATCAGTGATGTGCTGGTTAATGTTTAAGAACAGCTCTTTGAAAAAGAGAAACCCCAATATGTGTCATTTGCCAATTCCTGTGATGTAAAGAACACTCCTGTGACCGATTTTAAACCATCAGCATCATGTCAGTGAATGCAGAATTGGAAAAAGGTGAACACCATAAGCTCAATGATCTGGCTCCAACATACCACTGGGTAAAATAAAGACAACTGATTTATCTTTCAAATGCCCCAAAGGCAGGGGATATGGAAACACAGTACACCTTGTAAGATAAAGATGAGGCGTGGAGCCAAAAGCAGGATTGGTTCACCTGTGTATGGTATTGTCAGGTTTCCAGGCCCTTCTGATCCAGCAAAGCCAGATAACTGTCCCATGTCCTTTATAGGAAATCAAGAGTTTAGTATTTGGAGAAATTGAAGCAGAGAAATTCTGGATAGAGGAGCCCACGCAGAGCAGAGGGGTATGGTGAGGCTCTGGACTGAGATCAGGTGCTCACAGAAAAACGAAGGACAGTATGGGTGTCAAGAGTATGGTCTCTTGAATTAGACTGCCTGGGTTCAAATCCTTGTTCTGCCATGAGCTATCTTGAGAAAGTCATCTCTTTGGGTCTCAGTTTCCTCATCTATAAAAAGGCATAATAGTAATACTAGTGCCTCATTGTGAGGATTATATGGATTGATATATATATATAAAGTGCTTAGAGCCTGCTATATAGGAACCACTATGTAAATATTTGTTCTCATTGTGATGATTGAAGTATGCACGGAGGATCAGGAAAATGTAGCCCCTTTTCCTTTGTCTTACTCTGAATGTGTTCACACAGGTATACACTGCAAAAGATTGGAGGATTCACCTCTCAAAAAAACAGAACTTCCCAGAAAAAAGGGCAACTGATTGTGACATCAGGGGACCCTTCCAGTACATCACCACCTGATAGACCTGAGTGGGGTCCTGCCTACACTTGCATAGAGCTTCCACTCACATGTTAGTGCCTGATACTTATGGTCAGGGACATTTGTGGGAAACCCCAACATGAAATAGAGGGCCAAAGCCAATAAAAAGAAAAGAGAAAATATGAGGAATTGGGGGCAGAAGAGAGGCAGAAAAAAAATTAAAGGAAAGTTATCTTGAGTGTTCTCATAAAGTTAATAGAATATGTTGCATCCATAAAACAAGAACTAGATACTTTAAAAGATGCTACCAGAGTATGAGAAAATGTTCTTGCACATTAGAAGCAGAGAAGAAAAACTCAAGGAAATCTCTTGGAAAGAAAGAAAAGATAATGATATGAACAAAAGGAAGAAAAGATAAGACAGCAATTTTATTTTTAACTATGGCTTATTGCTTTGATAAAGTGAAAATTAATTTTTAAGAGAACAAGGAATCAATTGGAGAGTTTTTAGGCAGGAGGTTGACATGATTTAGTTGACAGTTTATCTGGCCACTCTGACTGCAAAACAGGAACAGGATTGGAAAGGAGTGAGGCAGGAAATGTGGGACCAGTAAGGAAGCTATTACATGGTTCAGTTAGTGATGAGGCACCTCTGAAGACAGCAGTAGAGGTGGAAAAAGATACAGACTAGGAGAAAGGAAAAAGAACAAACTGAATGACTTAGATGAGAAGTACTCAAAAGGCCAAGGTGTCATTGCATACACTGAAACATTGTGACTGTTTAACTCTGTTGGGTAACACCTCCCATGGCTCACTAATCTAAACCCTACATTTCAAATGAGTGAAGGAATTATTCAGACCACCTCAACCATGGTCCATCTTCACTAGGGTTGTTGAGGAAACACCAGAGTGCAACAGGAGTAATGTGTGTTTTTGCTGTTTTGATGATATTTAGAAATTAAGGCTCTTTATAAAGCTTAATACAGCTTCCAAAAAAATCACTGATTTGATTAATAAAAAAAGTAGGGACTCAAGTAGTTCATATGTATGAAAATTTATTTACAAATATTCTTGTTTTTCAAATAGTGTCAAAAGGTTTTACCATAAAAATCCAGAAGACATTTTGCAAAACATTATTTGTTGGGCAGTCATGATGCATTCCTTTTGGATATATCAACTTCCCCAGAGTCCCAAGCAAGATGCAATCTTTCCAAAGTTTCTAGCCTTTATCAGTTAAATGACATCCTCTGCAATAATCTGTAAACTCTCAAGAAATAAACTAAGGGGCTGGAGAAAGAGAGCCAGCACCCAGACTTTAGAGACTAAAGATCTTGTATTTTCTTTCCCTAGTAAGCAATTATTACTGAACTATGAAAATATAGGATAAAATCAAGCAGTCAGTGTTGTCGAAACAAAGCAAAAACAAATACAACACACACACAAACGACTTTGTGGTAGAGTGCATTCCAGCAAAAGGCTTCTTAAACCCAAACTTATTTTGAGGTTCTCCAAAGATTTGGTGAACTAGGCTACCCTAATTCCTAAATGGGAATGATGTCATTTTTCTACATGATTCAAAAGGCTACATTAAAGAAGTAGTAAAGGGATGTAAAGATACATATAGTCAGGGTCCAAAACTTGGGAAGAAATTACCTTGGTTTTTGAAAGAATGGGGGCAGCTCGATCAAGCAGCATTTCCACCACCTGCTCATGGCCACTCCTTGCTCCACAGTGCAGGGGTGTCAGACCGTCCTGTTGAACAAAGGGAACATCTTCAGTTAGATTCGATGGAAAAGTCTGTAAATGCAGCGTATTTCTTCAGGATCCAGTGCAGCATCCAACATGCTGTGGACCTGTGACCTTCAAAAATTTATTCACATATCTCAGTTTTGTATTTTTAACTAGGAACTAAATTTTTCAAAAGTTTAAGTAGTTACAAAGCATGTAATTTCTCACATATTAGAATACTCACAATTAAAAAGAGAATGATTCCACTACTCTTCCAATATCCAATGGAATTGAAACACCATATGTAATTTGATATCCACCATTTAAAAAAAATACAACCTTTAAAGATAGGAATTTGTAATAGAAATTTGACATTGCTCCTCTTCCCTCTTGCATTTCTATTCCATTTCATTTCCCTCACATTGTTTTATCTTAATGTAATATAATTTTGTGCTTGAATATTTTTAATTAATTACCATACCATATCTCTTTGCTATGAAAATAGGTACATTAAATTTTGAAAAGGTTAAAGATTTCTTGAGAATATAAGTATTTCAAGCATCAAAGATAAATCTCCTAATTGGAGTTATTATAATTATTCAAACACAATTGGTCAAAATAGCAAAAACATAATATAAACTTTTTGATTATTTTATATTTATTTAACATAAAATTTATATTTTATATTTATTTAATATAAAAGAAACAATTACTTAAAATTCCCCTCTTAATGAGATACATGTTTTCACAAACTAGTTCATGTGTCTGCTAATGAATATTAGCTACTGCTGGAATGAGACAGAGGCAGCATCAATACTATCCTGTTTTTTTTTCCAAAGTCAAATGCAGTCTTTTTAAATTTTTTATATATTTAAAAGATTCCAATATAGTTAACATACAGTGTTATATTAGTTTCGGGTGCACAATATAGTGATTTGACAATTCTGTACATTACTCAGTGTTCATCATGATAAATGTACTCTTAATTCCCTTTATCTATTTCATCCATACCCCCACACTCCTCCCCTCTGGTAACTGTCAGTTTGTTCTCTATAGTTAAGAGTCTGTTTATTTTGGTTGGTTTGTCTCTTTTTTTCTTTGTTCCTTTGTTTCATTTCTTAAATTCCACATATCGGTGAAATCATTTGGTATTTGTCTTTCTCTGACTGACTTATTTCATTTAGCATTGTACCCTCTAGATCCTTCCATGTTGTTACAAGTGGCAAGACTTCATTTTTTATGGCTGCCATATATATGTATGTGTGTGTGTGTGTGTGTGTGTATATATACACACACATATACATAATATACCATATCTTCTTTATCTGTTCATCTATCGATGGACACTTGGGCTGTTTCCATAATTTGGCTATTGTAAATAATGCTGCTACTATAAACATAGGGGTGTATATGTTTTTTCAATTAGTGTTTTCATATTCTTTGGGAAAATAGTAGTGGAATGACTAGATGACATGGTAGTTCCATTTTTAATTTTTTGAGGAACCTCCCTACTGTTTTTGACAGTGGCTGCACCAGTTTGCATTCCCACCAACAGTGCATGAGGGTTTCTTTTTCTCCACATCTTCAACAATCCTTGTTTCTTGTGTTTTTGATTCTAGCCATTCTGACAGGTGTGAAACGATGTCTCATAATATTTTTGATTTGGATTTCCCTGATGACTAGTGATAAGTTTTCATGTGTCTGTTGGCTATCTGCATGCCTTCTTTGGAAAAATGTCTGTTCATATCTTTTGCCCATTTTTATTCAGATTATTTGTTTTTTGGTGTTGAGGTAAAAGTTCTTTATATATTTTGTATACTAACCTTTTATCAGATATTTCATTTGCAAATATCTTCTCCCATCCCATCAGCTGTCTTTTAAAAAGCTTTGTTGTTTCCTTTTCTGTGCAGAAGGTTGTTATTTTGACGTAGTCCCAACAGTTTATTTTTGCTTTTGTTTCCCTTGCCTCAGGAAATATACCTAGAAAAATGTTTCTATGGCTGATGTCAGAGAAATTATTGCCTGTGCTCCCTTCCAGGACTTTTATGGCTTCAGGTTTCACATTTAGGTCCTTAATATTTTAGTTTATTTTTGCGTATGGTGTAATAAAGTGGTCTACGTTCATTCCTTTGCTTGTAGCTGTCCAGTTTTCTCAACATCATTTGTTGAAGAGACTTTTTCCCATTGCATATTCTTGCCTCCTTTATTGAAGATTAATTGACAATATAATCATGGATTTATTTCTGGGCTCTCTGCTCTGCTCCATTGATCTATGTATCTATTTTGGTGCCAGAACCATACTGTTTTGATTACTACAACTTTGAAGGATATGTTAAATATCGGATTGTTTTTTTCTTTTTCAAGATTGTTTTGGCTATTTTAGGTCTTTCGTGGTTCCTTACAAATGTTAGGATTGACAGTTCTAGTTCTGTGAAAAATGCTGTTGGCATTTTGATAGGGATTGCATTAAATCTGTAGATTGCTTTGGGTAGTATGGACAGTTTAACAATATTCGTTCTTTCAATCTAAGACCATAGAATATCTTTCCATTTGTTTGTGTTGTCATCAATTTCTTTCCCTGTGTTTTATAGTTTTCAGAGTATAGATCTTTCACTGTCTTGGTTAAGTTTATTGCTAGGTAATTTTTATTATTTTTGGTACAAATACTATCGCAATTTTTTTTTTTGAGAGAGAGAGAGAGAGAGAGATCACACGAGTGGGGAGAGGGGCAGAGGGAGAGAGAGAACCCAAGCAGGCTGCTTGCTCAGCACAGAGCCCAATGCAGAGCTTGATCCCACAACCCTGGGATCACGACCCGAGCCAAAATCAAGAGTCAGATGCTCAGTCTAGTGAGCTAACCAATTTTTGCTTTCATAAATGTTAGTGCTGCTACATCTTGTCTGCACAAATAAGTAGATGGACTTTTGTTAAAGCAGGGTCAACTAGTTTTTTAAACTCCAGAACTACATGCCAAAATCACCTAATAATGTTTTACCAAAGATTTTTTTCAGTGATGCATCATAAAACAACTCCATTAGGTCCTTCATTTTTGTTGGCAGTGGAAAGATTTTAATCATCCAATAAGCAGAATTTGTTATTCAATCTTAGAGTCATATAGTTATTAACATGACACTGATATTCTCAACTCTTCCCCTTGCTCTGTTCCCCCTTCTCTCCAAGTTTTGTACCCTGGGCCCAGGTGTGTGAGAGTGAGTTAGGTATTCCTTTAAGTGCTTGGGGAGAAGGACTATTGTGCTACAGGCTGGGTGGGAAAGGACAATTAGCAGGGAGTTAAGAAGTGGAAAGTTATTCACTTAAAGCTATCTAAGTGGCCCCAAAATCTATGGAGAAGTTTTTACATACTCCAGCTTACATGTTTCCCAACTTGGGTTGTCTTGTGGTTGACAAAGCCTACCCTTAGGACAGTCACATTTTAAGATCAAAATGTTATTCAGCATATTCAAATCACTTCCTAGATTGTGTGAGCAGATCTTAAAAATAACCCTAATTATCCTAATGTATAATCAGTAAGGTATAATCCTATTTCTAACCTATTAGCCACATCTCAGAATTAAAATCCCTTAAAAGTGAAATTTGAATCACAAGCTCATTTGATCATGCTGTGAGCATGTTTAAATATTCTGCCTTTTATGCTCATTTGAAACATTTGCTCTCATAAACCAAAGTAAAGCAATGTATAGACTTTCAAGTGGGAAATAGCATTTTTTTAATAAAATGGAATAAAGTAAAATCTGAGAACAGATTAAAAAAACATCATGAAGTCCAAGTGTCTTCCCAATAATGTAAACCCTATAAATATCTGAAGGAGAATCACACCTACCTTCTGTCACATACAAAAAAACATACCACACAGGGGCCCTGTCATAACGTGACTCTTTTACAAACTGAAAAGTCAAATTTGTTTCTTTCATTTTCTTCTAAGTAGACTCTACGATGTAAGAGGTGACAGAATGTGTGCAAACTTGTTCAAACCATGCTCACACAGAAAAAAGTATTTATTTTAGCCCAATTCATTTATCCTTGAAAATTATCTTCTCCAAAGCAAATTGCTACATACTGAATGCTAAGTGGCTATCTGAGAGCAAAATCTACCTCAACTCCTCAATCCTTTGAAACATGCTGTCCCTTACAGATTTACATTTTTGCTGATTTCATTTTTTAATAAAAGCTTTAATTATGGAAAATTTCAAACCTATTTCAGACTAAAGCAGACCGAATAGTATAATGAGTCTCTCTAGGTGTCCGGTGCCCAGCCTCACTTGTCATCTCCTGGTCAATCTTGATTCATCTGTACCCTGACCTTTTCTCCTTTCCTATATTATTTAGAAACAAATCCAAGATATTATATCATTTTATCCTCATGATTACCCGTATAGGAAAGGTATAATATTCATTTGATAAATGAAGACTCTACTCATTCAAGCAAACACAGGCTGAATGCAGATTTTGGCCAGACTGTGCAGGACAGTTAAGGCATGACTTGGGAGCAGTTATTAAGACAAAGCCCCTCTTTTCAAACTTCAGCCACCCTGAGCCTTCTTTTATCTGCATTCTGCAGCTGCTGCCTCTGATCTCTGGTGTTTATTTATTAAATACTCGTAGACTTTAGAGACTCAGCTAGGGAAGGTGATTTTTTCATCAGTGCAAGCGCTGTGAAGTGCTATTATTTGTTTCTGCCATTGTTCCTCTCATCACCTGGTTTCAATGATAAAGTCAGCTGGTTCCCCAGGGTAAGATCTTCAGTCCCTAGCTAACTGCAAAGAGCTCCCTGAACCATAGCTCTCTTGACTGTAGTTTTACTTGCAGTATTTTTAACATTGATTGCAAGTGGGGCTGACTCCTTTGGATCTTCTGCACATTTGCTCTGTAACTTTTCAAAAGTGCATTACTTCAAACAGCCAGAATCCCAGCAGGAGAGATGGCTCATCAGGAAGCTGTACAAGATGTCACGACTGCCTGGCTGTACAGGCAGTGCTGGCCTGGCTGCTGGGACATTCACAGGTCAGTGGAAAACTAGTGCCTACAGTTAATGTAAGGTCTTTAATTAGCGTCACATCTTTTACAGTCACAAAGAAGACAGTACCAGCTGACCCACAGCCAGACTAGAAAGTATCTGCTATGTACTGATTCACATTTAGTTCAGTTGAAAAAAAAAAAAAAGAGGAAAATTAGCCAGCATTGACTTTACTTAATGCCTATATTTGGACAAAAAATAATATTTAAATTTCAAATTAAGTTCTTTTGCTTTGAAATGGGTGAGGCTTATCATTCACTTTCCTGAAGCACTGTTCTGATTATGAAACCCTATGTTCAAAAAGGCCTTCAATAACCACTCAGTCCTCAGCCAAGCCTCAGTTTCTCATATCAGCATTGGTGGTCTTCTACAAGAAGTCTCTGCTATAGTCGGCCTTCCCCGATGCCCCTCCCTTCTACCCCAACTTGCAAGCCATCTCCAGCTCTTCATGTTCTGGTCTCTCTGCTCTGCTCACACTGGGTACCAGGAAGGAGTTCCCTTTCCACTTTCTCCAAGATTCAAATTTGTACTGTTTAAAGTACTGTGTTTCTTAGAAGGCTTTTCCAAAACTAGACATAACCACTGTACTTTTGGGATATCTGCCTTATTTATCTGCACTTCTCTTGGGGAAGCTTCTCTAACTTTTTACCAGGTATCTTAGTTATTTGTGAGCAGGCATCATCATTTCAGCTAGTCTGCTTCTGAGGACAAGGTCACTAGCTTAAGGAATATTTGAATCTCACAGAGAAGATAACTCAGCACTGTATCCATGAAAGTTGCTTAATAAAAATGAGTAAATGAAGGAATGGAGTGAGCAAATGAGTGGGTTTTGGGGCTAGTCCTTTAAAAACATTTTCTAGTTAGTTGGTTAAGAATTCTACTTGTTAAGGGGCACCTGGGTGGCTCAGTCAGTTAAACGTCCAACTTTGGCTCAGGTCATGATCTCACAGTTTGTGAGTTCGAGCCCCTCATTGGGCTCTGTGCTGATAGCTCAGAGCCTGGAGCCTGCTTCGGATTCAGTGTCTCCCTCTCTCTCTGTCTCTCCCGCTCATACTTTGTCTCTCTCTCTCAAAAATAAATAACCATTAAAAAAAAGAATTTTTCCTGTTAAGAGTGGACTCATTTTGTCCCTCAGAAGTGCTCTAATGTCTTTCTTTCCAGAAAAATAAAATTCTCAATAAATAAGTGATTTAAAGAGTATGACTAGTCTTTTTAGCTCTCAGAATAAGAAAAATATTAGGGGCTTTCTTTTAAATAAGATATTTTCCTCTTATTTGAATACCAGGAGGTGAAAAAAGAGAGCTATTGTGAGTACTGTAGTTTAGAACACAGCAGTGAACTGGTTTACTCCTCTCCCTAAAACTAGAGCAATGCTTTTTCCAATACAAAAATGAGGATTCTAACCTTCTCCCAGAAACCCTAGAAATTTACAGCTAACATACAGGGTCACTTAGACTGGGTCCTGTACCCAAAGGCATCTCTTCAGCTGCATATAACAGTGTCGACCTCCAGTTGGAAAATGCTTGACAAAGGCAATTGCCAGGGCTCAGGGGAGGCTGCTGCAAGAATGGCAGCATATGCACTTGGATGGGAGAGAAGGAGAAAGGGATGCTGAGTTGCCATAGTAACAGTATGGGAGGGAAATGCAATTGCACGGGGTTGGTAGTTTTTTTCCAATTCCCCTGATTTTTAAAGCACTGACATAATGAACAAGTATTCCCTTGGGCAGAATTCTGAAGCAAAGCCAACTGGCTAGTCCAGATCTCATATTTCATTTCAGTGACAGTAATCTTATTACTGAGGTGGGAAACTGTACTTTACTGGCTGGACAAAATGCTCTCTTGTGTTAGCCTAAGAGCAAAACCTAGCACACTTGAAGGTCAAAAAAGGCTTGCTTTCAGGTCCTATGCAGCTGAAAAGCATGGAACAAGGCATCAGACCTAAGAATACTGAACCCAGAATATGTTCTTAACATGTTGAATTTGCTCAATGCCAATACTCAAATGACACAAATTCATGACTTGGGAAATACTTTCAAAAACAGAAACTTATTTTCGTTTCTATTTTGTAGGTTCCTTTCTTTCTTTCCCTCCAAGCAAAAAAAAAAAAAAAAAAAAAAAAAAAAAAAAAAAAATCTCACTCTAGAGATGGAAAAGGAAATCAAGCAGAGAATCCAATGGATATATACTCTTTTCCTATATAATGGATATAAAACAGGATGTGATATTTAATTGAAAACTGAAAATAATGAAAGAAAAAGAGGAGAGGAGAGTTATAATACAGCCAGAGATAAATGAGAGGGCACCAACTATAAACCAACAGTACTGCTATTCTCATATCTGTGTTTTTTACCAAAAATTCTGACTGTATCCTCATTTTGTGCATGTGAGGCAGTTGTAGATTTAGCTTAGGAGGGAGTGAAATAACATTTTTTCAAACCCCCCTGTCATGACAGACATTTTATATTTGTGATCTTACTGAATATTTACAACTCCTGAGAAAGGCATTACAAGTTCCATTTATAAAGCTGCTCCAGAGGAGGAATGTACCTGCTCAAGGTCACATGAAAGCAAGTGGCTGGAATGGGAATTTGTAGTTAGGCTTGCCTCTGTCTAAGGGATCAGATTCCTTCTAGAAAACAATCTCCTTTTAAGATCTAGAGTTCATTTCTGCCATTCATATATAGGAGAGATAAATCTCTCTTTCTACTTCCATTTCTTGCTGCTGCAGTCATAGATTCTGTGTGTTTAAAACTAAACTAAAGCAAGGGAAAATCCTTCTATTGTTCTCTCTGCTTAGAAAACCATGGCTTTTGCTCTGAGCCTGGAACACACCCGTGTGCTATTTGTTGTATATTTTTCCACTCTGTTCTTTGTGAGATTTTTTGTCCTCCTTTTTGTCTTCTTTTGGGTTAATTGACCATTATTTAGATTTTTTTAAATGTTTTATTTATTTTTGAGAGAGAGAGAGAGAGAGAGAGAGGGCAGGGGAGGGTTAGAGAGAGAGGCAAACACAGAATCCAAAGACAGGCTCCAGGTTCTGAGCTAGCTGTCAGCACAGAGCCTGATGCAGGGCTCGAACCCACGAACCATGAGATCATGACCTGAGCAAAGTCGGACGCTTAACTGACTGGGCCACCCATTATTTAGTTTTCTAATCACTGAATCATCACATATATCATTCGCTATATCCTCCGTTGGCTTTTTTTTGGGGGGGGGTGAGCACAAGTAGGGGAGAGGGGCAGTGAGACAGAGAATCCCAAGCAGACTCCCCACTCAGTGCAGAACCTGAAGTGGGGCTTGATCCCACGACCCTGGGATCACAACTCAAGCTGAAATCAAGAGTCAGATGCTCAACTGACTGAGCCACCCAGGTACCTCCTCCTCCTTTGGCTTTTTAACTAATTCTCCTTTTTCTTTTTTTTTCTTTTAGTCGCTGCCCTAGATATTACAATATGCAAACTTAATTTAACTGTCTAAATAATATAATATTATTAATCATATATCATAGAGTAATCATCATATAAAATAATGGATTGAATTAATATTATATAACTTCATGTATAATATAAAATTCTATATTATAATTCCATTTACACTGTTAGTTTTACTTTTGTGCTATAAATGTCATATATTTAACTTCTACATGTATGATAAGCCTCATAATAAATTGATATTTTTATTAAATAATCTAATTTTAAAGAATTTCTAAAAAGAAAAAGTGTTCTTTATAGTGATTTGCTTATGTATTACTTCTGATTTTTCTCTCCTTTATTTAGATCCACATTTCCACATGGTATCATTTCCCTTCAGAATGAAGAACTTCCTTTAGTATTTCTTTTAGTGTGGGTTTGATGGTAGCATGTAATCCCAATTTTCGCTTATCTGAAACTGCATTTTGCTTTTATTTTGAATTTATGTTCACTGGATATAAATTCTAGATTAATGTATTTTTCATTTAGCACCTTAAAGATATTCCATTGTCTTATGGCCTCCAGTGTTTTGGATAAGAAGTTAGATCACAGTCTCATCATTGTTTTTCCATTTATAATACATCTTCTTTGGCTGCATGAACATTTTTTTTCTCTTTGTCATTTAGCAGTTTCACTATGATGTGCCTCTGTGTGGTTTTCTTTGTATTTATCTTCCTTGGGGTGTTCTAAGTTTTGTGGGTCTAGGGTTTGTGGTTTATGATTGAATTTGGAAATAAATATACACATCTTTTCTACTCCATTCTCCTTCTCTTCTGCTTCTTGGACTGCACTGCTAAGTGTTTAGTCAGTTTGCTAGTATTCCACAGGTTGTCGACATGGTGTTAAGTTGACTTTTAATCTTTTTGCTTCCTGTTCTTCAGTTTGGATGATTTTTATAACTTGTCTTCAAGCTCACCAATTCTTTCTTCCTTTGTATTCAATCTACCCTTTATCCCATCCAATTAATGTTTTTTAAAAATTTCAGATAATTGTGTTTTTTAGTTCTAAGATTTCTATTTTTTTAAGATTTCCTTATTTCTCCTGGAAAAAAAATTTTTTTGCCTTACTCATTATATCTGTCTTTTCCTTTAGATATTTAACATATTTATCACAGTTACTTTAATGTCTATTAATTGCAACATCTGAGTCACCTATGGGTCTGTTTTTATTACCTAACTTTTCTTTTGACAGCAAGTCAGATTTTTCTCATTTCCTTTCATGTATACTAGTAATTTTTGAATTATATACTGAATTTAAATTAAATACTGGATATTGTGAATAATGTGTTTTAAACATTCTAACCTTGTAGGGACTTGATTTTAGGCTTTCAATAGCAGGTCTGTTTTAGTTTGGTCCTTATTCCAAGAGTAATCCCTTTAGTCCTGGGAGATGGTCATAACTTCTATGATGCAGTCCTTGTAGAGTTAATAAAAAGCCAAAGATGTTTACCAAGCCTCCCTGACGTGGTGATTCTGTTTTCCTTGCAACAAGCACTGCTGAACTTCCTTCTCAGCTTTCAATTTTTTACCTGTTATTTCCCTCTGCTCTCCTTGGAGTTTCATCCCCCCAGCCTCCTCCCATACACATAGTTCAGTGCTCATCCAAGGACTGTGGGGAGTTTATATGTTTATATGTTCCTTTATGGTTCCCTCCTATCAGTGATTCCTCCCTGAATATCCAGCCACCATTACAGCCCCAAACTTGATCCTCTGACCTCAAGACAATAAAATTGTGACTTTCTCAATCAATTATATCCAGTACCTGCCATAAAAATATAATATCATCTTGTGTTATTTAGTTCTTTCAAAAGTTGAATTCACTCCAATTTATGCCAGTTTTTGATTACTTTTCAGTGCCTACAAACAAGTTTTTAAAAACTATTCTTCCAGAGTTTATGATTTTTTATCACCAGAATGCTTAGTTCAATATAAGCTACTCCATCATTACTTGAAGCCAAAACTCTAATACAGTTGAGTAAAAACATGAATATGTGACTTCTACACACTACACCATCATAGTTTATATTTGTTTCTGTTATACACTACTTTAGGAATGTTCCTTCTATAAATAGATGAGAGAATTCCTAAATTTTCGGTAGGTAGAAACTGAATAACCTATTATAAAATATGATTTTAAATATATAAAGGGGCTTTTTATATAGTTCTTAGAAAATGTTACACAGAAAAAATTCAAAGTAAGGTTCACAATTTAAAAAAAAGAATAATGATCTATTTACTTACTGTATCTTTCCTTTGGTAAAGAGGATAATTAAAGATGCTTATAATTGATACCTGCAGAGCACTTGTGTGCCTAATGGATGTAGAGTTATTTAAAAGAAATAGGGTGTGAGCATTACCATCATACATCACAAGAAAATAGGAGGAAGAGTAGAGTACTTTCTGGGCACCAGCACTTAGAACCGCATAGCAGTTAACTAACAAAACTGCTGCCCTGAGTCTGCTTTGCAGATTCTTTGGGAGAACCGGGATTCGTAGCACACAAAATTTACCCCATACTTCTAGATCTCTAACTTGGTAAGGGAAACGAGGTCTCCAACATGTTGTAAAATCACTAGGACAGAGAGGGAGGGAGAAAGAGAGAAAGGGAGTAAGAAAGAGAGAGAGAAGATGCTCTTGTCATAGTCTCAGAACTCTTTGCAACTCTCAAAAGCATTCTTTCCCTCAAAGAGATTTTCATGTTTTGAATGCTAAGGGCATGGCATGATTACTTGTACTTTCTTTTTTTTTTTTTTTCTTTATATTGACTTAAGTTTTTTAGAGTAGTTGAAGGTTCATAACAAAATTTAGGGGAAGGTGCCCTGGCCCTTCTTAGAATCCAAATAAATACTTTCAATTAACTTTTAATATTTGTTATATAAAAATTAAAAATAAATCTATTTTGTATGACATAAATATCTTCAAATTAGTCTTGATTAATGTAGAAACCCAGAGCATTTTGCATTATTTCAAGTGCTCTTGTCAACATGTCTATGTTAGAATTCTAAGGAGGAAGTACTGTATTAGAATTTTCCATTTGATAGAGACTATCCTATGACTATAAAATATTTAATATTTTCTTTAAGGATTTGTTTTTAGTCAGGGCAATACACTTCTGGAAATATAATAGAAAGCAAAGGTCAATATCAATATTTCTTTCTTTGTATTTAACCTGAGAAATAATAACCAGTTGCATTTATGGGAAGGGAGAGGCTACAATTATAGGGCATCCAAGTGTCCCCTGATACTTTCCCAGAATAATAAGAATTTAACAACTGACAGATTGGAAGTGTTCTGAAAATGCTTTATCTACTTGCACACAAATATGCCTTCATTCTTATGAATCAATTGGAAGCCATTAACTTCAGGGAGCAAAATTACATTACCACAGGATCAGTATAAAGTCAAGAAAATTAAGACCTTTTGGCAAATTTAACCTTCAGGAGTGTAGCTTTCATTTCTATATATTCAGTAAATACGTATTAATCATCTGGTATGTTCCAGAAAGCATACTAAGTGCTACAGATACCACAATGAATGTGGCAAGGTGTGGCTTGGATGTGATATGTGGTAATGAGATTAAATGCGGATCTGGGTAGTGGCACCTTGCTAGGAAAACTAGAAGCTGGGAGAGGCATGATTAGAGCCACATTCTGGGAATCAGAGTATTGGTATTACTGACTCTACCTGGAACTCCTCCATCTTCTCTGAAGTGCTAAATACTAGCACAGCTGCCTTTATTATTAGGTAGAGAAGAGCCAGTGAAAAGAGAGAACTCAGAAGATGCCACAAAGTCTTAAAATGGTTCTGATTAGGGTCCATATTGAGCTTTTCATTTGGCTGTGAATTGATGCAAAGGAAAAGGAAAATGACAAGAGACGATCCATTGCAAAGTATCTTCCTTCAAGAAGTATACATGCTTGCTTTGCAGAGATCAAGAATTAAATGGAAAAAAACAAAAACAAAAACAAAACCGAAACCCATCAGGCTACCACAAAATAGCCATTCTTAGTAAAACATTTTAGTCTATAAATAAAGCCATTAAAATCTTGTTGGAAAAAAGTGAGCAAATTTCAAAACTTATTTTAAAAGTAGGATCTGCATATAGACCAGACTGAAGAATCTGCCTTGATGTTTATATCTTAGCACATTTGCCACCATTATCACAGGGATAACTCTATATACTTACTCTTGTCTATTCTGCAGGAGAATACAAAACAAACCAGTTGACAGTAGATAGCATTACAGGGCTGGGAAAATGGGACTACCTTTCTTGAAATGAACTAAATAGAAAAAGGACCACAGGCTTTGTGGTTCATCAGATCCTAGCTAAGCACTTTTCAGAAACATTCAAGAGGCTTTTGCCTCTTGTCCCCTGAGGTCTAACTTTACTGAGATAAAATTGACATGGAACCTTGTAGAAATTTAGGTTATACCATGTGATTGTCTGATATGCATATTATGAAATGCTTACCACAATAAGGGAGACACATTCTTCACCTCACATGAATTTTGCAGTCATGGTCAAAATATTAAAGGTCCACTTCCATAGCAACTTTTGAATATACCATACAGAATTGTTAGCTATAGTCACCAAGTAAACTTTATTTTTTTTTAATTTTTTAATGTTTATTTATATTTGAGAGCGAGAGAGACAGTGTGTGAGCAGGGGAGGGTCAGAGAGAGGGAGACACAGAAGCTGAAGCAGGCTCCAGGCTCCGAGCTGTCAGCACAGAGCCTGATGTGGGGCTCGAACTAACAATCTGAGATTATGACCTGAGCCGAAGTCGGATGCTTAACCGACTGAGCCACCCTGGTGCCCCCACCAAATAAACTTAAGATACCTGAACTTATTCATCTTATAACTGGTAGTCTGTACCCTCTGATCAAATCTGCCCATTTTCTCTATCTCAGCCTCTGGCAACCACCTTTCTGTTTCCGAGTGTGATGTTTTATTATTGTATTTTATTTATTAGTTTTTAAATGTTTATTTATTTTTGATATATATATATATATAGAGAGAGAGAGTGAGAATGTGTACTCATGTGGAGGAGGGCCAGAGAGAGAGGGGGATAGAGGATCTTAAGCAGGCTTCGCGCTGACAGCAGAGAACCCAATGCAGGGCTTGAACCCGTGAAGCACGAGATCATGACCTGAGCCGAAGTTGGATGGTTAACCAACTGAGCCACCCAGGTACCCCGGGTGTGATGTTTTTATTCTACATCTGAGTTATGACATGTTGTATTTGTCTTTCTCTATCTGACTTATTTCACCTCGGACAATGGCCTCAAGGTCTATTCATGTTGTTGCGAGTGGCAGGATTTCCTTTTATGTTTATGGCTGAATAATATTCCACATATTGGAAATGCAGTTTAAATGCTGTATTAAAGCTTTATCAATTAATCAATAGAACTGGTGATTTTCTTTTCATAAAACCAGTGGGTGCTTTCTATTTAATATTTTTTCTTAAAAAACTTCAATTTCTAGGAGCATCTGCTTCTTTGTCTAGTTTCTTCCCCCTACTGACCCTTACAACTCTTCAGATTTGGACTTATAAGTCCTCAGTAAGTTTCTCTTCTCTTTCTGAGACTCAGTGATGGATGGATTGTTTTCACTTAATGATGCCCCTTTAGTCCTGGAGGGCTTCTTCTTGAATTCTTCATTATTTTCTCTTTTGCTCCCTCTGACTAGGTAATTTCTTTCTTTCTTCTTTTTTTTTTTTTTTGCATTTTATTTATTTATTATTTATTTATTTATTTATTTATTTATATAGTTTATTGTCAAGTTGGTTTCCATATAACACCAGTGCTCATCCCAACAAGTGCCCTCCTCCATGCCCATCACCCATTTTCCCCTCTCCCCCACCTCCATCAACCCTCAGTTTGTTCTCAGTACTTAAGTGACTAGATAATTTCAAGTGTTCTTGCTTCTGTTTGGCCCAGTCTGCTGTTGAAGCTGTATATTGAGTTCTTCAGTTCCATCACTGTCTTCTTTAGCTCCAAATTTCTGCTTGGTTCTCTTTTTATATTTTCTATCTCTTTGCTGAACTTTTCATTTTGTTCTTGTATTTTTCCCCTAATTTGCTAAATTGTTTTTCTATGTTTCTTGCAGTTCTCTGAGCATCTTTAAAACATTATTTTGAATCCTTTGTCAGGCTTTACCGACTGAGTCACCTGGGTGCCCTGGGTGTGATGTTTTTAGATCACCTGTATCTCCATTTCTTTGAGGTCAATTACTGGAAGTTCCCTTGGTGGTTTCCCTGATTCTTCAAGATCCCTATAGCCTTGAATATTTAAAGTCTGCCCATTTAAAGAACCACTCACCTCTTCCATATTTTATGGGTTGACTTCAATATGGAAAGACCTTCACCTGTGCACAGGGGCGCGCTGAAGTGTGCTGACTAGTGGTGCAGAACACCAAATGGAGGGGTGTGTGGTGGTTCGGGTCCCAGAGATATATGATGTCTTATCTGCTCAGCCACTCAGGTCCACAGCATTGACAACTGTGCAGTGCTTGGTGAGCACTGTGGGGGCATTGTCAGAGTTCTCAGCAGTACCTCCACGGCCAGTGGCTGGGGACATGGGCAGGCAGCGGTGGTGGTTGAAGCTGATGGTGTGCATACAACTTTAGGGTGGCCCCCTACATAGTGGTGGGGGCTGGTCTCAAACATACACATAGTGGTGGGGGCCAGGGCCAGTTGCAAGGGCCTGGGCCAACTGCAGGTATACAAGCAGCTGTGGGGGCCATGGCTATCTGTGTGTAATGCCGTGGCTGTGGGACTTCACTGTGGGCACACTACAATGGAGGCTGGTGTTGAAAATCAGGCAAGGCGCATGCAGGAACACAGCTTGAAGGACCAGCTGCAGGTAAGCCCAGTGGCGCAGGCCAGTGACGGTAGACAGGGCTTGATCTGGCCTTCAAATGGCTGTGGGGGCTCTGCTCTTAGTGTGTACTCCTGTGGCTGCAGAGTCTCCCTGGGGGTGTGTGCTGAGCCTTGGAGGCCAGTAAGGACAGTCTGGTTGGGGCATACACAGCTAGAAGGTCACCTGACATGTGCCATGGAGTGAAGGACAGTGACTGGTGATAGAGCCAGATTCAGACCCACAAGCTGCTGTGAAGGCTCTGGCTTGTGGGTGTGCCCTTCCGTGCCACAGGATCTGCCACAGATGTGTGGGTGGCAGTAGAGTTCTGGCCAGTGGTGTGCAAATGCACAGCTGGAGGGGCTAGTCCCAAGCATGCACATGGTAGTGGGGGCAGCACGGGGTCTAGGCTGGCTTCTTTTACTTGTGCAGACACAAAGGCCTGGGCTAGCTGCCGGTGTATACCCTTGGGTCTAGCAGCAGGGGGTGGAGGTAGGTGGGGATGGAGGTGTGGGTAGGGAGCAGGGAAGGACTCAGGAGGCTGGAGTCTGTGAATATGAATATCTGTAGGGGCAAAACCCAATGAAGTCTGCAGGGGGCCCGCAGTGGCTCTTCTGGCCATTAGTTACTTCAGTAGCAAGAAAGCTGCTGAGGTCTTCTACAAAGCAGGTGACTGGGAACCAGTCATTCCTGCTGCATGGCTGATACTGGTAGCATCTACTATTCTTCTTTGTTCCTTCCTATCTCTATTTCAGCTTTGCCAGTCTCTGGGTGGGCTAAAACTTTTTTTCTTTCCAAGATTTTATTTAAATTCAAGTTAGTTAACATATAGAGTAGTATTGGTATCAGGGCTAGAATTTAGTGATTCATCACTTACATACAACACCCCAGCTCATCACATCAAGTGTCTTCTTTAATGCCCCTTGACCATTTATCCCACTCCTCACACAACCATCAGCAACCCTCAGTTTGTTCTCTATGGTTAAGAGTCTCTTATGGTTTGCTTCCCTCTTTCTCTTCCCCCCCTTCCCCTATGTTCATGTGTTTTGTTTCCTAAATTCCACATATGAGTGAAATCATATGGCATATGTCTTTCTCTGACTGACTTATATTGCTGAGCATAATACACCTTAGCTCCATCCACGTCATTACAAATGGCAAGATTTCATTCTTTTTGATGGCTGGGTAATATTCCATTATAACATATATCTTATATCACATATATATATATCTTCTTTATCCATTCATCTGTTGATGGGCATTTGAGCTCTCTCTGTAGTTTGACAATTGGTGGTTCTTTTTTAGTTTATTTATTTTGAGAGAGAGAGAGAGAGAGAGAGAGGGAGGGGGAAAACATGTGCAAGAGTTGGGGAAGAGCATAGAGAGAAGGAGAGGCAAAATCTCAAGCAGGCTCCTCCATGTCAGATTGTGAGATCATGACCTGAACCAAAATCAAGAGTCAGATGTTCAACAGACAGAGCCACCCAGGTGCACCTAGCTATTGTTGATAATGTTGCTATAAACATTGGGGTGCATGTGCCCCTTTGAATCTGTATTTTTGTATCCTTTGGGTAAATACCTAGTAGTGCAGTTGCTGGGTCATAGGGTAGTTCTATTTTTAACTTTTTGAGGAAACCCCATACTGTTTTCCAGAGCGGCGACACCAGTTTGTGATCTGGGTGGGGTAAAACTGAAGAGGGTCCTTTATGCAGTGTCCTGAAAGCTAGGGAAGCCAGCCACTCACTTCACTCTCCCTTTCCTGCTGAGGGAAGCTCAAGCTGAGGAGTTCCCTGTTGGCAGTGAGCAGTGCCAGCCTGGGAGATTGGATGATGCAGGCAAAATGAAGCTGGTCTTCCTTCCCTTCTTTTGTAATTACTCTCAGAGGGTTTTTTTTTTTTCCACACCGAGTTGCTGAAGATTCTTAAGAGGATGCTTGAGCTCCCCCAGAACTACTTTTCTTTGTGGATGCTTCCTCACTGATGTTGACTTTTGTTGGGGGTTGGAGGCTGAGCTCTCCTACTTTACCATCTTGGTAACATCAACCTGACTTAGAACCATCCTGAATTTTACAGTGAAGTTACAATATGCAGTGTCCTTCTAAATGGGAGAGTTTTAAAATCACCTGGAACAATTCTCCATCCATGCGGGGACAGAAATGAAGACCCAGAAGGGTGAACTTGCCTAAGGTCACAATTTTACTTGCAAGTCACACTGAAAACTAGACATCAGGTCACTGATTACTCTCACCTTGCTTTTCTGGCTGGTAAGATCTTGTCAGGTTCTACCTAAACTACTCTGACCATAAATCAAGTTTACTTGCTTGAATAAAAGGGCTCTAAGAGTCTGCTTTTAAACTGAGTACTTTATTAGGTCAGCAGCACATGCAGGGAACAGGGTAAGCCAACAAGGTCCCTTGGAGTGCAGACTCCTGAGAGGTCTCCTGTCTCTAAACAGACTTTTGATGTAGCAAGGTAGCCACAACAGTCCTAAGTAACTGGAGGTGGAGGTGGATGGGTAGATAACAATATTTATTCTCCCAAGAGCTACTGCATTGAGTAGTTAAAACTTGAATTTATGGACAATATTGTTTTCTGTTTTTAGGCTTGGCCCCAGGGCTTTCTGACATTTTAAGCTGGCTTTCTCCCTTTCACCCACACATCCAGTGACTACTCAGTCATTTCATCCAGAGAGAAGGGAGGCTTTGATGAGAAGAACACAAAATAGTTTACATATTTGGGGTATATACTACGCTTTCTTCAATATTGTCTGCCAGGAATTCAGTTTGTGCCCAGTTGCCATCCCCCCTCACCCCACTCCTTGCGGGAGAGCAACAGAAGCAGGACAGGCTTCTCTGTTTTCTGTTTCTGTCTCCTTCACAGTCACACGCCATTCACAGAACACAGGAGAAAAGTAAATCCCAGTTACAACTGAATGGATGGTAAAAAGGAGTCTGTATCTTACTCAAAATAAGAGAGCCTTTCACAATAGGGAGGCAAAGTGTTAGAGAAAGCAAGTTGCCCCCTGAATTTGCATAGTATGCAAAGTTACATACCACATTATTCCATATCTCTGATACTTTTTAAAATGTTTATTTATTTATTTTGAGAGAGAGCAGGGGAGGGGCAGAGAGAGAGAGGGAGAATCCCAAGCAGGCTTCTTGCTTTCAATGCAGAGTCCAACATGGGGCTCGATCTCACGAACCAAGAGTTCTTGACCTGAGCCAAGAGTAGGACACTTAACTGACTGAGCCACCCAAGTGCTCCCATATCTCTGATACTTTTATCCAGAAGAGTTTTTATGTTTTTACCCTGGTGCCACTATCTGCCTTATAAACATGGGGCCTGATCCCCATATGCCCCTTTCTCCTTTCATTGTATCAAATACAGCAGGTAATTTTTGGATAAATGAGGTAAAGTAACTGAAAAGGAATTTTGCCAGTGATTGATAAGGTAATCAGGGGGAAATAAGGTAATTTCTAATCCATATACTCACTAAAACCCCAACTGAGTAACCACGTATATCTCTTCAAGCTCCTCTTTCCTGCTTGGTTCTAGGATTCCTCATTTTTCTTCATAAAAATCTTCCCTGTTCACAAATGATCCTTTAGCTCTACATGATAATTGAGTGGCAGAGGACTGATTCTGTTTTATTCCTTACAACCTCTTTAAATAGCCTATATTAGTGTAGACCCCTGCCATTTAAAGTGACATGTCTAGCATACTGGTAATAGTTTCTTATTAAAGAATGCAAAGTCAAATCAGTAAGAGCTCTATTCAATTTACTTCCCCAGTCAAACAGTCCTCTAGGGGTCAACCTTCATCTTTCTTCACTCCTCCTCTCTAGAAAGCTTGTTTCTCTTAAAGTACATAAGATTTTCAGGTTCAGTAGTTATTAGGAAAAGGAAGCCTGGGTCTCCTGCTAACTACCTACAGCTGGGATGTCTTTGGGTCAGAGCACAGGTAGATGACTGCCCATCAGCTTTGTGAGGGTAAGGACAGTGTCCTGCAGTCTTGCTCTATCACCTTGCTGTGTCTGCCCCACCGTAGGCCCACTCAATAAGCATTTATTACTTGAGGGAATACATGCAGTGAACAATAAATGAAGTAGTAAATCAAGGAGCCATAGGAATCAAATGCAGGTTACCAGGCCAGTTTTGGAAACATGGAGATCAGGATTCTTTAAGGAGGAAGCACAGAATTGTGGGGGCTACAGTGACAAGATAGGGAAAACCACCCCTAACCCTCAGAGAGGGGGCTGTGTATAGTGAGATCACCTTTCCATTAGCCTCACTCTTGCTCACATCTTGGAACAAACACACGAAATGTTGGACAAAATAATCCCTTCCCTAAGAAGTGTAATGCTAACTGGACTTCTGAGTTATATAAGCAATGGCTGTGACCTATTTCTGGCCCACTTTATGCCAACGCAGTTTACAAACATTAGCTTGATCATTGCAATAACCTTCAAGGTGGCCATTAATTTTCTTTATTTTCAGAAAGAGAAATTACATGCAAAAGGTTAAATAGCCTACCTAAGTCAACTGGCTAAAGTCAGCATCTGGGATTCAAACTTGCTTCTGAGTCTCAGTTCTTTCCCCTAACCACAAGGCATCACACTGAATAAGCAACATGACAAATACCTAGCCAGACAGCTTTGTATTTTTTTTTGAATTTATAAATTCTGGTAAAAAACACATAAAATTTACTCCCTTAATCATTTTTAAGTATATATTTCAGTAGTGTTAACTGTATTCACATTGTTGTATGTAACATCTCTAGATATTTCATCTTGCACAATTTAACCTCTATACCTATTAAAGAAAACTCTCCATTTCTCTGCCTCCAAAGTCCCAGGCAAACACCATTCTGCTTCTGCTTCTATGATTCTGACTACTCTAGAAACTCCATATCAGTGGAATCATGTAGTAGTATACTTTTGTGACTGGTCTCTCACTCAGGATAATGTCCTTAAGATTCATTCACGTTGTAGAATGACAAGATTTCCTTCCTGTTTCAGGCTGAATAATATTCTACCATATATATACATTACATTTTCTTCATCCATTCATCTGTCAATGGACATTTGTGTTGCTTCTATCTCTTGACTACTGCGAACAATGCTGTCATGAACAGGAGTGGGCAAATATTTTTTCAAGATACTGTTTTCAATACTTGGGGGTAAATACCCAGTAGTGGAATTGCCATATGGTAGGGTAGTTTTCATATTTAAAGAGCCTCCCTACCATTTTCCAGAGTACCTGCACGACTTTACATTTGCACTAGCAGTGTGCAAAAGTAGACCAATTTGTTTTTAAATAGAATACCTGTCAATTTTAGTATCAAACTGACCAAACAGCCCAGCCAATAGTGTCAGGTAGTGATTAAATTCTTAAAAATGCAAACTCAACTAAAACTCTAGACCTTAGGCCTTAGTTTTTATAATTAAAGCAATATACCACTTAAACACGTGTTACAGATTTATAAATGCAGATCAGCATCCCATTTTGGGATAAATACATTTAGCATCATTTTCTTAGAGGCCACAACAAATGAAGTAAAAGTGAATGAAGTAAAAGTGAAGCCAGTGTTGAACCAGTGTGAAGGTATCAGGAGAAGAATTCCTATTCCTGAAAATAAGTATAAGCATGCACACAAATTGCACTTACCCTTGTTTTGGCATCGATTTTAGCTCCTCGATCTAGCAAGAGTTTTACCATATTGGCATTTCCTCTTTTTGACGCAACATGTAAAGGCGTGATGTCATTCTGTAGAAAAAAAGGACGGTTTTGGTATCTTCAGTTCAACAAAACATTGCTTCCTCAACTTCCCCCCAACATGTCCTCACTTTTTTATTTATTTTTGTTAACATTCACTGTGAACAGAATGCTTCCCAACATTTCTCTCTGACAGTAATTTTACCCAGGAGACCCTCCCCCAAAAGGGATGAATTTTAAAGAATACACTCAGAAGGTGGGTCCAAGTTTATTTCATTTAGCTGAGGTGACTGATGGATGAGATGGGGTCTTTTTTGTTTTTGTTTTTTGTTTGTTTGTTTTTCTCTAAAATCCTATACCATTAAGTAAATGTGTTTTCCTACAAATTTGTTTGATGCATACTGGCTAATGAGTGGTTGACTAAGTGGCTGATTAAGTCAGCCAAGACTCAGTTAAAGGAGTATCATGTTACTTAGCACCATCTCTGGGTTCATGTGAGCACAAGATATCAGGAGAAACAATAGTAACTCAAAGCAGCAAATCAGTCAGTAGAAACAATAGTAACTCAAAGCAGCAAATCAGTCAGTACTGCACAAAGTCACAGGACTTCCCATACAGGTGGGGCTACAGTGTGTTCGCAGGCATTTGTTAGCAATCTCACAGAAAACTGTTTTTTTTAATTACAATTTGAAGAATAAACATATTGTTAGGACAATCTGAAATTAAAGTCATGATCCTCAATATCACAGGTCTTTCCTTCATGCATCTTACAGGTGCTATGATTGTTTCCAGACTGCCATGGAAATATGTGTATATCGTGAGAACATTCTCTATTTTGGCTCCTTACTCCTTTGTAGCAACAATATGGATTTAAGGTCCATTGTTCACCTAAGTTAATTATATGATCAGTGATCTAGGCTCATCTGAGGTTATATTTTTGTAATTTGATAGCAGATGCAACATAATAGCTACCAGGCATTGATCATTTCCTCTGTTAGGCAATGTGCTAAACTCTGCTACCTCACTTAATTCTCATAATCCTCACAATGTCACAAACAGTCTGACTTACAATGTCCATTTTACAGATGTACAAATAGCTGGCAAAACCAGGATTCAAATTGAAATATGACTTAAGCTTATATTTAGAATAACACTATAATGAAAAATTTCAAATAGATACAAAAGTTAGAAAGGCATGAGTTTCATGTACTCATCACTCTGGTTCAATAGTTATCAACCTTTGGGGAATATTATTTCTTCTACACTCCCTACTATTTTTTTTCTGCAGAAGTTTGAGAAGGAAAAGAAAACCCTAGGCATCAAGGATATTTTTAAACAAATAGTCACAATACTGTTATCATATTTAACAAAGTAAAAATAATTCCTAAAAGATAACACTAAGACGGTGTCAGTGTTCAAATTCTCCCAGTATGTCCAGTTAGCTCCATAGGGTTGTTCAAATTAGAAGATCCACACCTGCATTAGGTTTAAACATCCCTTAAGTCTCTTTTAATCTCCATAGGTGCCTTACTCTGCTTTCTTTTCTCCATGACTACTTAGTGAAAAAACTGGAAATTGGTTGTGTAGAATTTTCTAACTCCCAGATTTAGCTGATTTCATCCTCATGGAGTGTTATTTAACATGTTCTTTTTGCCCTGTACTTTGTATAAACTTTTCCAAACATTATAAACAACAATGCTGTTAGCATTACATTCTCCTATCTGAACAACTCTTTCCCTCATTATTCTTAGGTGCCAAAGTATCAAATGATTCATTAAATGAAAGAAGACAGAGACCTCAGGAAACCAAATTTGCTTCAGTAATGCTGGTGGGGAGTACACAGGATGAATATTATTGTTCTAGACCAAGGGTAGGCAAAGTTCTTCTGCATAAGGCCAGATAGCATATATTTTCAGCTTTGCAGGCCATACAAGTTCTATTGCAACTATTCGATTCTGCCATTGTAGCGTAAAACAGTCAACAAAATATGTAAAGAAATAGGAGTGGTTGTATTCCAATCAAATTTTATTTACAAAATCGGGGGCACCTGGGTGGCTCAGTTGGTTAAGCATCTGACTTTGGCTCAGGTCAAGATCTCATGGTTCGTAGGTTTAGCCCTATGTCAGTCGGGCTCTGTGTTGACAGATCAGAGCCTGGAGCCTGCATCGGATTCTGTCTCCCTCTCTCTCTGCCCCTCCCCCACTCACGCTCTGTCTTTCTCTCTCTGTCTCTCAAAAAGGAATAAACATAAAAAAAAACCTTTATTTATAAAAACAGATGGTGGGCCAGATTTGGCCTAGGGGCTGACCCTGCTGTAGACCTATCTGCTATGGCTGAACGTTTTAACTGTGTGTAACAGTTTACAAAAGAGGAAGTAAAACTATATGCTGTGCATTGTGTATGGTTTGGTGGGTCCCCTTTTGCTGTGAATGAAAGCTGGCAGAAGGACACAAACATCCTGATTACTTTTTAGTGTCTTGCTTGTCTCCATCGTGGGTCACTCCAGTGACCCAAGCGTCACAGTGAATGAATTCTTGACCTGAGACAGTAGGTGAAGGGTCAAGTTAGGTCTGTAGCAGACATGGTCTAAGAGGAAGCTTATTGAGCCCAGAGTGGGATATGGTGCTAAGACTTCATCCCTTCCCCACAGGAGTTGGGGCTTACTTGTGATTTCCCTTTAAAACTGTGCCCTTGTCTGGTTGAGAAGGACTTAATTAACCTCTATTACAAGTAGGCTAATTTTAGTGAGAGAAGACTCTACTTCTAATTTTGCTCTCTTCCATATTCATGTACTCTCTCATACAGTGATGCATAGATGTCAGAAGAGTGCCTTGAAATTCTAACTCCCACATTTTTCTACACCTATCTGGCCTTTCCTAGAGGAATATTTTGTATTTCTATAGCACTTAAAAAGTGTTATAAAGGGCTTACCCTTTGTAATTTCATTTTACCTTGATGATACTCTATTGAAATAAAATCACTAACCCTATTTGACAGATAAATAAAATGGGGAATAGAATTGGTCAATAATTTGTATATTAAAAAACAAAGAATTAGAGGCAGAATCAGGATGATAATTTAGTTTTCTAGACCCTTGTGCAGTGGTATTTTTCAGTCAGGGATCATAATGCCTCCATCTAACTATTGCTTCTCCTCTCTGTCAGATGGAGCCTCTGAGTGAAATACATACTTTTGCATTCCTGAGTCTGGTAGTGACTGCTTCTGTCAATTCGGAACAAATTGAAATGAAAGTGGTACCTTTGCACCACTCAATGGGACATTTATATTCTGATTCATCAGATAACCAATAAAAATGTTTTATGCCCTACTATGTAGAAGACCCAGTGCTGCATTTCCATTACATAAGTGGGCAACAAAATTATGGAATCCCAACATATCAGAAGAGCCTAGTGGTATTAGAGATGAAAATGCTTATTTAAGAGAACCCTCATTTGCTGCTTGTGAAATGTAAATTTACACATGTTTTCTGGGATGCAATTTGGCAGTATATATGAAAATATATATTACCACAGATTTAAAACCACAGATACAAGGCAGGGGTTGGCTGCCATAGTTGAAAGGGCAGCAATGTTTAGAAAGACCCAGTCCTGATGCCTGGGCACTCTCCCTAAGACTGAAGCTGATACAGAATGAAAGAACCCTCAGTCCCATCAGGAACCTCACATAGAATAACAAGCAACAGTAGTCAGCTGCTGAGGCCAGACAGGAGCTTCGCGAGAGATAGCCTCATGCTTCAGGTGTGCAGGGAGAGCAGAGGATGATGAAACACCAACAACACACAAAATTCTCTAACCTCCCAGCCACCACCCTGATCATAAGGCAGTGCAGCCCTCCTCTAGAGGAAGCTGAAGCCTGTGATACACTCAAACAAAATGTAAACTCAGCTAACTAGACTAGATTCAAACTTCCACATTTATAGCCTGACAAAGATGTGCCCATATTCAAATATACTATTTACCTCAGTCTCTCCTTCATTCTGTCTAGTGGAACAGTGAGCTACAGGCATCAAAAGTTAGGGGATTTCACCAAAGATAGGGATTTCTGTCAAATAGAAACCCTTGTTAAGAAAAACCACAATATAAGAAACAATTCCTCTGACGGGCTCATCACCAGACTTCACACAGCTGAGGAAAGCATCAGTGAACTTAAAGATATGTCAGTATAAATGATCCAAACACAAAGAAAAAAAGAGTGGAAAAGAAAATGACTGGAGTTGAATAAGGAGAAGAGAGAAGATAGGGCAGAAGTAATACTTAAAGAGACAATGGTCAAGAATTATCTCAAAATAATGAAATGCATGAAACCACATATTCAAGAAGCTTGGAGAACACCAAGGAAGATAAACTATAAACCAGCATATATCACAATTAGACACATCAGTCTAATTGCTGAAAATGAAAGATAAAGGAAAAATCGTGAAGGTAACCAGAAGGAAAAAGGACATATTTCATATAGAGAACAAAAACAATAATTATAGCCTCAGAAATTATGCAATGCTGAAAACACAGGGAGCATCTTTAAATACTGAAAAATAAACACCTGTCAAATGAGAGTTCTATTCCCAGCCAAAATATCTTTAAAAATATTAAGGCGAAAAAAAGACTTTTTAAGATAAACAGAAGCTGGGAGTCCTCATTACCATCAGATTTGCAATACAAAAAACATTAAAGAAAGTTCTTCAGGCAGTAGGAATATGATAGGAATATGGTACCAGACCCACACAGAGAAATATAGAAATGGCAAAATGAAGGGAAATATAAAAGATAATTGATTATCTAAAGCAGGAACAGTAACAATGAAGTAAGGGCTCTACAATATGTGTTCATAATCTCCCTCAGTGCTGAGATTCTAGATGATTATTTGTTTTTTTCACATTTTCCTAATACAAAAATAAGGATTAATCTTTACTATGTTTCTTAAACTATAAAAATGTCCTAGAAATGCAAAGATTTTTCCTAATGAGTTTAGGGCGTGGGGAATTCTAACATTACTTCAATTTTATTCACTGGAAATGAGAAGACCAGGCCATAATCCTCACTCTTCTATGCATACATTCCTGATATACGATGTTGGGAATGTGCCATATCCTCTACCAATATTTATGTTTTCATCTGTAAAACGGACATAATACCTCCAGTGCCTCCACCATGGGATGGCCAAAAGTGGATATGAGATAATTCGTGTCACAAGGAGGAAGGAAACTCACAGGTATTTCATATTATTTATCTCATCCAACCCACACACCAACTCTAGAAACAGGTACTATTTATTTATTTATTTTTTTACAGATGAGAAAACTAGAACAAAAAAATCAAAATAGCTTTCCAAAGTCACAAAGCTGCCATAATTTGCTACCCCAAAGTTTATGCTTTTTTTCAGTAGACTAGACCATGTTGTCCCTGAACTTCTAAACAGTACAGATCTAGAACTGGTTCTTACTAGTAGAGCATTCCTGCAGCACCTCATAGTGTGCTTGCAGATAAAGAGAGCACTGTGGTCCAATACTACTGCAGTTAAGAGCTAATACTCTGGAGCCAGACTGCTTAACTTCTAATCTCAGATCGGCCCCACACTAGCTGGCTAACCTTAGGCATGTTTATTTAATTTCTCTGTATCAGATTTGTTATCTGTAAAATTAGGCCAATAATAGTATCTAATATAGACTTGTCATGAGGATTGAGTTAATAAGGATAGTCTTTTTAAATTATTTGTTTTTGAGAGAGAGAGAGAGAGAGAACACCAGTCTGGGAGGGGCAGAGAGAGAAGAGACACAAAATCCCAAGCAGGCTTGGCACTGTCAGCACAGAGCCCGATGTGGGGCTTGAACTCATGAACTGTGAGATCATGAACTGAGCTGATCAAGAGTCAGATGCTTAACCAACTGAGCCACCCAGGCACCTCAGGGTAGTCTTATTTTAAAATTTATTATTTATTTAGTTATTAATTTTTAGGTGTGGAGCCTAATGTGGGGCTCGATCCCATGATTCTGAGATCATGACCTGAGCCACAATTAAGAGTCGGACGCTTAACTGACTGAGCCACCCAGGCATACCAATAAGGGTAGTCTTAACAATATTTCTTGGCATTTAGTAAGCATTATAAAAGTGCTAGTTATTACTATTCTTTTTATTATATATCATATGGACATTTAAAAATGGATGACATGACTACATCTCACATGGCAGTGAACTCTTAAGAAGGTGCTAAAGGGATAGTTCTTAGGACCTATGCAAGGGGTGTTGGGGACGGACAAGTCTGCTCAGCACAGCTCAGCCTGTGAAAACCTCAGATGGGGTGTGGCTGGGGTAAGTAGCAGCAGGGGTGGGGGAGGAAGGAGCAGAGCAGTGGTTGATAGAACACTATATACATGACAGAACATGATAGAAACATGGGAAGCAATACTTTTTTTTTTTTTTTAACTTCCAGGGACTGAAACAAGTATCTTTCTTGGGAAATGGTGGAATTGCTGGCTTTTTCTTTCTTCTCAACTGTTTCTAAAAAACCTTGCTGAGGTAGTAGCCAAGTTTCTTTATGAAATTGTCACCAAAGCCAGATTGTTCCCACAACTTCATAAAGTGAAATCAAGGCCCCTTCCTACCTTGTGATAAATGGCAGACTTTTCATTCCATTTAAATATATAAAGGGCAGTAGACTTTTGATCCCCGGTCCCCTCTCCTCTCTCTCCTTTTCTTTAAATATGTCTAGGAGGTTCTCACTAAGTAGAAGAGTAGGTGGGAGATAGCACTCACAATCTTTCAGATAATGAAAAGTTAAACAATATGACTATTTTAGTTTAGTTCCTTGATATGGTCCCAATCGAATACAAATTCTAAAACAATTAAATATTCAATTGAGAGGGAACCTGGTATCTTTTGCTAATTCTTCCACTTGTTACTACTATGGTTTTAAAACAGTTTGTCAAAGTAGCAAAATAACATCTGAAAATGTTTTCAATGTTAATGATTTGCATTTAAAACATACAATATTTCAAGATCTGTATGTGTTTTCTTTCTAATATATTTATCATTATGTAGGTAGAAACAGAAAAATGATTAGTTAAGTAGATTCACAGAATGAGCACTGGGAAGACATGTATGCAAAGCCTACTGGCATTCTCATCCACCTCATAGATATTTATCTTTTGGAAGGTCTTACCACCTCTTAGAGGAAGGCTGAAGGAGATCAGAGTATGCCACCCCACAATATGCCACCGGGGCACAAAGACTGTTTTGAGTTTTTTGTCTAACATCAGGGCACAGATTTACCTTTGGGAAAGTGTTTCTCTCTCCTGCCAGGAGGGGAAGGTTCCTCTTAATCTCTCATTAATGGAGAGCCCTCACCAGGGGATCCGAATAACTGAACAACCCTTAGCTTCCGTTAGTTTCCCCACCATATATTTACCTTTCCCAAATTTACCACCGTTTAGAAGCCGAAATTCCCTTTCCTTTGTCTTCTGGCTTCTACACAAATGTACCACCCTTTGTTAAAATGGCATGTAAGCTCTTGGGGTCTAACTGCCTCTTTGGGTCCTCATTTCTTTTCTATGAAAGCCTCATAAGACTTTCTTCTACTTATCAGTCTTTTGTTAGTTTAATTTGCAAGATCTCAGGAACTAAACCTAAGAGGGTAGAGGAAAAAGTTTGTTTCTTCTACCACAAAGTCGTATCTGCCAATCTCCAAACAATATATGTTTTGTAAGTAATATTTAATAGTTATATGGATTTTGATACAATGTAGAAAATATATAAAATTGAATTCCTATTCACTTTCATTTCCTTGGAGAATATAGAAACAGGTTCTTTTTCTATCCATTTTTATTGTTTTCCTCCTCAAGTCTTCTCTGATAGTTTATTTTTATAACAGGCTTATTGAGATACAATTCATATATGATAAAATTGGCCATTTGAAAGTATACTATTCAGTGGTTTTTCATATATTCACAGAATTGTGTATCATCATCAGTATCTATTTCATCATCCCCAAAAGAAACCCCATCCCATTAAGCAGTTACTTCCCATTCTTCTCTCTATCCTCCAGCCACTGGCAATCACTATTCTACTTTCTGTCTCAATGGATTTGCCTAAACAGTTAATATACATGGAACCAAACAACACATGGCCTTTTGTGTCTAGCTTCTTTCGCTTAGCATCATGTTCTCGAGGATCGTCCATATTGTAGTATATATCAGTACCTTGTTTCTTTTTATGAGAATACCTAATTTTTAATGCCTTAAGAAATCCATAAAATACACACAAACAAAGAATGCTTTCAGTGATAAGGACCTGAGGTTTCCAGTAAAATTTCAAATAATGGAATATAAGATGATACTCCATCCTTCACAGTCTGACACAGAGTAGGGCTTTTCTTTAAAAAATTCAAACTTAGATGGTCTATTATTAATAATATAAATATAAAATAAACTCAAACTTTCTCTATACTATAGCAGTCATTATTAAGATGACTACCATTGTTAGTTAAAGCCCATTTTCCTGTGACTTCATGAAGTTTTCCTTAAACAAAATAGGTCTTTTTAGGCAAAGTCTTTTTCTTTTCTCCAATTTTACTAACTGCTGGCTTATTCCACAGCAACTTTTCTCTTTCTGTGCTTTCTGGATAAGGAGATTAAGTCCACACAGGTCTTGCTGAGAGTGACACTGAAAATACTGATGCTATCGACACTCCCACCTCACATTTCCCACAGAGACTGACCAGATCACATGGGATTAGACACCGGGAGGTGCTGGGCTCCCCAGGGGGAGCAGCAAATGCTTGGATGTTTGATGTCTGCTGTGAAACCAGGCTCTGACTATTTGGATCTGTTCTGCTCTAAAAACCTCAAGCAATTTATTTATGTTCTTTTAAGGATAATATGAAGCTGTTTATTGTTAATACCGTTAGAAGTTTCACTTGGATTAATAGCAGCTCTCTCATCAACAATTTAGATAAGGCTCTGCCAAGTCTCTCCAGCTCCCCATCTCCTTTTGTTTAACATTTGTTTAACATTTTGATTATTCATTCATCTGTTAATGGACACTGGGTTCCTTGCACTTTGTGTCTATTGTAGATAATGCTACTATGAACATGGGTGTTTAAATATATCTTCAAGACTCTGCTTTCAATTCTTTTGTATATGTACCCAGGAATGGTCCTACTGGACCATAGGGTAACTCTGTACTTAATATTTTTAGTAACTTCCAAACTCTTTCATAGTGGCTGCGCCATTTTACGTTCATCCCACAAACAAAGGACAAGGGTTCTGGTTTCTCTAAACCCTTAACCAACACTAGTTCTCTCTCTCTGTCTCTTCTCTGTCTCTGTCTCTTTCTTTTGATAGCAGTCATCCTAATGGGTATTCAATGTGTGCTTTTAAAATATATCTTTCAGGATACATTTCAGAGTTTCCATAATTCTATAAACAATGATGAATTTTGACCACTGAAAGCCTTTTTATCATATAAGAATTTATTAGAAAAAATAATTCAGCTAAAAAAACTGATACCTCTTGATTTAGAACAAACAGCTCTTTGTTTTGCAGAACAATTGTAATTAAAAGGAAAAAAAGGTATGAATTATTAGGCTCTTATTATTAGGCTCTTATTTTTGCTGGTTCTATGAGATATATCTCATTTAATCTCTACAACAATTCATGAAATAGATGCTGTTAGTTCAAATTCTCAGGTGAGTAAGATGAAGCTGAAAGGGGCCTCAAGTCACATGGTGTGAAAAATGCCTGAGCTGGGATTACCCTAAATTATTTGATTCTAAAAGCTGTGTTTGCCTTTTCCAGTGGGTCACAAAGGAGAAAATATATCCAGATAGTGAGTCCCCTCTTAAACTTCAGCAAGCATCAGCTGTAGCTCTGCATCCAAGTAGCATAGTCCCCATACTGAAAATGTTGCCAATGTGCAAGTTCCAACCAAAAGGAAACAGCATATCTCATAGCTAATACAAACTTGCAGAATCTAAAAGACTAGTTAGCCACTCATTGTGGCTTTCAGATTTCTTTAAAGGTGTCACTATTAGTACTCATTCAAAAGTAGCCTGTTTTGTATTATAGTAAAGAAAGCCTCTCCTAGGCTTGAGATATCTGGGTAGAGAGGCATATAGTAGTTGAACTGAATGGGGTATCAAAAATTTAATTACAAAGTAATCAACTGCTTTCTATACATTGAGGAAAGTTGTTTGAAAATTTTGTAATTCTTTAACATTAAAATAAGTTAATCTAGCAATATTAGATTTCCGGTAGTGTTTCTAATGAATGAAGTCCATCCCTTTTCCTAACACTCTACTATCCAAAATTCTTAAAAATAAAAATATTAAGGGACTTTACAATGACACATTTGCCACATTTCTCTATCATTTCTGATAAAGCTAGGATAAAATTCATTTATTTTGTGTTAAATAATTTTCTTTCTCATCCAAAAAGCAAATCACTCTTATAGGCTTCTAGGATGTCAGTTAACTTGAAATTGTTAGTTTCTCAGGTATTCTGCCCTCATTTGGTCTTTGGAAAAACCAGATCCTTGCTTGGATAAATTAGATCCTTGCAGAAGTTTCAAACATGTTAAGAAATGAAAACAAGGTCTTTGAAGTTTTTAAAGAAAATCAATTGGAAAAGAAGTAGTCCTGGTGTAAATGGCCTTATCCGTGTATAGTGCACTTGTCCTGGGACGGTGCTGCTCTCGAGGGACCACAGAGACCTCAGCCACTCAGGGACCAATATCACACACCCTCAGCGACCACCTAGGCTCTTTGTGTGCCAGTTGATGATCATGCATGAGGCCTATTAAAATGGGGCAGGTCTGGATCCACATCCCTGTTATTCTATTTTACTCTTGGTAGGATCTGGGACAAATGATGTTGTGGGATCTCAGTTTGCTCATCTATTCTTAAGGTCTCAAATGATACATTTTACATAAAAAGTACTTTGTAAACTGTACATATGATATAAATTCAAGATTATTAAAATGTTATGAAGATAGTGATTATAAGCCAATGAGCTATTAAGACTTCTTAATTGGACAATTTTTTCCAACTTTGGACAAGATTTTCATGGCATGGTCTCAGTCAGTATTTTCTTACTGTGCCTGATCAGAAGAATCACCCGAGGAATTTGTTAAAAACACAGATTGCAAAGCTCTATCCCGAAGGTACTGACTCTGAATCTAAGGTAATAGGACACTGCTGGCCAGCTGGGGAAACTGGCTGTGAGGCTCTGACTTGGAGGCAATGAAAAAGTGGGTTTTAATTTTCAAACCCAGAGGAACTTACACCTTGTAGAGACAAGCTCTCCTTGTATTTCTTCTTATCAGAAAATGGATATTATACCTTTTTGTCAGAAAGCCATTAAGTTTCTAAATATCAACAGTTCATTTCAAACCATGATCTTTTAGGATTCAAAAATGCAAAAGTGATAGAGGCAAAATGTGGGGGAGATGTGAATGTATTGTATTTTAGAATGAAGTTGATGATTTGTTAGTTTTTAGGTTGGCTCATCTTTCAATTTAAATGTTCTCAAATGCATAATGGGATTTCCTAGTAAATTTAAAAAAAAAACCTTTAAACTTCTTTTAAAAAATGTATTTAATTCACTTTGAAGCTCTGGCACAGGCAAGAACAAATCGCCAGCTGAGACAAGAGAGACTGCTGTCAGTTCTGATTATCTTGCAATGACTCTGGATTCAGTACAAAGCCCAGTACATGTGGTCTCCAATGTTAGAATACTATGAAGTACATAGTCTGAGTGTAATTTTTTTGGATTTGATTTGACTTTATTTACTGTTTTTTAGCCCAAGCTCTACCACCTTAAAGCTGTGTGGCTTTGCACAACTTATTTAACTGCTTGCTTTCCAGTGTAGAATGGAAATCATACCCACACCTCACAGGCTTACTGTGAGGAATAAATAAAATCATGTATAGGAAGCTTATTATAGTACCTCATACCCGTAATAAATGAAAGCTGTTACCTAAGTTAGTTTGAACTTTGTACTAGTTTCATCCACTTCATATTTGAAAGTCTCAGTAGTAAGAGCTGAAAAGAACCTTAGGGTCTTCCAGCCCACCTACCCTTAGGGATACGTCACTAGGAGAAACTCAATGCTCTGACGGAGCATGACCTTCAGGGCTCTTCTTCTCCATCCTGGGATATCCCACCTCTCTATCTTCGCTGTAAAGAGATGTTTGATCCATATGTTTTAGGCGGCATTGTTGGCTCTTTGCATGGGTCTGTCCCCATTGAAGAAGGTTTAGCCATCCTGGTCCTGTGTAATAACATTCCAGCCTTGATGACAACCAAAAATGCCTCTGCAAATTTCTAAATCTTATATGGAGAAGGATGACCCCCCCTTCTCCCACTGAGAAACTGTGAATGTAGGAGGACTCTAGCAAAGTCACCTCTGAGGAGAGGCGCATCAGACCAGGGGGTGGACAAGCTTCTCCTTGAGCACAGTTCTTTTCCCTATGTGACTGGAGCCTGCCACACCTCACAGCCAAGTGTCCTCATCTCCCCTTCATCATGTATGTCCTAACACATCTTAAACACCACTGCCACCATCCCACTTCTCCATGTAAGGTCCTGCAATGGCTTGTAGACACAGAGATTGGAATGGTGGTTACCAGGGGCTGGTGGGTTAGGATTTAGGGAGATGTTGCTTAAAGGCACAAACTTGCAACTAGTAGATGAATGAATTCTGGAGAGCTAATGCACAGGCTGGTGATTATAGTCAACAATATCTGTCTGTTTCTAGTCTCATTTCACATTGGCAAGTGGGATTCCACCGCCATTTCTTAGACTTGATTCTAATCCCTGTGTTTCCAGCACAACTTAGCTCTTCAGTTTTTTTCTAACTATGCTAGCCCATGCTGATCTCCTACCTGAACTTGTTTTCTTAAACCTCCTGCATTGACTTGGGAGACAGCCAATAAATGACTGTTCATGTTTCTCAAGTTCACCCCTTTGCAACCTTCAGTTCTGCCTAGCCCTAAGCTCCTGCCTCTAGGTGACCCTTCACCCTTCCTGCACATTCTTCAACCCACCAGAGTAAGAAAGGAAAGATTTTGTCACAGAAGAACTACAGTGCTCAGGAGCAGCCCAGGGTGCATTTGAGGGCTGATCCAAATGTGCTATCTGATGACAGTATGGACAGCATTCTGAATGTTCAGCAGAGGGGCACAGGAGCCCTTCGCTGCTGTTTGCACTCACTGGAGGAAATGAAAATTTTATAGCTGATGAATAATTCTCTTTTAAAGTGCAAATGAATAAAAGGAGCTCTGCCAACTCCTACCTTAATAGAACTTTATTCACGGAATTTCAAAATAGGATTTATCCGGGTCATTTAAAAACGTTCTTAGAGCCACAATTCCAGAGCAGGGCTGCAGGAAGCAGGCACAAGTCCAAAGAGGAAAACTGACACAAAGAGAAACATGGACCTTCCAATTTCTATGATCTAATTAGAATTCTTACTGTCTCAAACAATGTCATAGTAATCGTTTCTCAAACGATTAAAGGTTGACCTTCTCATGCTGATAAACCCCAGTGCAGGGTAAATCCAACATTCTGGGAAGCAAGATTTCTGACTACCTCTAGAAATACCCTAGAAAGCTGCCATGATACCACTTGCTTGACATATGTCATGCTTTACAGATGAATGTGGTTTACAGTGAGGGGTCTCCTCCCAGATGAAAACAGTAATGACAATCTCCCCCACAAACATGGCTACGGTCCTTGCCCATGTGTTGTGGGTAAAGCACTATGCAAGGCAAGGTATAATGGACTATCTCATTCAGTCACAGTGATGTCATGCATTGGATACTATTACTGGACCCATTTTATGGATGATAAAGATGAAGCATAACTAACGTGCCCAAGAGCACACAAAGTCAGACACAGTGCCGGTATGGGACCCCTGCAATCTGGCTGAGGTGTTGTTTATTGTGACACTGTACTATACCTCCTCTCTGTCGGGAAAGGAGAAGGTGGCTTCCACCACCATCAGACAGGGTAGTCGGGCAGATGGGAAAGGCTTGCGACTGAAAGGCTGTCTCTCTTACTCAGCTGTTAGGAAAACTGCAGGCCCTGTGGCTAGGAGATTTTCCCTGGACCGTGACAGGACTGAGGATGCAGTCAGGACCAGAGCCAGGGGTTCAACACAAATCTGAGGACTCTGCTGCTGCTACAACTTAGAAACATTACCTCTTCTGAAGAGAACACAGACCCCATGCCACACACCAAGATGTTAGTAAGTTCCAATGTACTAATGACTTAAGATAAAAATGTTCCTCTAAGAAATTATATAGGACGGGCTCCTGGCTGGCTCAGTCAGAAGAACATGTGACTCTTGATCTTGGGGTTCTAAGTTCGAGCCCCATGTGTGTAGAGATTATTTAAAAGTAAAATCTTAAAAAAATAATAAAATAAAAAGCTATATAGGAGATTCTCCTTTGATGTGTCAGTCAGGAAGTGAAATAAAAAAGGCAGAAGGGACATTGCATAGCGTGCTAGGAGAGACTCTCTGGAAAAGTGGTATCTCCAACCACTCTGTCCTTGGTTTATTGGTTTTGTTCCTCCTGATGTGTTAATGTCACCATGGCAACAATATTATGGTTGACACAGTAGCCGCATGGCTACTTTCCCATAACTCACATTCCCTTGCTAATGCTTCCAAATCCCCATTTTCATTCCAAATGTGGTTTACATAACCCATTTTTTAAAAAGTCTTTGTCTTTAATGCTGCTGAGCCTGTACCAGGATACAAATCTAATTTTCTCTATCTTTGAAAATTTGTATCAATATTGGGCACCTGTGTGGCTTAGTCAGTTAAGCATCCGACTTCGGCTCAGGTCATGATTTCACGGCTGGTGAGTTTAAGCCCCCACATCGGGCTCTGTGCTGACAGTTCAGAGCCTGGAGCCTTCTTCCAATTCTGTGTCTCCCTCTCTCTCTCTCTGTCCTTCTCCCACTTGTGATCTCTCTCTCAAAAATAAATAAAACATAAAAAAATAAATAAAGAAAATATGTATCAATAAAATTGAATGTGCTTGTGTGTGTGTGTGTGTGTGTGTGTGTTAGAAGAGTTAACAGGACTGTTTTGGGTGATATTTCTTTTCTTTCATTTGCTTTATTGTAGTTTTTTTAAGTTTATTTATTTATTTTGAGTGAGAGAAAGAGAGAGGGAAGGAGTTGATGAGAGAGAGGGAGAGAGAGAGAGAGAGAGAGAGAGAGAGAATCCCAAGCAGGCTCCATGCTGTCAGCACAGGGCCCAATGTGGGGCTCGATCCCAAGAACCGTGAGATCATGACCTGAGCCGAAATCAACAGTTGGACACTTAACCCACTGAGCCACCCAGGCACCTCTACTGCATTTTATCTTAAAAACAAATTGGATAATGCAGGGAAAATATATTAAAAATAAATTTGCATTGGCACCTCCACCCGAACCAGAGTCTCCAGAAGTGCCGCATCCCTGTTAAACCGTTACAAGAGTCCCACTCTTACTGAAGTGATGCTCACTGCTTCTCCGTATAGTAGCTGATGTCTCTTCTAGCGCCCTCTGGTGGTAGCCTTGATTGGGACCTGATTGTCCAGAACCCAAGGCTTTGTTCAAAGCACTCTTAATTGAACAAAGCTTGGCAGCAGTCTCGGATGACTGGCCCTTTATTCTAGCCTTGTCTTCCAAGGTCATCTATACTGTCGAAAAACGAGTCTTCCTGCTGCTCAAATAAACCTTCCCCTCGGCACCTGTGGGTTTGGTACACTTGCTTAAAATCTCGCTATTAGAATCTTATGGATTTCCCATCTCCCTTAATGTGGCTGGTGTCAGTTTGGGAAGCAGCTCCCTCAGGCCAGGTAAGGTTCAGCCTGAAATTCTGAGACAGGAGAGGACTGGGGCTTGAGGAAAGGGCGTTTCAATAGGGGCTGGTTGCCCAGGAGTAGTGGACACAGATGCCTGATGTTATTTGTTCATTCAATCTTGAATTCAATCAATAGATATTGAGTCCTTCCCAGTACTAAGTGCTGGATCATACCCTATGGATTCCAAAATGTGTAATAATACACAGGTCTGTCTTTGAGGAATTCAAAGTCTTGCAAGTGCAGTGAATAGGACGTGGGAGTTGTATTTCATTACACCCCACTTCAGCCTGTATAGGATTGTTGAGATAATACATATCAAATGCTTAACAAAGGAGCTGAAACTTAGTAAATACTCAATAAATTATAACTATTTTGAAAGTCACTATTACTATAAATTTCACCTATAGAAGAAAGGAAGAAAATGAACATCTACTGAGCCCTTATTCTATAACAAGCAGAGTCCCACATGTTTTCACATTGTAGCCCTCTGGCTGAGTGGGATGCAGCTGTATGCCAAAGTACCATTTCATCAAAGGCAGATAAAGGGCTGTCAGGCAGGAAAAAAGAAAAAAGAAAGAAGAAAAAAGAAAGGGTCCTGCCCTCTTATAGTACAACGAGTAATGGTTCTCTGAAATAAGCCTACCTCTCCTAAAAAATCGACATGGCAAGAAATAGGTTCTCTCTTGCGAAGTCCTTCACTGAAGATTGAAAAGATTAACTTCATGGTAAAACGATTATCACAGAGCTCAGCACCTGGGCAGTACTGAGGACGAGGATATTTACCAGGTGAGAAGAGGATATCACTGGGGAGGAGCTCGACAGAGGGTGAACGAGGCATCTTCACCTTCAAGGGGCTGAGTTAACTAATAAGCAGAGTGTGCCAGACATATAACACCACACACATAAAAGAACAGGCAGTGCCCACTGTGACGGCGAGAGCACACAGTACAACAAACACATACAGTGATGTGACGGGGGAGCAGCTTATTTTAGGGGGTCAGAGAAAGACTATTTGAGGAATAGGATACAAGCACCCTCTACACAGATTTAAAAACTGAGATTTTCAGAAGTGAAGTAACCATGTGGTAAAATCTCTGGTGATTGGAAACCTCTCTTGAGATTTATCTTGATTTCCAATATATCTGAAGTTCACATAGCATGAGTTGGAAAGAAATCACTACGTTAGAGCTTCTAGTAATTAAAAAAGTTTTTTTTTAATGTTTATTTATTTTTGAGAGAGAGTAACAGAGCAACAGAGCATGAGTGGGGGAGGGGCAGAGAGAGAGGGAGACACAGAATCTGAAGCAGGCTCCAGGCTCTGGGCTGTCAGCACAGAGCCTGACACAGGGCTCAAACTCACAAACCACGAGATCATGACCTGAGCCAAAGTTGGATGTTCAACCAACTGAGCCACCCAGGCACCCCAAAGCTTCTAGTAATTTTAATTTCTCTTTTGCAAAAACATTTAGGTTTTATATTTGGTGGTGGTGTGGTGGTTTCTAGTTTCATAATGAAAAAGGCAAAATATTCCTTTGGAGCAAAAAGGGCAAGTCCATCGGAGTAAAATTTTCCTTGGGGGAGGGAGTTACATTTAGAGATAATTATTATACTGATGGGAAGAAAGACCTGAGACTAATGGTGTCTCAGCTTTGTTCTAAAGAACTTTCTGTGCTGATGGAAATGGTGTATATTTTGTGTTAATACACTAGCTACTGGTTATAGGTGGCTGTTGAGCACCTGAAGTGTGGTTATTAAGAATGAGAAATAGAATTTTGAAATGAATTTAAAGTTATTTCCCACTAGATAATGGCTGCTGAGTTAAGATGGTCTAGGTAAAGAGGAAACATGGTTATGTTTTCTCTCATTGGGCCCAGAGACTAGGTGAAGGGGCTTGGAAGCTGACTAGGAGAAACACAATAAAAGGGGTTTCACTGGTGGGAAGCAGGATAGATTCTGCAACACAGTGGCCTCTAGGGCCTCAGGCAGGTGGTACCTAGAGGTACCCTGGAGGACAGGTCATAGCCAGTGGACTGTGGGGGCAGTGATGTCCAGAACCAGTCCTTCAGCTTTGATTCTCTGATCTGAACACCTCTCATCAGTCTCTATGTCTCTGGAAAAGTCATGTTTGGTATTATAGTCTAGACTTCGTTGTGCTTTGGGGAATTAAGAGAGACACTGTGTTATATGGTCTAGCACTTTGGGGCCTAACCAAATTAGTAGACTAAGGGCAGTAGGTTCCTCACGTCTGACTCTCTAAATCTAGCCCATAATTGAAGCCCTTTAATGTTTGCTAGATTGAATTTAATTTAGAAAGGAAACCTCCAGATAATGTTTATCCATGGGCATTGCTTTGCTAATACACATGCTGAATCATGTTGACCACTTACGTGGGCAGATTGTAAGTCTGACACTTTTATTTTCCACCAGCAGGTTTAGTGGTTCGCCCATCTAAAATAACCTTTCTTTCTTTCTTTTTTAATGTTTATTTATTTATTTTTGGGGGGGAGAGAGAGAGAGACAGGGAGAGAGAGAGAGAGAGAGAGAGAGAGAGAGAGAGAGAGAGACAGGGAGAGAGAGAGAGAGAGAGAGAGAGAGAGCAAGCACAAGATGGGGAAAGGACAGAAAGAGAAAGAGACACAGAATCCAAAGCAGGGTCCAGGCTCTGAGCTGTTAGAGCAAAGCCCGATGCAGGGCTTGAATCAACGAACAGTGAGATCATAACCTGAGCCAAAGTCAGACGCTTAACTCACTGAGCCACCCAGGCGCCTCTAATGTAACCTTTCATACGACTTAATTGAGTTCTGAATATGGCCCAGCACCTGCCAAAATCTTGTTCAAAGGATCTGATATTTGAGAAAGGCAGTCCAATGGACATGGTAAGTCGTCATTGATCTGTGACACACATGCCAAGTTCTATCCCACACAATTAGAGCATCATCAGACTGAGTGCCTGGGCCACAGTCCCTCAGCCTCCTGGGTCTGGGTGCCTTCACCGACAAATATTTAGCATCAAGAGGCAGGATGAGGCAGTCAGAATTGAGCCTTTTGAAATGTGGTCATTAAAGCACTGTCAACTAGGAAACTCACTGGTCTTAATAGAGGATAAAAAATTGTTATTTATTTCATACACACACAAAATTGTCTCTTTAGATAACTGTAAGACTTCTTTTGTCAAAAAATGAAATCTATATAATCTTTGCTCCTCTTTCCACTATATATATCAAAACCCTAGGCCTAAATCTGTCGTCTGGTTGTATTCTCTGGTTCATTCCAGATGCTTGGTAACATTTGCTTTTTCTGTTTCATTCTTAGATGGATTAATTTATATATAATTAATTTGCAAACCACCTGAAATCCTTTTGGAAACAAGTGAGGTATAGCACTGAAACACATAAATCCCTTATTCTTCCTGGAGATCAAACCCAAAAAGTACTAAATAGCAAGACCAATATAAGGATATTTTATTCAATTGCCTTTCCAAAATGGGGAGTTGGATAATCATTTATAGGCAAAAAGTCAATGACATGAGAGAAGATTAAGTTGGGTGGTCCATTATATTTGATGAAAAAAACTCTTAGCCAGCCAAAAAAATAAAGTATTAATATATCTTATTCAGTCAATAAAAGGAACTTTGCCAGCATCCACATAATAATTTGGCCTTCAGTTAGTCCAGTGCAAAATGCTCCTTACTGGAATGATAATCAGTAGCAACTCTGGTGTGTCTTAGTTACATTCTCTTCCCCAAGAGAGCTAGAATAATTTGCTAAGAGAGCAGGGGTCATGCATAAATTCTGACAGTGTCGATGCCATGTCAGCAGACCCAATTCAGGGAATGAAGAACACTGGGGCTGCATTGCCGTGTTCAGCAGCTACTCTATTAACTCCCTGCAGTGGACCCATGGGGCTGACCAGGTCTTCATGGATAATCCAAAAGGAAATATTGAAGATGTCACACAAGGTATCTTACATACATATAGCAAAATTATAATGCAGAATCAAAACTGACATCATAATAAAAATCAAAGAAATGTGTAGAAAACAGGGGAGTGTGCTATAAATCAGTTAGTGTTAATTGCAACCCCAAGGTACACATTCTCCACTGGCTACGATCTGCTTTATTGCTGCATAAATTAGCCAGCCCTGCAGAGAAGCATAGAGAACAATCTGTTCTGCTGTGTATTCCCTTTAGCTACACCATGTTTGTTTCGGCCTCATATCTGCTTTGGAAATGCGCATCTACCGCATGCGGGAAATGATTTCAGGGTGCTGTCCTTGCTGTTATTTCCCCAGCTCTCTTTGCTAACAGGTAGCCATTGTCTAGGTCACATCCTCAGCCCACAAAGAACTACGAGACTATCTGCCTTTCTTCAATGATCCGTCACAGCCAGCTAACAGATATCATAGTCCCCTAAGACAAGGGCTGCTGTTGTTTTTAAATTTACCTCTAACCATCTAATCAATATCTCGTTCAAATTGGGTTCCTGAGGCATATGATTTATGGTTATGATTTGCAGCTAGCTCTTAGCAAACAGGGCTTAATGACCCTTCCTTTATTGTTCTGACCAGATAAAATCTGTTCCCATCTGTGTTCCACAGCATCTTACTTTCCACCGGCTGTTTCTGCTATATCCCTGAAGAACTGGGACTCAGAAAGACCCCACTGAGGCTGGCCAGGGAGAGGCCTTGGTACCAAAGTGCAGATGCTGGATTACTACGCAATAGAATTATTAGAGATTAGGAACCTCAAACGGGTTTCTTTAAGCTGTCTGTGAAGACTAGTTCTTCTCAGACCTCCGAAAGCAGGTCATCAATCACCAACCAGAGGGGAGCCTCAAGTTTTGGGGTGTAAGCAACCACACGGGTCTCCTACAAAGTACAATCAAATTAAAGCACAGCCTTCAGTTCAGAGTGCAGGCAGGCCTCATTAATTAGGGATGACTGGAGAAAAGGCCTTTGTAAATCAGTAAATGCTCTGATTTCTAACATATTTTACACAAAAGCACAATGTGATTATTTTAAACCACAGGCAAGGTTAATGACGTGGGTCTGATATCTTCATTGATCTTTAATCAATAAATTAGCTTGTAATTACCACGTTCATTGTTTTAAGGTAAGTGGATGCTTTGGAATTGCTTGAAGGAGTCTGAAAATACTGTAGTTTGTCCTCTAAAATTCCTTAAACATTGCCCCAATCTTCAGCATCAGGAAATTTCTGAACAATGGCACAAAGACAAACTTCAAACACTACCCTGACATAAATTTTCCAAATGTCCTAATTAGAAGATGTGATTTAATGAGGTTTTCATTATACTGTGAATTACAGAAAACCAGAAGAATGCATCTACAAGACAAGAACTTCAGTTTTAACACTGACATGCCCTGCTGATGCTTGACTTAAAGACGTGCTTCACTTTGTCCTTCCAAATGTCAAACTAGGTTTCAGGCCAGCCATGTCACTGATTCCCAAGGATACACTTAATTCAGTAAGAACAGAGCTCTGCAGTGATGTGAGCTGACCGGCACTCTTGAGTCATTAAAACCGGTAAAGGCTTCCAGAAAGCTGATGACAATAGGATAGGAAGTAGCTTTTATATTAGTACAATCTGAATTCTTACTAATTTTTATAGAACTAATGAATTATAAGAGAAGGAAAAATGAACCCCTAGAGTCACCTACGGGAGACACATTACTGGTGTGGTTAGGAGCTTTGGGACTGAAATCCTGCCTTTCCTAGTTTGCTGGCTCTGGGATCCTGGACCAGCTGCTTCTTATTGCTAAGCTTTGGTTTCCTCTTCTGTAAAACAGGGATAAATAACACTTTTCAAATAAGTGATATTTGAAAAATGCTTAGCCTGGCATCTGCCACATGGTAGCAACTTCAAAGATGGTATTACTTCTACAGCTATTGAGAATACTAGGTCTAGTATATGCCCTCTCTCCAGTTTCATCTAATCCCATTTTCCCCTCACGACGAGTAAGGTTTTAGGAAAAACACTACTTCACATGCTATGTTTGAAATCCAGTGCTGATGCTGTCATTGTCAATGATGTGTCAGGTACTGTGCTAAGTGCTTTACATACACTCTCTTTTAATCTCCACGGGGGACCCAGTGAGGGAATGGTGATATTATAATATTGTGATTTAATTTAATAATTCAGATTATTTCATCTTAAATTTTTAAAATATTTATTTATTTTTGAGACAGAGACAGAGCATGAGCAGGGGCAGAGAGAATCTGAAATAGGCTCCAGGCTCTGAGCTGTCAGAACAGAGCCCAATGCAGGGCTCGAACTCACAAACTGTAAGATCATGACCTGAGCTGAAGTCAGACACTTAACTGAATGAGCCACCCAGTCGCCCTAGATCATTTCATCTTATAAATGAGGAAACTGATGGACACAGAAAGAAAAGTTAAAGCCAAAATTGGAACCTGGGGAATCTGGATCCTCCTCTATCCTATTTCCTATTTCATTTCTACTGCCACTGATGAAGTTTCTTATGCTCAGACCTAGCACCGGACTGGTGTTTACACTCAGAGTGGTACTAGTCTGAATGTCCCAGTTGCCATCCAGTGGGGCACAAAATACTGTAACTCCTTTCTCCAGGGATATGAACTTACTCACGATACAGAATCCTGTTACTCATTATAAAAGTCTATAGGAGACAGATGATAAAAGCAAAAGATGGTCTCTATTTTTTGAGGTTTTGAAGTTTGGGTCTCATCCAGATATTCCACCATATTCCCATCTGCAAGGTCAAGACGCTGACACCTAAAGCATGATTAGCGCCATCTGACCTATTTCTAACAGTCTTAGAAATTTCTACTTGGAGAAGGGTTTATGCTTTCCAGTCGTGATTCCTTGAATTGCATCCTCTACATATTCAGCTATATATATGTATCGTCCCCGCCCCCATTTATGATTATTTTAGTTGATTTTTCCTGTTAGGAAATAGGTGCACCTATTTAAAAGCAAGAAAATACAGCAGGAAAAGTAGAAAACCACAGCTCTCACTGACTGGTAGACAGGACCCCTGGAGGTCATCTGTCTCAAACCCCTCCTCATGCTGGGAACGGAGGGCTCAGAATTGTTTCTCATACTTTCAAGGCAGTTCATACTGCAATACTCTTACCCTTGCCGTGAAGTCCACAGCAGCCGCTCGGTTTAACAGCAACGTGGCTACATTGATATTCCCATAGTGAGCAGCTATGTGGAGCGGAGTGAAGCCACTCTGTAAAGAAAACATAGCAGACATTCAATGGACTCTTGCCTGCCCCTTGTCTGACATGCAAAAACCATAACCCTGCCCAAAGAAAAAGGAGGAAGCAAAATATGCTGAGGTCCACATTCCATTCTGTACTAGGTTTCTTTCAATTAGTGCCAATTGTTCACAGGGTTTCAAATAAACGCCAAACTCATAGGCAGAGGAATAGCCAGGAAGGAACCAAGGGTGCAGACTGAATAATTTTAGTAGTCCAGTAGCAGAACTATACAGAAGCCAACGTTTCAAAAAGTCAAAACAGGAATGATAAGAAAAATCCATAGCTTATAGAAAGTTGATTAGCATTGCTGTTTTATTATCGATGATAGAATTGTCCATTCAAACTCTTTGTCAAAATTCAATTTGTTTAATATGTTTAATATAGAGCCAATGCCAATTTTAATGATAAAAGCAATTTTGGGGGAGGTCACTACAACTGGTCTTATGTAATGGGTGATTCCAATTTATAAAGAATCCACAAGTCGGTCTCTTTAGCAGCAAATGCCTATTCAATAACACATGTTTCTAGCTTATTCATTCCAAGGTCATTTTACTTCCTTAAAAATGCTAAAACATGCAGCGATTCACTTAGTCCCCAAAGATTGAAACCTTATAGGAACTAGATGCATTTCTAAGTTGTTAGCAAGCTTCTTAGCCATGCTAGCTATCTGACTGAGTCTTGTGGGAAGGGGTGGGACATATTGCTACCATTCAGAGGTAACCTTCATTTTGCTGACACCACTGAGGGTAAGTGTCATGCAGAACTCTAAAGAATCAGTCCTGGATGAGTAGAATGACAGGGTTGTCTGCAGCTTCAGGTATAGCTGATAAGCATCTAAAGTGTCAAAACTCTTCATCTCACACAACTCTATTGCGATACCCTTAAGTCTCAAGGATTCCTCATTCTTCCCTTCCAACACCAGGTTCAGCTGCAGAAAGCCCTGGTAATCAAACTACTATCTTCTCTGGCACATGCTACTTTGGGGGGCAGGGGTGGAAAGCAGGTATCTAGCCTACAGAAGGCAATGCAAAGAAGGAGGGAAAGAAATGAGGCAGCAGCACTAAGTGATGGGGAAATGATGATGCAGATACAGATTCTATGTATATGTTTATATATATACCTCTGTTGTTCTATTCACCACCATCTAGGTTAACACATTTGGAAGCAAAGAGGAGGAAAAAATGAACGGTTAGTTCGCTGTCGGTGACATGGACGGCAGCAAGCTCATGACAGCTAAGTAATGAGGATGAAAGCAATGATGGGAACACAAGAGGCACAGAAAGAAAGCTAGACCGAATGAAGGGCTACACAATGGCCCCTTCCAAAAGCCACATTTCCTTCACAGAGACTTTCAGGGCATGTCAAGGCACAGAGACATGTCAAGGCAATTGGGATTTTTGGCTGGGACTGTGGCTGCTGGCATGTTCTCCACAACTGATCAATACTCAGTGCATTGCCTGTCATCTTAGATACCAACCAAAAGTTTATTTGTGCACATTGTTGTTAGCATTTTCTAATCTTCCACCCTGGTATTTGAGCTGAAGTGTTAAATTCGTGAAAAATATATGGTAAAAGGAAGGAAACTAACAGTGAATACTAATGGACACCCGAGGTGGCCTCCCTGTTAGCATGCATTGGGCAGTGTCCACAGTTATTACCTTCTAGCTTTAGATGCCAAGGGGGTTGTGCCCTCATTTGGCTGGTCTGGACACGTATTTTTATTCCTCCCAGTGAAGTTCAGGGTTTGGGGCAAGCTTGCCAAAAGGGAGACCAGGCATTCTAACAGTGTGGGTGTCTGACACAGGAGAGTGGCATGACAAGCTCACCTCCTTCATGCCTCACCTTTGACTCCACGTCTGCATTGTTGTCATTCTGCAGCAGCAGGGCAGCGGCTTTCGTGTCGTCTTTTCGGGCAGCGATGTGAAGAGCTGGAAGACGGACTTTTCCTTTAGTGTCATTTTCTAGCAGGAGGGAAACTACTTGATCATGACCTTGTTGCAAAGCTACTGCCAATGGTGTGAAGCCATCCTGCAAATAAATGGATGGGTCAAGAATGGCTACTGTGGATATGTTCTTTCTGATTAACAAATAAAGAATGTGAGCAAGTGACCAATTTTTGTTTAGGGTTGTTAAAGGTAGCGTATTCAAGTAGGCAGACATGTGAATAGACATTTATAATTACATTTATATTTATATTTATACTGATATTTATATATTTACCAAAGCATAAAATAATAAGAAATTTATAATAAGTTTATAATAAGTTCTGTTAAAAAGTGATATACATTAACTGGGTAAGTTTTGAAAATACATAAAAGTACTACATAAAGAGGAAAAAGACACCATAATTTCAATATCCAGAAAATAACAACAGTGAAAACAATAACATTTCAGGTTAAATCCAGGCAAAATTTTCAAAGGATCTTATTTAAATAAGCTACACAAGTTTCCACTGAAATTTAAAATTTTTTTAATGTTTATTCATAATTGAGAGAGAGAGAGAGAGAGACAGTGTGTGAGTGGGGGAAAGGCAGAGAGAGAAGGAGACAGAATCTGGAGCAGGCTCCAGGCTCTGAGCTGTCAGCACAGAGCCCGATGTGGGGCTCAAACTCATGAGCTGTGAGATCATGACCTCAGCTGAAGTCGGATGCTTAACTGACTGTCACTCAAGTGTCCCCCACTGATATTTTAAAACTGGGGGATATGCCTATCTGGTTCATCACTGTACCTTGTTGTGGTATACAACATTTATCTGGTAGTCAATCTGTATATGTTAATTAATGAAACAATCATTGTAATTGCTGTTTTAAGAAAGGTCTATATGAAAAATTCTTGGCTTCTCCGACCAAAGAAGGGAGAACACACAAGGATTATGCAAAATATGACTAGGATAAATTCAGATATACACTCCTGTCTGTGTGTTTTGAGTCTTCCCATTGTATTGCCCTGGGACATGACAAAGAGAAGTCAGCTACACATTGCACTGTGGTTAAGTAATTTGTGGATAATCTAGTGTTGCTGACTTCAGAATAAACAGCACAGAGTAGAAAATCCTAAGACTGGCTCACAAATTTGAATTCTGCAATGTTTTTATTATTAGACACTCAAAAGAGCTTTGATAAATTATTTTTACTAGAGAACTCGCTAGTTACTTATTTCACTTGGCTCATGATTATTATATATCAGTAGCCCTGGTGCTCTAAGTACAGAGTTACTCCAATGGAAGGGTGTTCGTAAGGGAGAGGAGAAAATCTAGTTACTTGCATACTAATGTCTTGTTTGTCTTCCTAAACTACCACCTTCATCATTCTTTTCCTTGCTAGACAACCAGATAAGGGCTCCTACCACTTATTTGACTGAATACAAATCAGTGTATTTCTTTTTAAGGATGTGCAAAATATTGGCCCCAATAGCTAAGGGAAAATATTGCCCAGGCTCTTCTCATATAAATCCTTTCCTGCAGTCTCCTTATTAGCCGTAAATGTGCAAACTATTTCTGCCCTGGTTCCTATACTTATGCTATGTCCCCCATCCTGAAATGTCCCCCTCCTTGCTCTATGTATACAAATTCTACCCATTCTTCATGCTTCAAGATCCAGCTGAAGTTCCATCTGTCTCTTTCAACTTTTCCAAGAAGACTCAAACAAGGGAAAGAATGATCATTAATGTAGTTAGAAGGACTGTCCCCGTAGCCTTAAGAAAGACAAGAAAGGCTGAATACAACCAAGACATCCCCAAAAGAATATCACAGATTTACATTTAAGGACATAAAGTTTAGAATGTTATGAGAAAAGTAATCTACATAACTGTCTAAATATACATCATTTTTGTAAAGATAATATGTACCAAAAGGTCTTAGTGAATAAACAAAACATTAACTTGAGGGAAAATTAACAGTGGCTCTTCTTTTTGCTTTTTCCTATACTTTCTTGTTTACATAATCTATTATTTTTGCAAAACAAAAGAAAAATACATTTTTTAAAGGATAGAGTGGCAAAAGGAACATTGTGTATTAAGAATGAACATGGAAGCGGCTTGGTGGCTCAGTTGGTTAAGTGGCTGACTCTTGATTTCATCTCAGGTCATGATTTTGTGGTCCTGGGATTGAGTCCCGTGACAGACTTTGTGTGAGCGTGGAGCCTGCTTGACATTCTTTCACTCCCTCTCTCTCTATACCCTGGCCCCCGCCGCCAAAAAAAGAGTGAATGTGGTGGCATCTCCCTTTTAAAACCCAGACAAAATACATTAAAAAAAATTTTTTTTAAAGGGGAGGGCACTGTGGGTGTCTCAGTTGGTTAAGCATCTGACTTCAGCTCAGGTCATGATCTCACAGCTAGTGAGTTAGAGCACCGTGTAGGACTCTGTGCTGACAGCTCAGAGCCTGGAGCCCTCTTCGGATTCTGTGTACGCTTCATTCTCTGCCCTTCCCCAGTTGTGCTCTGTCTCTGTCTCTCTCTCTCAAAAATAAACTTAAAAAAATTTTTTTAAACCCAGACAAAATCTAAAGGGTAAAAATGACAGCCCATTTCTGGTTCTGAATCATAAGTAAGTGGCTACATTTCTGCTAATTTGAACTTCTAAACCCACAGGGCCTATACATTAAGGAAAGGACTTTGCACCAGAAAATTAACTGCAACTGATACCATCAGCACCCCCAAGAATGTGCTTCCTGCAATAAGCCAATTAAAGACACAAAGATACCAGCTCTAAGGTGTCAATAGCTAAAATTAGCAGCTCCAGATTTTGGTTGCAAACCTAGTTTAAACAGTTTGGTTCACTCTGTGCAGTTATTCTTAAAAGAAAAATTCAAGCCAAAAGAAAATAATATGGAAGCTCCATGAGAACCTTCATTGCCTTGGGAAGTATCTGGCATACAATAAGTGCTTAATAATTACTTGTGGGGTAAATGAACTAATACTATTACCTCATGTTTCAGAATCTTAATTAGCAAAAGAAGGAAGATGTTTATGGAAAAGAGAGGATATGCAATGCACAGTTAATACAGAAAAGGGTTTTTCTAAGACTTTTATTTTTTAAAATAATCTCCATACCCGTGGGGCTTGAACTCACAACCATAGAATCAATAGTCACATGCTCCACCAACTGAACCAGCCAAGCACCCCCAGGAAAGGTTTTAAAAACCATAATCAGGGGCGCCTCAGTGGCTCAGTCAGTTAAGCGTCCGACTTCGGCTCAGGTCACGATCTCACGGTTCCTGGGTTTGAGCCCTGCATCGGACTCTGTGCTGACAGCTCAGAGCCTGGAGCCTACTTCAGATTGTATGTCTCCCTTTCTCTCTCTGCATCTCCTCTGCTCATACTCTGTCTGTCTGTCTCTCAAAAATAAATAAACATTAAAAAAATTAAAAACCATAATCATGCCAAAGACTTCGCAGTAAGTTGGACTTAATGCTTGTTTCTAAAGGAGAGATACTCAGTGATCTGTACATCACAGTTTAAAAAAGAATACTGCCTGTCCTTCACAGGCAAAAAAAGTACTATGAAATCACTTGCTATAGGATATTTATATTATTTAGTATTTTTATCCAAAAATGGGAATGGGTTTTTCTCTTATCCAACAAGTAGGCACTGCTCTATGCCTACCAAATGTAGGTTTTTTCTTATCAGCCAGTAGTTCTTTCTTACCTGCTTTTAAGAATATTATTATAAGAAATGGGCAGAAGACATGAAGAGATACTTCTCCAAAGAGGACATCCAGATGGCCAACAAACACATGAAACGATGCTCAGCATCACTCATCATCAGGGAAATACAAATCAAAACCACACTGAGATACCACCTCACGCCAG
>CM053561.1:19981200-20043829 GCA_028646485.1 Cryptoprocta ferox
GAAGGGGAAGGGGAAAAGGTAAAGCGGGGTGATGGTCTTGGTGGAGGTCACTTGTGGGGAAGAGCACTGGGTGTTATATGGAAACTAACCTGACAATAAACTATAAAGTTAAAAAAATAAAATAAAATGATAGGATCAAGTTTTCAAAAAAAAAAAAAAGAATATTATTATAAAAACAATACATTCTCATGATAAAAATCTTCAACAGTATGGAAGGGTATAAAGTGAAAAGTAAATCTCCCTCCTACTGCTCAGAATAAACACCGAGAACAATATACCATGGACATTTTCTTCTATCAGTACATACAGTCTTGCCTGATGTTTGATAATTCCAAATAACATGCTATTGTGTGAGTATAGCAATATTATGAAATAGCTTCTTACTGGTGCATATTTAGGTTCTTTCCAGTTTTTAAAAAATTGTTCTAATTCTGTTGGTAAATTTCTCATGTACCATTTTGGCATCTTCTTCTGGAATGTAAATTCTTAGAAGTGGAATTATAAAAAGGTACGTAAATACTAATTTTTGACAGTTGCTGCTAAATGTTCTGCCAAAGTTTTGCAAACAATGATCAACTTTACCAATACCATAGCAAAGTTCCAATTTCTTCTACTCTCCAAATTCTTTTCCTTATCTCCTGGGCAAAAGACTGGATCTCATTTCTTAACTTATTAATAAATTAATATTTCTTTGACCAAGAGTGAGGATGGAATATTTTCATACATTTATGGTCATTTGTATTTCTTTTTGTCTGAACTGCCTCTTCATTTATTTAGAGGTTTCCCTAGAAGGCATGATCTCAAAAGCTGGGTAAGGTTATATGCAATTCCTCTATTGATATCTTTCTTGTGCCATTTGGAAAGCACATAAGAATATAAGAGGAGCCGTGTTCTCACAGGGATAACCCTGAGTTTGTTTTTATTATTTTGTTAAAAATAAAGAATACCCAAATGTTGATCTTTTAATATTAGCAATAGACTTTTTTAGTTATTTTTTTAAATTTGAGAGATAGAGAGAGAAAAAGAGCATGAGTGAGGGAGAGGGGCGAAGGGAGAGAGAGAGAATCTTAAGCAGTCTCTACACTCAGTATGAAGCCCGACGTGGGGCTCAATCCACCACCCTGGGATCATGAACCGAGAAGAAATCAAGAGTCGAATGTTCAACTGACTGAGCCACTCAGGTGCCCAACCAATAGACTTCTAGTGATACAGTTCACCAGGAACTATAATCTTCCATCCAGTTTAGTTCTGTATTACTTAAGAGAGTCCCACTGACTTAAATGACTTTTTATTTTAAAATAACTCTTCTTTTCAAGACTGCAAAATTTTCTTCAATAGCATGTTTATCTAACACTTAAAACATAATAGTTTTGTTGAAAACTGTGAATTAAATTCAGTTAATTTTAGAAATACATAAATTCAATGATTATAACTACACTAACATATTTGGAAAAAACAGATTTCAAACTTGTCTTATTACAAACATATTTCAAAACGGTGGTTGCTTATGAGGCAAAATTATAAGAAACAGAAAAGCATTCTAAAACAAATATGTAAATAGTAAATAAATAGCTCAATTATAGATAGAACCAGGCATTTAAGAGCAGAAAGGATATCTATGCAATGAAAGATTCTTTAAAGACTAAGAATAGACTTTCTAGTATATTTCATAAACATTCAAGAATCCCCACATTAATATATGACTACAATTGAAATACTAGCGGGACAAATTCTCCATGTTACAACTCCAGGATTACAAAATGCCCTGTACACATGTGAACTTATCCACAGAAAGAACCAATATATCTTACCTCTGTGGCTAGGCTCTGGCTTGCACCATTGTCAAGAAGAAACTTGACAACTTCCAGGTGGTTTTCCTGGGCTGCCATATACAATGGCGTGAAACCATTCTGCAAAAGAAGAAATAAAATGTTTGTCTATGGCTTTCTGGGGCCAATCTAGTTTTCCACTGTATTGGTATTATTTGTTCCAGAAAATACCCATGTATAATAAGTTTAATAATACTTTAATGTAGATATTCATATTTATTAGAAAGCCAAAGCATGACAGTTTAAGCAGAATTTATGTGTCATTCAAAATGCTTTATAATTCATAACTTATAACACTTAGAATTTGTAACTTGGGTATAGTTCATAGTTAATAGTGTATGTATAATTCATACCAATAGATCCACTTTAGATAAATAAGTACATTTGTTTAATTGTAAGCCTCTTATTGAGTGCCTACAATGAGTAAAGGATTTTCCTAGATGATGTGAGGACTTGAAGAAAAATGTGTTTGGTCATTGTCCCAATGAGCTTTATTCCCCACACAATAATTATCTATTTTAAATAAAATGTGTAATCCTTTCAAATTAAGAGTCTAAAATAGTTCACAATTTGGAAGGAATTTATATTAATTTCAAATAGCTTTGAACTTGCCACAGATGGGGTGACTTGGAACAAAGGAAAGAACACCCATATGCAAAAAGGCATACTTCAATTTCAAAACAGAATTTAATTAGTAGTCCATTTTTTGGTAAGTTTCCTTCTTTGCATTGTTTTGCAATGCCATAGTATTTTCATGTTCAGAATACACACACAAACACATTCACACATACATATACATGCAGATATACTCTATATGTGTATTTATGTTTGTCTGTAGGTGGCCACTGCCAAAGAATCTGGATTCAAGTAAATTAATGTGTACATTGCATCTTAAGCTTTTTATTAAAAATATGTCGCATAGTGTGTTTGCTAGAGCAATTTATTTCACATCTATGAAATATTTGAATATTTCATCTATGTAATATTTTAAAATCTTATTGCCAAATATATACATCAAAACAGACATTTTTCAAACTATAACAAATTTTCCTTGAATAAATTTTTCAGAATACAGTTCTATTTAATTGTATGTCTTGGAAATTTTATTGTATGCATTATGCAATTACAAAGAATAAAAGTAAATATATTCCAAATAAAATGTATCAAATGTTACTCAAACTTTTGTGATTCAAAAGGTTTAGGTTCATCTTATAAATATCAATGACTATATGATTACCTTATCTATAATTCAGCCTCTGGTGACATCACTTTTTTGGCTTTTAACTGAGAATTTAAAAGTTAAAAAGATCCTTGAGTGGGGCGCCTGGGTGGCTCAGTCGGTTAAGTGTCTGACTTCGGCTCAGGTCATGATCTCACGGTTGGTGAATTTCAGCCCCGCATCAGCCTCACTGCTGTCTGGCACAGAGCCCACTTCAGATCCTCTGACCCCCTTTCTCTGTCCACCCCCCACCTCAAAAATAAAATAAAATATTTAAAAAATTAGATAAAAAGATCCTCGAGTGGATAAAAGTGATGTCATGTAACAAATCTACCATAGTGTATATATTTTATTCATCAGAGAGCTCCTCCATTCTACTTACTCCATTTTACACATAATTGTAACAAGCTAGGTGATCTGGTTGCCAAGCTCAAAATTAGAGACATGAGATTAGAGGCTGGAGAATATGACAGAGCATTCAAGCTTCTTCCCTTTAAATTACATCACTAAAGTTCACTGCTATTCTGTTCTCTCATGAAAGGTTTGATCAACATTAAACATGGCATAAGTGCAACAAAATGTGTGTGTACATGTGTGTGTGTGTGTGTGTGTGTGTGTGTGCCCATGTGCATGTATCTGTGTATGTGCCTGGTGTGTTTTGTCTTTGTCACTCTTCCCATAGCTTTGAGGGAAACTGAAAGGTACTTTAGGATTACCCTTATATTGCTGATTATTTTTTCTTTTTCTCATTTGACCAAGAAGATCATTTAATCCTTGGTTGAGTTAAACATCCCTTAAAAAAAAAACAACTGAAACTATTAAGAAGAAAAAGGTAAAAATCAGGGTGGATTTCTGTTTCAGCTTAGTGAACTACTGAGAATCTCGCTTTCCTCATCAGCTGAAATTTCCAGATGGAAGGTTCAGAGTTTAGAAGTAAAGTTCTTAAGAAAAATTCTGAAAATAGATGTTATTCTCTCAAACATAAATATCAACAATTTATATCAGTGGATTCTCTCAAATTCAGGGCAGAGGTTTGCTATCGTTCAAGATTACCTAAGGAACACTGGTCTACCTACAAATACCTGGCTTCTGGCCTGATGTACATAGACAGTTCTTGAGTTTATCTTCCAGAACGAAACATTTCATGACCCAGGAAGATAATCCAAAACCAGGTACTGAGTTTTAAGGGATGCTGGAGCTTACAGACCTGGAGCTTTCAAAGAGCGATTCGTAAGAAGCACAACTTTTAAATCATTCCACATGCCCTTTTCACCACAGCAGAGAGTAAACTGTGTAGAATTGTGATGACTCAAAATCGTATTAGATAAGAGTCATAGCAAGACTGAGCCCTGTAATTAATTGTTTCCCACAATCGCTTCTCCTCTTTTTTTTTTTTTTTTTTTTTTTGTTAGTGCTTGCCATTCTATTGCCATTACCTGAAAGCTGGTCATTTTCTGAATGGTCACATCCTTTCATATATTTTTCATTTTTATATATTTTTATTGATATATAATTTACATACCATAAAACTCACCCATTTAAAGTGTATAATTTAGTGGGTTTAGTGTGGATGGGTAACCACCCCCACTATCTAATTCCAGAACATTTTCATCACCTCAAAAAGGAACTCTGTACCATTAGTATTCACTCCCCACTCACCCCTCCCTGTGCCCTCTACTCATCTGATTTCTGTCTCTATGGATTTGCCTGCTCTGAACACTTCATATAAATGGAATCACACAATATGTGGCATTGAATGGGGATGAATGGTCTCTGCTGTTCATATTGATATACTGTTTTTGGTGTTTTTGATTTTTCTTCCATAATGGACATTTCCATTTTATAGTGGACATTTGAGTGTTTGTTTATTTTGTTTTGTTTTAGTTTCGGTCAGCAAGCATCTGTTTCTCTTCTAGCAATATCACTCCTATTTTCTTTAGGAAACTATCTCTTCCATGAAATGTAGGTAGCGCCTCTCTTGGTTGGACTTTAAGAAAATTTAGCCTGAACTTCTTCAACCACAGTATAGGCACATGTGCAGGATATCTTCTGTTTGCTCTTCCAGGTCTACTCTCTATCTTTCTCTATTCCATTTTCTGACAAATCCTCCCACCTGCCTCTCAAATGATCTGTAAGAAACATTATCGAAGGGCAATTTTACCATTTAGCTTCTGGTTATCCTACCCCAACTCTCTGGTTTCCAAAGCTTTCCAAAAAGCTTCTTTAGCTTTCTACTCAATGTGTTCCCCACATAATTTTAATAAATTCCATTTTTTGTTCAAGTTAGTTTCTGTTTTCTTAAGTCCAATAACCTCAATTAGTACAAATTTTAAAAAATCAAGAAAGGATCAACATGGCATGAGAACACATGTACACCATCTAGTTATGGTTCTAGGGAGTAATTATAAGCATCCTTTGGAAAGAATGAGTAAAAATATGATCATTACTCTCTCATACAAAGAAGCTTAAGGCACAAGGATTTCCATGTGTTGTCAGTGGACAACCTACAGCTGAAATGATGTTTTGTGAAACAGCACCTGCATTGGGAGAATGGTCAGATTTCAGAAAGGATATTATTTTTCTTTTAAGAGAAAAAAGTACAACACTGTTTTCTTTTTCAAATTAATTTCCTAACTTAGGAAATTTCCAAAACAAAGAGCTGGCCAAAACAGAACATATGGGTGCCCAATTTACATTTTTTTTTCCGTAGCAACAATAGACTCAGTTTTCAAAAGGCAGAACAGCTCAAGATTGAGAAAGTATGCTCTTTGATACCTGATTTTATACATTATCTTCAATACCTTCTGCTCTGAACATTTATTGTGGTGTTATCATAAGCATGCAAACATACAGACCTACAGTTTTATAGATCATACTTAGGCATTCTGCCTAATATCCACCCAAATAAAATAAAATAAAAAGTCCTCCTGTTAATTCCATTTAAGTAAAGACTTAAATCTCATCCATGAACATTTTTTATCCATCCTAGGTTCCTACAGCCTGCCTGTGTACCTTATGAAGCACTGCTCTGAATTAAAATGTTTATAAGGGCGTGGTGATAAATTTGCATTGATTTACATGTGATACTGATTTTTGTGAATGTGGATTAGATTATGGGTGTGCTATAAGATCAAAGGTCAGAGAGGCTTTATCTGGATCACACCTATTTTCTGACTTCATCAAGACCTGACCTCTTCATGGAAGGAAACATTTAAAAACACATAAAGACCAAGGAGCCACTGGTTTAATCAAAGGCTCTTGTCCTTTCTGAAAAAGACCCACAGAAACCCAGTCAGAAGTTACCAGTTTCACCCTGAGGTGGAGATGGATAGGGATGGGCAGATGGGGAAGAGGTTTTCCAGTTTGTCCTTTCACATTTTGATGGTAGAACCATGTGAATGTATTATCTATTCAGAACTTAAATAAATACAATGTAAACATTTAAAAAACACCCCTACCAGATACCCACAAAAGGTCTTGTCTTTGTTAATACCGCTATGAAAATTTGTCTACTTAGAATACTTTGATAGTTATAGTAAAATATTATTTGAAATAGATTTTGCTTCTTTATCAACAAGGCTGGTGCCTTGTATTACAGAATAAAGATAGAAAGGGAGAAAAGAGAGAGGGATGTCATTTGATGTGGTAATTTGAGAGTTTCTACTTGCAAACTCTAGTAATCATTGTTGCTGTATTTAGTACAAAGTATTATGGACTTAATCATAATAGAGTTCTTTATAATCACAATTTAATTATTCAACACAATTTCTTTCTCAGGATAGGCCTAAATCATTTCTGGAATGTTAAGTAATATAAGAAAGAGTTAACTAATTTATTAAGATACAACATCAAGGCAATGACAAGAATTAATTTAAAGTGACATCTAAAAATTCTTAGTTTACAGAATCTCAGTTTATAAGAGCAGAACTTCCTGTTGCCCAAATTCACTTTTATTTTCAAGATAAGGAGAATTTTTAAACACAAGGAAGATGAGGGGGACTCTCTTTATACTATTTCTTGTTGGCTATTAAATATTACCTATTTGGTTAAAATTTCACTTAGACAAGGATGTGGTCTTTTTTTGAATATCAACATTCTTGAGATGTTTTCTGTGCTGACACCTCAGTGGAATTTAATCTCAATTGTTCTTTGTAAGAGTTCCTATTGAAGAGCTCCCACCGGAAATTATCATGGAAACCCCAATCTGCTGCATTATCATCTAATTACTTTGTCCACAGAATGACACAGCTAAGAAGGCATATGGGGACAGGTGTCCAGACGAAGGTGCCATACTTGACTGTAAACTGTGGGGCAGGGCATGCCAAGCACAGCTGTAAGGAACAAGGAATTCCATGGGCTCTGTTCTCATTTGTCATCAGCAGGGAATGTGTATCACTTGAAATCAAATCTGGTTAGGATTTGATTTCAATTGCAGATTCTCTCAGACATTGTCAAAGAGGTTTAAAACTCTGGGTGCTCTAAAGATCAGTCAAAAATGTGCACATTATTTAAAAGGAGGAGGATTATTTCTTCTCTAATGGGGGGAGAAAGAAAATGAAAATGGATTAAAGAGTTTTCTCACTCTCTCAGAGCTTAACATTAGTTATTTTCCAATAAAAAGTCATAGGGACATTTGAAAAAACGTTTTAAAAGCATGGTGCTTTGCTTATGGTCAGTTGGTCTGTATCTCTTTCAAAGTACTGTAGTTGTCAATATTCAATTTTATAACATTCCCTTCTGGAAAAGCATTATTAGTCCAAGTAAACCTTCATAGGGAATCAGAACAAAATGGCATAAACCATGGATCAAAGGTCCAACCACAAGAAACGAAAAAAATTAGATCAGATATACACAAAAGCACATGTTTGGAAGTGTTATGAGGTTGCTTTTCCATGACGCTGATATTTAACAGATACTAACCATGGAGGGTGTTACTGCAGTTCTGTGGACCCATAAAATATAGGAGGCTCCTGTTGTCCACAGATAATCAGTACTGAAAAAGGCTGAGGAAATCAAGTACACTTATAATGAAAAGAGTTAGTTTGAGACTTTATTTTAAAAGACAAAACTAGAAACTGTAAATGCAAGTTCATGAGTTAACAAAATATTGGCTGTAACTGGATTCATGTACAAGTTCTCACAATGAACAAAGTCTAAATCAAATAGGATTTCTGTGGAAAAAAAGGGTAATTTTTCCAACAAAATTATATGATAGCTTGACATCTTTCACTTTTTATTTTCACAGCCTAAGTAAAAAAGATAGTCTTTTTGCAAATGTATTTTGCAAACCAAAGACCTCACCTAATTTTTTTTTTTGGTCATTTAATCTTTTGATTGAATCATTAAACCATTTGATTTCAACTCATTCACATTTGAAATATTTATCAGGGAATCATCCTAATTCTTCACATGTTGCCAGAAAACCACAACCCACAGCTGTACACGCATACCATCCCCTTAACTTCATGCAATCCTGTGTCTTGCAAAACTTGCAGTTTTGTTCCATAATCAATTTGTTCAATATCCAACAGCTTGGGGTTCACACTGACACGCAGGGGTAGATGAAAGCATCCAACTAGAAGGAATGTTTGAGCGAATGTTTGAGCAAGCACCAGTTTAAAAAACGGTCAGGCTCTAAGTGGATATTTCTGTGTTGTGATGATGTTTGCTTTCCTATACAACTTCATTTCTGTGGGAACTCAAATAATGAAAAATTTGGATTATGAGGACCGATTTTTAAACCTATTTTAAAGTAATATTTTTAGACTGAAAGTCTACCAAATGGTAATCTACTGGTGTTCTTTTTAGAACTTCATGCTGCAAGACTCAGAGAGCACAGGAGGACCTACTGAATGAATTATTAGTGTATATCCAAAACAAATATCTGGAAATTTTAGTTTAGGAAATTTTAAAGTTTTTTTGCTTTTTTTTTTCTTTTAATATGTTTCAGGATACAACAAGGAGGCCTTAGTTACTAAACAGGAATTAAACAGTGTCTTCCCTTTTTCAGCTAGATAAAGCACTGAAATATTATGAACTATTAAGAGCATTTTCTCATTTATAGGCACTCTCATTTCATTTGAAAGTTAATAAATACTGAGACTGAACCTAAGATAGCATCATAAAATAGTGTAAGACTCTGCATTACAAATATTCCCTAAAAATCTATGACTACCAGTCATACAGTTTCATAAATGGATGACTTTTTAAAAATATTTTTATTTTTTAATTTTTTAATTTAAATTTTAGTTGACATATAGTGCAATATTGGTTTCAGGAGTAGATATCAGTGATTCATCACTCACATACAACACTCAGTGCTCATCACAAGTGCCCTCCTTAGTATACATCACCCATTTACCCCCACCCACCTCCATCCATCAACCCACAGTTTGTTCCCTATTGTTAAGAGTCTCTTGTGGTTTGTTCCCCTCTCTTCTCTTTTCCCCCACTTCCCATTTATTCATCTGTTTTGTTTCCTAAATCACATAGGAGTGAATCATATGGTATTTGTCTTTCCCTGATTGACTTATTTTACTTAGCAAAATACATTCTAGCTCCATCCATGATGTTGCAAATGGCAAGATTTCATTCTTTTTGATGGCTGAGCAATATTCCATTGTATATATATATACCCCATCTTCTTTATCTGTTCATCAGTTGATGAACATTTCGGTTCTCTCCATAGTTTGGTTATTGTTGATAATGCTGCTATAAACACTGGGGTGCATATACCCCTTCAAATCTGTATTTTTCTATCCTTTGGGTAAATACCTAAGAGTGCAATTGCTGGATCGCAGGGTAGTTCTATTTTTAGGTTTTTGAGGAATCTCCATACTGTTCTCCAGAGTGACTGCACCACTTTGCATTCCCACCGACAGTGTAAGAGGGTTCCCCTTTCTAGATGGATGACTTTTAAAAATCTCTCTCACATAAATATATTGCAAATGAGGATATATATGCATTTAAATAATCTGCAACCATATAACTGTTCATTGAATATAACTCTTAAGAATTACATTCTCAGAGGATATATAAACCAAGCAAGGACTTGACCCAAATATTTATAAATTATAACAAAATTTATTTGCAATAGAGTTGTAGGTTTACCTGAGATTGTGCATTGACATTGGCTCCATTTGTGACCAAGACCTTTACCACCTCTGCTTGCCCAGCCAAAGATGCTATATGCAAGGCTGTGTTTCCTTTCTGTAAAATGAAAAGATACATCAACTCACCCTCTTTATCTCTTTGTTTCAACATTTTATAAAATATAGAATCCCTCTATGTTTCTAAGTTTCCCAAAGAGAACATGGTTGGTTGACAAGTATCTCATGAGAAGCTTGCCCTGATTCTTATTAAAGGTGAATCCACATTGACTCTATCAATTGACATAAAAATCATTAAATATATGACACTGACCTTTGTAGCTGCATCCACATTAGCTTCTCTCTGTAGCAGTTCAGAAACAACTTCTACATGGCCTTCTTTAGAAGCAAGATGGAGAGCATTCAACCCATTCTAATTAAGAATGAAGGGGAAACTTTACTCAGGAGGTTGAGAGGTTGAGAGTAGAGCAGTGAACAGTCTACTTAGAATTTGGAAGATAATATCCCACTAACATCACTTGTATGTGTGCAGCATAGAATCTTGAATTAGGGATAAAGGTACTTGAAAATTAGGTGTTTTTCTGATATCATTATTTACTAAATTTTAGGAATTCTTAAATAATGCATACCGACATTTCTGAATGCTCCTTTCACAAAGCAGAGTAATTTGAAAATCTGACTGATGACATTTAACCAGGAAAAAGGGCAAAAAAGAGAAAGTTTTGGTAGTAACTAATGCAAGATTCAAGGAGTTAATAGACTGGATTTTTAAACTCTTAACTAAAAAGTAAACAGCAACAATAACCACAACTAACCTGATTGCAAATATTGATGTCAACCCCATTTTTTATGTAGTCAAGGGCCTTTTCAAGGTGTCCAGCTCGAGCTGCTCTTAAGTAACTTGCATTGGCATCAGACTAAAAGAAAAAAGAAAAACATTTTGATGAAAAATGAAACTCACATACATGTTAGAACAATTCAGCTTATAGTCCAAACTAAAAAGATTTTATAATCAATATTTTTAAATTGAACTATTATATTTCTAAAAAGATTTTTAAGATCAATATTTTTAAATTGAACTACTGTGTTTCTAACATGAAAGTACTCTAAAAGGTCTTTGTAAAGTCACCAGGAAAAGGACAAATCCTTGAAAAGTTAGTTTCAAGTTTACAAAGTTACCCCTTGTGTGATGTCATAACTGATCCTGAACTGAAAAAGAAAATTTCCCATAATATGTAGGAGGCTTAAATCAACATACAATTCCTAGAAAGTCAAGAGAAATCCTGGTGTTTTCATTAAGAAAATCTCACTATTCTATTTACAGAAATTTAACATCTATTCCATTCTTCAATATTTAACTATCCCAATCAATTTTTCAATTCATATGTTGACAAATATATTTAATGTTGTTATACTAGCTTAACAGGAATTTGTAGGATGTTCTCTTGGATTTTCCTACAGCACAAACTCATGGTTTAGAACATAGAATGTATCTGAGAAGCATTTATAAATGTCTGTACAAATTGTGAAGAGTACTTTCCATATATTTTCAAGCAAGCTAAGACCACCACCTAAGGAAACTCTATTAGGAACATTAGCAAGAGAAAATAAATATATATAAACTGAAAAACAACAAAAACCAAATCTGTAACTCATTCACTGAAAGCTTACAACTGCCTTTCTGCTAAACACTAGTACTTCTGACTGTGGGGTTAAAACCACCTATACTAGTGAAATCTTTAGTGGAAAGAAGGCAGTGAGAGGAAAGACTTCAAAGTTGGGTCTGCTCAATTTGTAAAGGAGTCTTGGACAGTGTAAAACAACACAGAAGCAGGTTTTCCTGAAAGGGTAGCCAAAAACATCTCATCATTCATTATCAATGCAATCATGCGGGGTATGGTTTAAATAACAGAGGAAATTGTCTTCTTTCAGCCATTTGGCAAATACCTTCAAAGCCGCTGTTCACAGGCCACCTCATCTGGAAAGCCTTCCCAGACCTCCCGGGCAGAGATTAATTGCCCAGTGCTCCCAAAGCATGAATTTCATTGAGCCTTCTTGGTATTTCTCACACAGCATTAACATTTTTGGTATACCTGTCCTTCTTCCTCCCTAAATTGTAAGTCCCTTAAGAACAAGCATAGGCACCCTTGATCAAGGGGTAGACATGTGGAAAGCTGGCAAGAAGCCAATCTTTGAGGAGTGCTACTTCATCCTTGGAAAGGTAATTGTGATGAAGGAAATTCCATTCTTAGAAGAGTCTTTGGTTCTGGTGTGGGTCAACTTAGGATTGAATTTGCTCAGGTCTTCAAAGAAGAGGCCACCATTTCTATGGTGTCCACCCTCCTCATTTATAGTAGTACGCCTCTCTCTGAAGAAGTATTGCTTTGTCTAAATTATGCCTTCCCAATCTCAGCACTATTGGCATTTTTTAAGAAATATGTTATTTTATTTTATGTAATTTCTACACCCAACATGGGGCTCGAACCTACAACCCCAAGATCAAGAGTTGCATGCTCCACCAACTCAGTCAATCTGGCACCCCTACTGGTATTTTGATCCAGGGAATTCTTTGATGTAGGAGATGGTCCTGTTTGGTGTTAATGTTTACTAGCATCCCTGGCCTCTACCAACTATCACCTATTTGTGACTACTAAAAATATATCCTGATTTGCCAAATTTCCCTTGGCAGTTGGGGAGGAAGTATTTCCCCAGCTGAGAACCACTGCTCTAAATAAAGAGAAAATCGATTTGTTACTTACAGACTGTAGGCCTGCCTGAGTTACCACATGCCTTGATATACCCCAGGCAAGTGACTATATATATAATATTCATCTTTCTGTTTCCCCTGCAATTAGAAGCATTCTGGCACATAGCAGGTGCCTAAAAATGGTTTTGTGAATGAATGAATCCATAAATAGGTAAATCATATGGAAATAACTGTATTAATTAAAACACTGCCTGCAACAATACAGGAAGTTTTATTCACAACAGCAGCAGCAGCAGCAGCAGCTATTTAAATGGAGAACCTGCTAGGATACAAAGCTGACTGCCAGAGACGATAAACTAAGCCATTGAGTTGGGTATCCGGGAACACACGTAGCTATTGCTAAAATAAAATTGGGATGTGAGTCAAGCATGCAAATCATTTAATCAGAGCATAAGGTCAAGTAAGAGGAGGACAAGAGATACAGCTTCAAATTAAACAAAGGACAAACCAAAGTTTCCAGGAATTTTAAGAAAAATAAAATACAGTTTTTAAAGAGGCTCACAACTTTGAGATGGTTTGGGGGTGGGTGGGTTGTCTGGTTTAAAGTTCTGTTAGAAATAAATTAGCTATGTGAGGATGGCTCATTGTACCATAAAACATCATCTTTGTGCCTGCTCAATGACTTCTCAGTGAATTTGCCCAGAAGGGCTCTGAGGCTGTTCTGGGAACAAAAATGACATTAGTATTGGATATTTCAACTGCCAGAGATAACAACTGTGAGTTAAGCATCCCCAATTCTGACTCTGAGTACAAAAAAAAGCCACTAAAGAAGTTCAAACAGAGGTATCATAATTCAAGGAAAGCCTGTGAGTTGATTCCACATCTGAAAAGTTTTGACAACTGTATATACTGTCCATTTTCCTCTCCGAAATTTTCTCAACAGAATCTCTAAAGCAAAACAAGATACAACAATATTAAACAAATGTTTTTATCCAGTGCTTCTCTACCTATTTGGAGTTCAGATTCTTTTGAGATTAACAATAGTTACAAAGAAATTATTTTCCTTCAACAATTGTACATATATGCACACATACACCAAATCTGCATATACACATCAAACCTACACATGCATACCTAATTTGTACACTGATTTCACGTGGTTTGGGATTGCCAACCCTGCTCATGGATTCATGTTTAAGAACATGCTTAAGAACATGAATCCGTGAGCAGTAGATAAATAATTAGGAGTTTTCCAGTGAATACCTTCACTGTATCATTTTCACCCAGTGACCCTGGTATCAAATAATTCTCTAAGGTAGCTAATTTATCACCTGAGAACTTAAAAAAAAGAGAAGAAACAAAAATTTATTTTCTTCACTTTTCTCAGCCCTCTGTTACTCACAGGCATGTTTAACATACGGATACAGACCAATCAGCTACTTTAGACGTCAAATTAAAAGTATGGGGGATAAACAGGGAGGAAAATACAAAGAAAAAGCAAGAGGAGGAAAATGAAATCTGCCTTGAAGAAAAATGACAACTTAGGGAGTGCAGTTATTCCTGCCTTCAGAAAGAGAACCAAGAAGATCCTCCTTTTATTCTCAACCACCTGCAAACAATGCAGTTGCGTCTTCCTTCCACAAATGTTTGCTGAACACTGATGGGGCACTAGTCAGTGCGACATCCGGGTGCACAGAGGTGAGTGAAACAGACTGGTGCAGATGAAGGCTCGCTTTCACCTCAGTCTTACACTTTACCAGTCATGTTGCTTAAGTGGCAGGGTAAATAATGGATTCTTCCCTATTTTTTTTTCAAATTCTATCTGTAGTACCTATATTATGCTCTTTATCTCCTTAATGCTAAAATATATATAATATTTTGTGTTTGCCTCACTATCAGTGTGTTGTGTCTCTTAGCTATCATTTCATCAAAAACTTGGGAGTTACTCCACACAGACTACAGCCTGGTTTTTAGTCTTAAGCATGCCATCAAAACAGTGCCTCTTAAAGCCAGTTGTAGACAAAGCCGTATGGAAGGAAATCAGGTCTCACGAGAAGGTGAGCTCTGCCATGTGAAAAGTCATACAAAGGAGATCATTGCCTAGTGAGTCAGTTGGCACAAAATGAATATAAGCAGGTCAGTCAGCACTTTTTTCCCCTAGATGATCAAAATCTGAAGGCAGAATCTGGAAAGTGATAATGTCTTTCATCACCATTTCATGTCTTGTCTACTTAGTCATTTTACTAGACAGGAAAGAAATATGAACCACGTGCGTTTTTCAAGGAAATAGCTTCAAGGATAGAGTCAAGCATTATTATGGATTAATCTAATAACTCAGCATTTCCACCTATGCTGGAATATTGATATTATTCAGCAGAAAGCAGTGATTGGAATGAATAAGCATTTCCTGAGTGCCAACCTCAGTAATAAACTAATACCTTATACCTCTGACTCTATGCTAGACACTGTTATAAGTACTTATGTTAACTTCATTATATTAGTCACTTACTATAGTATGTATTAATTGCATTAGTCCTTATATTAGTTTATTCTTTATAATATTTCCATGAAGTAGTGTAGTGAGTTGTATCTCCCCAAGATTCATGTCCACTTGGAACCCCAGAAGATGGCATTATTTGGACATAGGATCTTGGCACACAAATTAGTTAAGATGAGGTCAGACTGGATTCAAATGGGCCCTAAATCCAATGACTGATGGTTTTAGAAGAGAAAATATGTAAATATAAAATCATTACATTGTACACCTCAAACTAATATAATGTTATATGTCAACTATATCTCAAAAAAAAAAAAAGAAGACAAGACACACAGATAAAATGAGAGAACATGGAAAGATGTGGGAAGAGACTGGAGTTAAGTTGACACAAGATAAAGAATGCGAGGTGGGGCACCTGGGTGGCTCAGTTGACTAAGCGTCTGACTTCAACTCAGGTCATGATCTCATGGTTCATGAGTTCGAGCTCTGCATCAGGCTCTGTACTGACAGCTCAGAGCCTGGGGTCTTCTTAAGATTCTCTCTGTCTCTCTTTCTGCCAACCCTGTCTCCTCCTCCAGCACCCCGCTCATATACCTTCTCTCTCTCTCTCTCTCTCTCTCTCTCTCTCTCTCAAATATAAGTAAACACTAACAAAAACAGTTAAAAAAAAAAAAAGAAAGAAAGCCAGAAGTTGGAAGACACAAGGAAGAATTATCCACTCAAGACTTTGGAGGAAGCGTGGCCTTGTGGACACCTTGATTTTGGACTTTTGGCCTCCAGAACTGTGAGTGAGTAAGTTCTATTGCTGTAAGCCACTGAGTTTGTGGTGGTTTGTTATGGCAGCCCTAGGCAACTAATACAAATAAGAACTATTACCAGCTCCATTTTATAGACAAGGAAACTGAGCTCTAGAAAGGACGAAGGACTTCCCCAGGGACACAGAGCTTATGAGTGGCAGAAATACAAACCCAGACAGTCTGACTCCAGAGTGTAGGCTATTAATCACTAGTTTGAGAAGGGGTTTAATAAATGTTTGCTCCATAGTTTATTCTTGGGAACTCTTGGTTCATTCATTCATCTTCCATCCATCCATCAGTCCATCCAACCATTAAATTAACTATGTAAGTACTTTCAGGTACATCCTCTCTAGACCACAATGCCTTCCATGAGTTTAGTTCAAGGCTCAAGATCCGACTAATAGTGGACTGGCAAAAGAAATGTAGATTGGGAGGGCTCAGTGAGTATGTAACAGAGCTGTGCTCCATTGCTTCTAAACCTCAGGGAGCAATGTCTGAGAACTGTTAATACCTGATCTACCAATTCTTGAATCTTTCTCTTTTATCTCGTCTTCCCAAATATCTGGGATGGTGGGTAAGATCATCCTATCTGTAAGCTTCAGGGTCCTTTTCTCTACTTGTGTCCTGCCCTCTGCTTACCAACATATTCAGGTGTTTCTTAAACAACTTAAAACAAAAACAAAGCAAAAAACTTTCCCCACACATTTCTATCTAGCACTTCCTGCAAATGATGATCTCCTCTATTTCTCTATTGTTGTTAGCCTGCATCCCAGCTACTCTACTTATTAGTGGTAAGTTTTAGTAAGTAACTTTGGCAAGCTTCTTAACTTATGTATGCCTCCATTTTCTCAGCTGTCAAATGGGCATAAAATAATCTAGTATCAGAATGAAATTAGCTTGTTTGTATAAGGTGCTTAGTGTAAGTGCATAGCAAGTACTCAATAAATGATTATAACTTTATTTTAAAATCACCCTGTGAGCATCAAACATTTTCAAGGATTGGTCTGGGTTAGTCTCACTGCTTCTATATCCTTAACACTAATTCATATTTGAATTCTTGGCAGTATGGCTTATCTCGTCCATCAGTCAAACCTCTCCGTACAAAATCACTGATGACCTTCCAATCATTGAATCCCATTACTTAAATGTTAGCTCTGTCCTTTCTTAATGTTAAACCATTTGACAGTACTGATCCCCTTTTCTTTCTTGAATGTCTTCCCTTTAGTTTCCTTCATGTCTTTGTTCACTCTTTTTTGTGCCTCACTGTCCCAACCCATCACTAAAAAATGGGTGTTTTCTATTTTCAGAACTCATATTTCTTTCCTTCCTGTGCTCATTCCCAAAGTGACCTCATTGCTACTGTGGTTTCCACCACTCTCTTGAAGCCTAACATTCTGCATGTATATTGCACCCATTGGATCCCAAAACATTTCCATTTCCATGTCCCCCAATTCCCTGACCTTCACTGCAGCAACAAACATCTCTGCTGCAGCAACTAGGTACTAATGTTAGAGATGTGAATCATAAATTCATTTGACTTTTTTTAAAATTTTTACGTTTATTTATTATTGAGACAGAAACAGAGCATGAGTGGGGGAGGGGCAGAGAGAGAGGGAGACACAGAATCTGAAGCAGGCTCCAGGCTCCGAGCTGTCAGCACAGAGCCCGATGCGGGCCTTGAACCCACGAACCGTGAGGTCATGACCTGAGCCGAAGTCGGACGCTTAACCAACTGAGCCACCCAGGTGCCCCGCCCTTTGATTTTCTTATTTTGATTTAAAGGTCCCAAGATTTCCTAGCCACTCAAGCATACAACTTTGGTGTGCATCTTTTTTTTTTCTTTTTGGTTGAGGTATAATTGACATATAACATCATATTACTTTCAGGTACACAACGTACTGACTTGATATTTGTATATATTGTAAAATGATCATCACAATAATTCTAGTTAATATTTGTCACCATACAAAGCTACAGATTGTGTGTGTGTATGTGTGTGTGATGAGAGGTGTGAATCTTTGATTACTTATTTCTTTATTCTTTCCCTCAAACTCTCTTCCAGAAAATTATGTGTGTTCTTATCAAATATTCTGACTCCAGGGACATTTATAGTTTTTATCCTCCTTTAAAAAACACTTATCATAATGTATATCAAACATACAAAAGAATGCCTGAAGCATATATGAACAGCTTAAAGAAAAATAATAGAAGAAACAGCTGCTTGCCCAGTAAACTCAAGAATGAAAGTTACAAGGGGCTCCCTAGACTTCCAATGAGCCCTTCTCTGACCGGCTCTCCAAAGGCACTCTCTGTTCTAGTTAATCATTCTCAACATCTATGTAAACTTCCCTAACCTAAATATTATGTAGTTGACTGTCTTTGCACTCTCTGTAAGTGGAATCATACATTATGGGTCCTTCTGTGACATGCTTCCTTTGTCTAATGCTGTGTTTCTCAGAGTCATCCACGCTGACATGTATAACTACAGTCGATTTATCACTGCGGCTGCAGAAGATTCCATTATGTGATTTTAACACAATCTATTTATCCACGGTGGAGTTGATGAATGTTTGAGTTGTTTCCAGTTTGGGTCTACTCTGAATAGGGCTGCCATGAACATTCTGGCCCTAGTCCTGGTGCAAACAGACAAGGATGTTTAGGGTATGTACCTACTATCATAAATGCTGTGTCACTTGATATGTGCTAACTCAACCTCACTAGTGAACGGCAAGTTGTTTTTCAAAGTGATTACACCAATTTACACTTTCTGTGGTTTGTGATTATTGATCATGATTTCATATTCCTTAGAAATTAATCTTTGGGAATTCCTTTAGGCCTGGGTTAACTGTGCCATACTCCAATGATGAATTTAACATTGCTTCTTCCAGTTGCCTAGAGGCATGATCAACCCAAGATTATTTTTAAAATAAATGCTTGCCTTGAGGGTTTTTTGTTTTTGTTTTAAAGACTACACAGATAAATTTAGACTTCAAACTGGTATGGATAGGAGGGATTCCTTGTGGTTACAAATTCTCACGGAAAATTTTTTTTTTCCTTCCAGCTGGTGACAAACTGAGACAGGCAAGCGTTTGCTACTCTTTTTATGTGGTGGGTTTTCCTGTCCTCCCCTGTATTGGGAGCCAACCCCTTTGGGGCCCAGTTTGTTAGGGGATCTCTTATAAGACTGCCCACTTGGGGCATGTTCTAGGCTTTGTCTCCTGGGTCCTGTGTCTATGTAGACAAGGTTTTGCTTCTATGTCATTTTTACCTCTACAGATCCCTTACTTTTGTGCCAGTTTACAAGTGCACCTCAAAGGACTTATTTTTATCATGATCCTAACATTTCAGCTTTCCCTACAGCTGGAAATAAGCTTAAACTTTTCATTTTTGTTCCATTCACCCTGCTCTAATTGCCTAGTTCAGGCCCTAGCCATGTGATGCCCAGATCATTCTAAAAACCTCCAGGAGATTGTAGCCAGTACACTATCCCTAGTTGAATATTCCAGAAGCACTGCACACTGTTCAGGAGCTCACTGAGGAGGTACTTGAGGGTTCTGAGAAAATCATGACAAGTAAGTAACTGCAACTTAGTGAATGCCTACTGTAGGTCAGAGACTTCACTAAGCATTTTACAGACGTTATTTTTACACATGCACTGTTCATGTTTATTTCTTAAAAATTCAATCAAGATAGGAACCTGCATTGCAGATGTGAAAAACTGAGTTTCATGAAAGGAAGTGGCTTGCCCAAGGTCACACAGCTAATAAGTAAGCAGCAAGGACTGAAGGCCATAACTGTTTGATAAAAACCCAGGCTCCTTCTTCAATACCAGCGGTCTGCCCTAGCAGACAAAAATACTAAGATCAAGAGTGAGGTGGAGTACGCTGATTTCCTTACGCCTATTTGCAGTTTCACCGTAAGTAGATACACTGTTATCTGCTTTATATGTTGATGTTTGATGGCAGGCTTCATTTGTAAAAATGTTTCTGCTTTTAAATCATAGTATTCAATTGCTATGGCATAGCCTCCTTGGCCCTTTAAATCCTGACCCAAATAAACACTTCCAGCCCGAACTAAAAATGCAAATACTGATCTTGAAGGCAATCTAGACAGCTTTTCATTTCTCAGACTTATTACTTCTAGACAGGCCCCATAATTTCCTGACACTGTGACGTCACTCAGGACATCCCTCTCTAGTAATGCTGACTACTAGCCCTCACTCCCTCTCCCCCATCAACAGGTCTAGCAACTAAGTCCTAGAACCAGTTCAACGGTCACTTCATCTGTGCAATTTCCCCCCCAAATACCAGATATGACCTCCCCAACCCCCTACCTCTGGACTCCTACAGCACGTGGTCTGTGTTGCTCAGGTGCCAGCTAGTCTTTCAAGATGGACTGTAAGGTCTTTTCGGGCAGGACCTTGTCTTGTTCAGGAGACAGTTCTACCTAACAGAATCCCAGTACATGCTGAACCAAGAAATGCCGATCCCTTGCATACTCCAATGCTCTAATCATTCCTCAGAAAGCAAAAACCTGCAGCAACTTAATTGGGAACCAAAAAGTCTGCTTTTTCTTGCTGTCTCTCCATTTCACCAAAGAAATGTAAGACTCTAGTGACAGACTTAGGGGTTCTTCCACACTTGAAGAGAAGATAAAAGGGGTGATGCTCAATGAATCTGAGATTACTCTAGTTTCCTAATTCACCTTGGGCAAAGCACCTGATTTTTGTGATGCTTGCTGGGATCACCTGTGGAGCAATGTATTTGCTTTAGTAATAACTGTCAGAAAGTGTAGGCAGGTGAGGTCTGCAATCTGTTGTTCTTTATGAATCAGGAGGCCTTTAAGTGCTCTGATATGTAATAACATGGTATCATAACTAACAATCATTTGACGCTTCTAATATGTGGGGCATTTTCTGTAGATCACCCCAAATTCATTCTCACAGGCCTGTGAAGTCTGTATAAATATATCTTTATTTACAGATCAGAAAGTCAGGTTAGATAACTTGTCCAAGGACAGTTTTCTAGAAACCTGCAGAGGCAAGATTCAAATTCATGGTGACCTGGGCTTAAAACTCTGCCCTTATTCCCGACTTTCTAACGCTTCCTTGGTAAATGTTGAGTAATATAAATGAGGAAAAAGAACTCATATTCCTTGAGTAAAGAAGGAGAAAAAGAGCAGCCACATTTATTTAGAGTCATCGGAGTGACATCTACTCTGCTAGAACTTTCCAGATATTGCTGGAATGTGGTCATTGTTTTCACCAATAAAGGGGTTCTTTTCACTCCTTTTGTCCAACACAGGATGATGCCCAAATAGATGCTCCTACTCCTACTGGTAGTCAGTTGTGGTTTTCTTCTATCATGTTTATACCAGTGGTCCCGGTTGTTGTAATTACATAATTAATTAAGTATTATTTAAATTATAAAACAGTGCAGAGAAAGAATATATTTATGAAAACTAAATTAAATGCTGTGGAAAGACATAGTAGAAAGAAGGTCCTAAAAATATTCCTGCTGAATCAGATAGGAATGAGAAGACTGTAAAAGGCTGAAATAAAAATTGGAAAAATCCAGAAAGATTCTATACTCAGAGTACTTCACAGATTACATCAATCTCTAGCTTTCCTTTAAAGACACAAAAAGTGGGACTCCTAGAAAGAGCATTTATGGTATGGAAAGCCAATGAGAATTATAGCTGGGGATCCATATTCAGAGAAAAGACTTCATTTTTACATCCATGTTGGACAAATGGATGTACACTTATGTGATTTAAGGTAACAATAAAATATTTACCAAATATATGCACCTCGTAGTGTTCTTGGCTATTAATCACTTTTTAATTAACCAAATAATTACTGATATGAATTTTGCTGCATAAAAGGCCTTCTGTTAACCTTGTTTTCTGTTTCTCAAGAAATTAATTTCAAGAAAATTCTAAGACACCTCTAATAAAACCTCTTCTAATAAAAACATCCAGAAGAATGATCTGGGTGGCCAGATCTAACAGACCTGTTGCCTGGTCATACCTCAAAAAATATGGCCCAGGAAGAGCACCAATTTTTTTGTTTTCTCACACTGGATGCACTAATTCAAATGTGAATGCTGACCAGCATATCTATGCAGATATATCAGAAAATAAATAAATCTTTTTAGTTAAATCCACATTCTTAACCTCACTGTGGGGTTGTTACATCATGAATGCACTAGTCTGGGTCTTTAAGAAATAAACATTATATTTCTTCTAACTAGTAAAACAAATCTTCAAAGTGAATATTATGTTGTTTATTCCATCATGAGGATTAAGGGATCATATTCAATATAGAGCTCAATATCTGGCAGGTAAGCAGTAATATCTACTTGGCCTCAACCTTGAGGACACAGTTATTGCCTTCAATGATCTTATAATCTAGCTGTGCAGACTGGAAACAGCAGGTGGAATGAGAATTTATGGTAGAAGAACCTGGGGAAGATGATGAAGTCCATGGGTGCTATTCAGAAGAGCCATTTCTGCACACTGAATATGGCTGGGAAAACAGCTAAGAAGAGAGGCAGGAATTCTAGAGGGGACCCAGTCAGTGGAGAAAAGAAGGAAGGAAAAATGGGCAGAGATATGGAAATGGGGTAGGTTCAGGAATGGCAAATAGACAACCTATTGGAAAGGGGAGGCCCCTAGAGAGATTGGTAAAGGAGAGGTTCACAGGCGGTTTGGAATGGCATTTAAATCTGATTTAACTTCATACAAAGATATCAGGAGACAGTGCAGGGCGTTGATGAGCGGGAAGAAATTTTTAAATCTGTTTTAGCCCACTTAATTGACAGCAGCTTCATGTAGGAGAAAATGGAGACAAAAAGAGCTGTAGGTCACTGGTTGTCAATTTATTATGCCTCAAGGATCTCCAGGGGAAGACGTACACAAATAAACAAGCAAACAAATCAGACACTCAGGCCCTACCCCCAGATGTTCCATTGGTCTGAGATGAGACATTTTAATAAACACAGCTCAAATGATTCTAATGTGCAATCAGACATGAGCACCACTGAATTGGGTGACAGTAAAAATACAGCTCTGTGTGACAGAGAAAGATAATTATCATATGATTTCACTTATATGTAACATCTAAAGAACAAATGAACAAAGAAACAAACAAAAACCAGACTCTTAAATACAGAGAACAAACTGGTAGTGCCGGAGGGGAGTTGGTGGCGGGGAGCGGGGATGGCTGTAACAGAGAAAGGGGAAAAAGGTACAAACTTCCAGTTATGGAATAAATAAGTCATGGAGGTGAAATGTAAAGAAGGAAATATAGTCAATGATACTGTAATCCCACTGTATGATGACAGGTAGTGACTACACTTATCTTGGTGAGCATAGCATAAGGTATAGAATTGTTGGATCACTATACTGTATACCTGGAGCTAATGTAACATTATATGTTAATTACACTGCAATAAAAAAAGAAAAAATATGGCTGTATATGATATGGATACTTTGGGGGGATAGCAGGTGGGATGGAAAAGAAAGGAACAATGTGAGAAGCATTCTGAAGGTCTGCTGACAGATTTTTAATTTCACAGAAGAGAATGTTAAGATTTTTAAATTTTGACTTTCATATTTGCCTCTCACCCTCTCTTTTACTCTTCTATATCCACCATTTGAAGCAAACCTTTGTACCCAGAAACTAAATATGGGAGGCTTTCCTTGGTAGTATAGGGCAGTAATTTTTTTGTGAACAAAGTAATATAGATTTGTAAATTATTCTCAGTCAGGAAGGAGATTTGCATAGTATGGGGGCTGCTTATCAAAATCCCAATGCCCTCTATGCTATTGCTCCTTAATTCATGATTTAATGTCAATTTTAGTTTTGAAATACAAGTGGAACTGCTTTGTAGAACTCAAAATCCAAGACTGGTATATTTATGTGGAATAAAACAATGTTCAACAGAAAAAAAGTAGCTTGAGAGTCACACTCTTCCAAATTTAAGGCTTTGAGATTGGACATGAAGCCACAGTGCTACCCAAGCATGTGAGGGGGTAAGCCAGTAACAAAGGATTTTTTTTTTTTTTACCCACTAGACTAGAGGAGAATCATAGCCTATACCCAGAGACACGGCCATTCAGATAGTGCCCTCTCAAAGTTTCCAGATATTTTAGAGTATGACATTGTGTGCTGATATTTTATAGATATCTTGCACAGTGATCTAATTTCTGACCAATTTCAAAAGAATGTGACCAATTGCGCAACCTACAACAACTGTGACATTCATGCGACAATCTGCCTCCTGTTAACAAACAATGGCAAATCTTTAGGAGACTGGTTTTCTCTCCCACCCCCACCCAGGGGTATTAGGTCTTTATCTTAGCGATAAGTTCTTTTTAGGTGTGTGTTTGGGGAGGAGGGGTGCAGAGATCTTAAAAGGGAATTTTGTGTGTGTGTCTTTTGTATGGCAAGTGCTTGAAAAAAACTAGAACACTTCTAGTTAGGGAAGATCTTGAATTATTAACATTTCATTCTTTTTTATTTAATTGCTACCTAGTTACTGGAAATAAACCAGTGGGTTTCCATCTATAAATCAGCAATGGGAGGAGTGGGGGAGGGGGTGAGGGCTTAACCAATAAGGAAAATGCTTCTAAAGGCTATCTTTATTTGTAATCATCTCTATCAAAACCACCAGAAGGACAGGGTTGTCTCTACAGATTCCTTCCCATTGCCTCAAGGCTGCCTTTGTTTGTAAGGACTTTGCTTGGAACTAACCTTAGTTCATCCCTGAAAATGAGGTCACTGTCCCCTAACACATGTTAGGCATGGTTAGCATCTTTCCACTGGGGCCTCTGCCAGCAAGGCCCCTGCTGTTGCACGTTTCAAATCTGCCAGGGTGTCTGTGCACAGTGGCCCCTCTAAAGCTTAAAGGCAAAACAACATTTCCATCTTTATCTTTAAGTAGAGGGGACTGGGAACCAGTTAAAAAAATAAATACAGTGCTGGCAGGCTTTTGTTTTTATAAAGACAGTGTTTTTAAGGATTTACTTTGCCAGGCTGATAAAACCCACTCTCATCAAGTCTGTCTACTACGATCTGGTTTACATCAAAAGGAAGACCCAGAATCCAGGCCCCTTGCAGTGTCTTTTCTCACCCAGAATTCAGAGACCTAAAAATTCTCCTGGAGACTGATTAGAAATAAAAATAAATACAGAGAAGAAAGATGTTTCCCATAGGAAAGAAAACAGCACATCGGGTGTTGTTGGTGAGCGGGTATTTCTAATAATTCTCAATGTGAAGTCAATTCTGTTCAGCTGCAAAACAGGATTTATTTGAGTTTGTCTGAAATTTTCTAGGAACATAAATAAAGTAAGATTTCAAAGAGCTAATTTCGCCTACCTCTCAAGGGATATGAGACCGTTTGTACCTGGGAAGGAGAGTTTTGTATGTCCTAATATGTGGTCAATATAGTAATCTAATGTGCTGTTTTATAGTAGCCTGGGACAGAATTTCAAACCACTTTGACCTAAAACTTTCATTTAAAATACTTTCCTTACACTATAGAACTTGCAGGTATCTTAGTGGGCTGTGGACACAGATTATGTCCTAACACTATTGTATATTAGGCAGAATGGTATATATAATGTCAGGAATGCATAGAATAGAATGGTTTAAATGACAAGTGGGTTCCTCCCTGATACTGTGCAATGTGAAAGGACTCTCATAGCAAATAATAAGTGGTTTGTTCCCAAGTGAACACAAATGGAAAAGTGTTAATGAAAGTTCCATTTTAGCCAGTAGAGGTGTGTAGCTCCTTATCCAAAATATTTTTGACATTAAAAGTGAAACAACATGATCTCTTCATTTCCTTCCATTCAAGGACATTTTAGTACAGGGGGAGTTTGTGTTTACTTGCAGAACAGTAAAGTTATGCAGCAGGGACACGTTAACCTTAAAACTCATAAAAATTTATCTTTTGTTATTCTGAAATATAGAGATCCAAATAAATAAATAAACCTGGAAGATAGTCAGAGATAGAGAAATCATTTCTGATATGTATGTTTTCCAGGTAGATTCATTAGCAGGCTTGTTTGAAATCTCTGCTGTGTTTGGACATGTTTCTTGTTACCTCTTGGGATGAAGAAGCCCAAAGAAATGGTAATATGTTGCTTTGGGAAAAAAAAAAAGTCTATCCACAGCTCTCTCGGTGCTCAACAGTTCAGAACATATCACAGACCTGGATAATTTCCTTTTTTTTTTTTCCCTACCTTAATCCACAAAGATGGAATATTAACATGAGGAAGTTTGAGCTCTTTTGGAAATTTTAATCATTTTTATTTCAGATAATTATTTTCCCCAATGAGTTAAAACAAGAATGTAATTGAAGCCTGCATAAAGTAGTCAGCAGTTAATGTTGGCTTGTAATGTGTAAATTTGGTGGATGCCAGGCTCTCCAAAACATATGACTGAAAGCCTTTTCCATTTGTTAGGCAAAAGGCGAATGCTGAACAAAAAACATATAGAGCCACAGGGGTCTTAAACTCTCTTATTATCAGTCATCCTTCTTTTTTCTTGCTCTGCTTCATCTAGTTCATCTGTCTCAATTATTTCCCACATGAACACGTCTTTTAAGAAATTCTCCTTTGCTCTCCCTTGAACAAGTCTGCCTATAAAATACTTGATGCATAAACTGTACTCCATTGTTCACCTGAGGAAGTGGCTGTCTTAAATGATCTGGCTCTCCCACTCCTGGAAAGATCAGTTGACATGTACCCGTCATGTCTTCATTTATAATTGTTAAAGCAGGAGAGTAATTTATGGAAGTGCCCTTGACTCACCTAACAATATGTACTAAATAATCTCAAGAGACAGAGCCCTGAACTGGTAAACTGGAAAGTAAAGATTCAACAGAGTAATGATCAAATCTTAGTCTTCATACATAGCTTTGTTTTGTATTACCAAAAAAAAAAAAAAAATGTACGTTTCTATTTTTTTAACACATTTTGGTTTTTGACATTGATTATTGCATCCTCTCTATTGTACAAATAGGAAAACAGAAGCAAAGAGAAATATGATTTGCTTAACTAGTTAGGAAATTGCTAAAAACAGAAATCAGGATTCCTGGATTTTATGTTCTTCTCTCTACCTCATGGTATAAGAGCAAGAAGAAAGTGGTCAACAATTTTATGGTTTGAAGTAGTATAAGTTGTTGGCTAAAGATTTTCCTGCCAGACTCCAATAAAGAATAGGATCTCCAAAGTCTACTTGTTCACCCTTCCTTTCCCCAAACTACCATTCATCTTGTAACTCCCTACATACAGTTATGCCAAGCATCCCCTGGGGCACGGTGATACATCTAAACATTGTGACCCACGCTGCATGAAGAGGGCTAGAAACAGACAGCTTTGTCTCTTTAGACATCAAATGAAGCTGTTCTGAGCCTCAGTGGGGTAGAATTATGCAGTTGAAATCTGGGACCCTGTGTGTACCTTTTTTTATAAAACAAGCAGCAAGGGGTGCCTGGGTAGCTCAGTCGGTTAAGTGTCTGACTCTGGATTTTGACTCAGGTTTGTGAGTTGGAGCTCCGCATTGGGTTCAGGCTAACAGTGTGGAACCTGCTTGGGATTCTCTCCTCCTCTCTCTGCCTCTCTGCCATTAAATAAATAAATAAACTTAAAAAACAAAGAATTTGAAACAAGCAGCAAGTTGTTGCACAGCTTGGCTAAACAACAAAGAATTGCAGAGTCCCTTAGAAATGTACCTTGTAATATGAAGATACTGCTACTTATCACTTAGGACATACACAGCAGCTACTTCTGGCCTTACACATGGTAGATTATATAAGACACATCGACTGTTTGGGATTTTTCCATTTATTTGGTATGTTATGAATCAGAACAGGGCTTCATGCCTAAGGATCCTTATTATGTAGGAGGTATTGGCATGGGTCCTAAAATATTTAATCCAGCGAACTATTCACATCTTAAATATAGCAACTGAAAACAGTGATAAGCTAAAATTGGTCTAGGTATCAGGAGAAAAGAGAAAGTGTTTACTTGAATAGATGAACATTTTCCGAACAGTTTTTTTCTTTTTTTCTTTTTCTTTCTGAGATTAGAAAATAAATAGCTTGGTTTTTAGTGTGGTTAGACTTAATATTGTGAATCTATATAGTGTCTTCCACTGCATAAATATACCTTATATGGTGGGGATCAGACAGGAAATCACAAAACATTCAACTTAGCTTCCTGGTCAGATAATTAGAGGCCTGGTGTTAAAAGCCCACAGGAATTGAAGGGTGAGTCCATGGCACCAGAGGGAGAAGAGGCATTAGCTAGTGAGATGAAGGGTTCTTGAATTTATCATCCTAAAATGTTGTGTGCCAGCTGGTGCAGCTGGAATGAAACTACCTGCTTTTTTGGTGGATTTTGAGGACCACAGTTTCATACTGACCCTTAATAATACCAATATATCAAAATGCTATTGCTCTTCCATTTTAATTTTTCATTGCTACTCAAGCCTATCATCAACAAAGGGATTTTAGAATCCCTGGGTGAAAATATAGATAAATAAGTTCTTATTTGAATGAATAAAAAAAAAACATATTTTAAAGTAAGTTTAAGTTACTAGTGAAGTCAGAGATAGATGGGTAAGTTTACAGATAAAATGATTTGGGAATATTAAATAATTTCCAGATGGCATTTGCATTTTCTTGGACAAGATGTGTAATTAGAAGATGTAACATCTTTACGTCGAATGCAATAAAATGGAAGAGGGAGAATAAGAAGAAGCAAGTAATGCCCAGATGTGCAAGAGCTCTTTTAAAAAGTACTATGAGGGGCACCTGGGTGGCTCAATGAGTTAAGCATCTGACTCTTGATTTCAGTTTAGGTCATGATCTCATGGTTTCGAGCCCTGTGTGGGGGCTCTGTGTGAACAGCATGAGCCTGCTTAGGATTCTCTCTCACCTCTCTCTCTGTCCCTCCACTGCTCGCATGCACAAGTGTGCTCTCTCTCAAAATAAATAAATTTTAAAAACTTCAAAAAATACAAAGAAAACACATGGTAAATATAAAGAAGGATGTTACCTTTTATTACTTAAAGTTTAACATATATGAGTTGACTTTATCTCAAAGTTAAGGTGACCATTAGAATGAGCAGTTATAAGTAGTTACAACATGGTGGGTGACTTTGAAATGTCCAGCTATATTATAATCAAATAGCTAAGACATACTGCAAGGATCATGGGAATAAAGACTCATATCTAAGAAGCTGCCTTTCATGTATGAAAATGCAGGTGATAACTCAGGGCTAGATTGCTGTATGTATTTTTTAAGTTTTTGGAGCTAGATCTAATCTACCACTTTCTATGAGCAAGTCAATATACTTTGATGATTTCAGAGTTCAGACTCTTGAGCCAAAATGCCTCCATTCAAAACATGTCTCTACAATTTACAAACTATGTGTCCTTGGGCAAGAGGCTTAAATACACTGTAGCTTGGTTTACTCATCTGTAAAATGAAAATAGCAGTAACATTTAACATGTACAGCCTTTGATAGGACTAAGGGAAAAAATATATGCAAAGCAATTAGAAATGGCCTGGCATACAGTTGGCCTTTAATTAATACTATTTATTATTATCACCTTAAACATTTCTTGTTAATTTTTTTTAGCTTCCTTGCCTATCACTAATACCATGAGAGTCAAGTGCACATAATGATCACACAGGGACTGAATATATGAATTCGGCCTTGTTTGACCAGTACTTTCAGCAGCTAAGCTAAGGATACAATCCAGGCCAGAGAAGGTTCACACTGCACTCTTTCTAGAGTAGTGGTTCACAAACTTGTTTGTCTCAGGGTCTCCCTTCACACTCTTACATATTACTGAGTATCCCCAAAGACCTTTTCAATAAGAGGGTTATAATGATTGATATTTATCATATTAGAACATAAAACTGAGAATTAAATATATAATTTATTTTAAAATAATAACACAATTACATAACATAAAATATTTACCTTATGGAAAATAACATTTTCTAAAACAAACAAAAAAATATGAGAAGGCTGGTATTGTTTTACAGTTTTGCAAATCTCTTTAATGTTTGACACTAGAAGATATTTAGATTCTCATATCTACTACTGCATTCAGTCTTTGGCCATGTGTTGTTTTGGTTCAAGTATGTGAAAGGAATCCAGCCTCAGATAGATAATGTAGTTAGAAAAGGAAGAACCTCATAGGTACTCTGGAATGGTCTCGGGAGTACCCAGGGGTTCTTGGACCACACTTTGAGAGTGGTTGGTCTACAGCAAAGTTGTCAACTGAAGCCTACTACCTCCTAACAGAATAATTTGGGCAACAGGCTTGAGCAGGAAGACAAGGTGTAAATAAGGGCAGTGTTGCTATTTTTGCAAAGTACGGACCAGGATTACTCTAATTGTACCTATTTACTGTTTATATTGCCAATAAAATTATGGATTCTCCCAACAGTTAAATATGTATTTATTGCTTATTCACTACCTTACTTCAGCCCTCCTCCTATATAGGCTCTTTCCAAGTGTCCATGTACACATACTCCAAATATTCTGACACTATTACACTTCTTCGGTGGATAACTGTCCCCGGAACATCAACTTAATGTTCTTGGAAAGGACATGTGAAAAATAAACAACCTATCTCATTGCAAGTGGTGCTGCCATCTCAGAAAGATAACATGAAAATTCTTTATAGATAATTTGTCATTATTGTGTAAACACAATCATAGATATGAATCCTGTATTCTGGGAAAATTCCAGACTGCAAATAATAATCTAATTTTGGTCACCTAAATGAAAGGTTAGATAGTATAGTTTCCTGTTTCAAATAATTTAAACATTTAGAAATAGTGTGTCTTATTTTAAGACCAAATGGTGACTAGAATGCCAAACATTACTTTAAGTCTAGTTTACTAAATAGTTTTGGCTTCCTTTCAGCTATACAATGTCAGTTTATCTTCAATTTTATTCAAATACTCTGTTGAGGAGATGCTTAAAATACTCTTGAGCAAATACTCTTGATGAGAGGGTACACTCTTCAGAGATAAGGTTTGTTAAAAAAATCTTAACAAATATTTATTGAGTGCTTAATATGTGCCCAATTCTGAGGATCAAAAGATAAGACACAATCTGTGTTTGAAAAGCTACAGGACTCAAAGTAGAATTTATCTTATTGATACAAGTATTTTCAAAATACACCAGAATAATCATTGAATTATGAAAACATATAAGTCAATAATGTATCAGAATGATGCTGAATTAGATCACAATGTAATTAAGAATTCAAGACTAAAAGCTGATGCATACCCAGATTTTACAAAGCAATTTTTAATGTTATCAACTTGTACATTTTAAATTAATTGCATCGCTTATGTGTCACTTGACCAAGGAAAAATGCATTCACTTCCCAACATTATTATCTGAAAAAGAGTATCTATCTTAAATGTCTGCTTAAATCTGTATTTCATGTGAGAGTAAAAAAAGTCTCCTAAAAGAATTAAATTCTTTATAGATTTATATGCTTAATAAATGATTAATTAGTAACTGTAGGTATTTGTCCGATATGCTCTGATGTTTATGTTGTGTAATCTAATAATATGCGTATCAGTAGTCCAATTAGAAGACATGATTTAATTCTTAATACTAGCCTTTGCCATATATTTTGGGGACTATAGTAAAACACACAATTATTTGCATTAGAATAAAGAATTGGCAAATATATTTTTACTTTGTGACTATAAATGCCTAAGTATTATAAAGAGAGTGACTGTTAAAAAGACAGGACACTTAGATTTTAAATTCTCTTCTGTCTTATAAATGTCATTTAGGGTTGATCATCACCTGTATTTATAACTGAGGAGATAGTATCTTCATATTGTCACATAGAAGAAAGCACATGTAGTTGGTAAGTAAATACTATACTTGCTACATAACTAAAAGTCTCCATTTTAAAACAAGAAACTGTACAGATAGTCCCAGCAGCAAAAAGACAGGTATTATTACTCCTTTCCTTATTCCTTATTACTTGTTCATATAGTTTGACTATATGAAATTTCCCATTTGCCCTATGCTTTCTAAAGTGAAAATCATCAACAATAAAATTATGGATTCAATATGTATTTATTAATACATTATTGAAAATCAGACATACAAAATAGAGCCCTTCTGAGCTGAAGCTAGAAAATGAAATGATACTAAGAACTTCTATTCGGTATGACAGAGTAACTTTAAAGAATTTAAAAATAATTCACAGCTATTGAAAGATCTTATCATTAGCTGCCTCTGAAATGCACATTAAAATTGTATTAAATTTGGGCTTTGCTCAATATCACAGTCTAGCTTTTCTGGGGGCTTGATTATTATTTAAGAGTTAAGTGTTCATCAATCATTTATGGCAAAACTAGTTCTTTCATAAAGACTTCATTAGCAACCCATGAGAATTTCTAAAATTGACAGAGGTACACACACTCTACCTTTCTAGAAGGGTTGTGCTGCAAATGTTTCCCAATTACAAGTTGTAAAATCACAGAAAGTTTCTCCCAAAACACAGACTAAGCAATCCTGTAGAAAATCTCTAAACAATACTACAGAAACCACAAGCCAAATAGAAGTAGCAGGAGGTATTAATGATCATTTGTGAAAATGTAATTATATACTATACCCTCTCTGCAAGGATTTTGTCCATAGTTCAGCTCATGCAGACAAACTGTTCAGTCTTCCATTCAAGTCAGAGGCGAAACCAGGAGATGAATAATTCTTATTCATTGTCCAACTAAACCCAGGGCAGCAATAGTATATGCTACTCTCTAATGTGACAGGACTTCTGTGTGATCTGTGTCGGGTCAGTACCCTTCCAGAGTCACTGCTTAGGGCAGGATAATTTCAAATTCAGTCTGTCATTTTATTACACATTTTTTAAACAGCATGCCCACCAAAACAGAAAACGCTGCACATATGGGCTGAGATCAAATGCTCTCACCGTTTAGTTGATATATTCTGACACGAGGCAGAAACAAGATGGTTTGCTTTTATCTGAGCTTTCCTTTTGGGTCTCAGATTTTTTTTTTAAATAACTCATCAATTCTTAGAGGCCAAAGCTTTTCAAGTACATGCTTTAACATTTGTTATATTTGCACTTAGCTTGAAACTTCTTAGCAATTAGTATTTTTCAAAGCCAAGTCTCACTAGGTCATCAGCCAATGTCATTCCGATTATATGTAAAGTTTTCGGTTCCATAACTAATAGAACAGAATGCACATCTGAAATTCAACCTTCAATATAGTTCATAATTTTTGATGGGTGAATTGATTATTTTTAGAGTGACATAATATGATTTTTAGGGCTCATCTGTCAATATGCTTATATTACTAGTAAATTACCACTAATGTCTGAAGTTCATGAATAATATTTATATCTTTATAATGAATCTTTTAATTTGAAAAGGCCTTTCTCTGAGGCACGCAGAATGTTTGCAAAGTCTCACTGAGATTAAAATTTCATAAATGTCTACTGTAGAATACAGCAATATTCAGTAAAGTGTGTGAAAGAATATTTTTCACTAAAAAGTGAACCTATCTCTAAGAATACAAAGATTAAAACTGAATCTACTTAAAGTAAGGTTCAAAATTGTTAGAGACTTATCTGAATTGCTTTTTGTAACACTATGAAATGACAGTTCTCTCAAAACCATTTGTATGTCTGCCTGCCTGGTGTGAGAACTAGCACCAATGTGCTCATTTTTATGATGTCTTCTTCTGGGCATCATAAGTATTGCGTACAGAATGGTCATCTTGTGTTCAGGATTTAATATATTATATTAGTAGCAAAGTACATATATGAGTATATGTGTGTTCTCATAAGTAGGTAAATTGGTGCTAAATGAAAAGACACAGGTAGAAAGAAGAGATCCCATGAAATCTTAAACTGTGCCATAATCAAAATAGTATTTTATGAATCCCTCAGAATCAAATATTCAAAATTTTACACACATCAAGCAAGATTCACCTCCTTTCCCCATTCAGTATCCCTTAAAGAGGATAATGGCTTACTATGCTAATTCTTTAACATTATTAAATGAGATGATATATTTATATTATGTGTAATCCTAGTGAAACAAAAGCAAAATTACATTTTCCAACTTCCAAATACATCCCATCCCCCATCTGCCAATTCTATGAGTTCTAAAAACAAACTTTACAGTGTTTTCCTCCCCAACAGTAAAATTCCATACTTCCCCTTGTAAATTAATAAGCCAGACAAAGCTGAGTTTTAAAGCCCTCACATTTCACTTGAGAAAAGTGTGAACATTTAAACCTTACATTCTTGGGTCCACTATGCCCTTCTGGGACCCCAAACTCCTCAAAGTCTTTTTGCATTTCATTAAGCATCTTCTTCAAACATGCCTGAGCCCAGTACACTCCAAATTACATCAGAGAAAAAACGTACCTAGAGTCCGGATCCGAGCAAAACAGAAAGGACAGCCCACTGTCCTACACATATTGAACTCAGGCGATCCATGGGGCACATAGGCTAGCCTCCTTCCTATCTGGCAACGCACATTTTGTAAAAGACACAACTATTCAGGCCCAGGCAGCATTTCTATAAGGAAAATGCATTTCATTTGGAAACTGTAAAGGCTTACTTGTTCTGGGAAGCTCTCTCCCTCCTCCACTGCCATTCTCTGTGGCCAAGTATGAAACTTGATAACTCAATTAGTTAACACTTTGGACTGAGCATTGAGTCTAAAAATATCTGCCTTGGGAAATGTAAAGGTTTTCCCCATCTCCTGGTAAAACGGTAGGAGCTGCTCAAAATATTCTTAACTAGTGGGCAGGGCAGGCAAGAGCATGGAAGGTGCCTTACAAATGATAAACTCCCAGAATTACCCACTGACTTACCATATTTGTGGCCTCCAGACAAGCTCTGTGGATTTAGTCATGATATGTAGAATACTGAAAATAGCAGGGCAATCAGCTGGGAGTGTACCCTAGCTGCTGGGAATCACTCATGAAACCGGCTTTTGTCATTCTGCTTATCAGCACTTTCCTCTGTATGCGGGCTACTCTGACATTCCTCCTAAAGACAATACCGCCATTTTCCCCTGTCTCTGGAATCCAGTCAGGACTGCCCTTTATGATTTTAACTTCTTTTGCTGCAATAGCTTTACTACTGAATATATGTGTGCATGTACCCCCACACACCCCCCTCCCCCCCCACACCCCCCCTCCCCCCCCACACACCACACATACACACACACACACACAGTGAAAGCATACTGTACTGCCAAGGAGAGTTATCTTGAAATAACTGAATTTCCTTTTATCCAAGGGCAAATGCATTCCATCTTTTTAAAAATATGGCATCATATAAAGCTCATGTATTTGGCCAGAAAAACAAAGCAGGACAAAACCTCACTGAAGGCTTCTAGTCAATTTTTTTTCTTCAATTTAGGTTATTTTTTATTTTTACTAATTGAATTCGGTTTTTCAGATTTGGGGCTGGCGATACTTATGCAATTTTCACTAGTCTTACATTACACTTGAGCTCGAGTCAAAGGCCCCAAAACCCTTCATCATAAGATGATCATCATCATTTATGTTTTATTTGGAACAGTTCTAATCAATAGTTTCTTCAAACCTGTAAGGCCTGAGGAAAGTGTCTGTGGGAGACTGAATTCAACTTTGGGAAGGCCAGTGTTCAAGCCTATTCATTCAACACATATTTACAGAGAGCCTACTACATAGTTCTAGATGTTGGGCTGAGGTGGGTAGAAAGACAATGAACAAATTACAGAAAATCTCTGCCTTAAATGCAGCTTATATACCAGCAGAGGTGGGGCAGACTATAAGGCATAAATATAATATATAAGTTATTGAATATGATAATCAGGATAAGTGCTGTGGGGAAAAGAGTGTGGGGGAGGGGGATCATAAATATGTGTTTAGGGAGTAAGTAGGTAAATTTAATAATGATGGCAAAATAATAATGTATATTGAGTAGGATTTTATATTAGTATTATGTTGAACCATATGAAATAGCCATTTTTATAGGTCAAATCCATATGTATTCCAGGAATTTCATATGGTTCAATCTAATAATAATATAATTATGTCCATTATTGTTATTATTTAATAATTATTAAATACTCTGCATGCAAGGTACTATGTTAATTTCTTACATATGTTCTTTTAGTCCTCAGAGCTATGCTGTGAAGCAATCTTTTCATATTTGTGAGCGAGAAACTAGAGTTCAGAAACGTTAAATAACTTGCCAAGGTCAACAGCAATTAAATAGTCAAGCTTTAAATCTAATTCTATATTATTTTAAAGGAAAGGTCATGCTGGCAGTAGATAACAAACACATGTTTCCTTGGCCCTCACTGTGTTTTTAAAAATATTTTTAGTTGCTAACATTTAAAGATTGAGAAATTTCATATCAAAATCTAGAGTTCTTGTTTTAAAAAAAAAGTGCAAGATCTGGCAACTCTGGACCTGTTTCCGTTAGGCCAGTTTCTTGGTTTTGAGTGATGGATTTCCACCTCAGCCCTCAGTATTCCATACTGTCTTACTTTGCTTGGTCCACTTCACTCTTTGGGTGCTGAGCTACACAGAGACATTTGAATTTGGGCCTCTGCCCTAGAGCCTGTGCTTATGATCACAGTGCTAGTGATTCCCAAGGGAGTGTGACACCCAAGGGGGGCACATGACACCCAAGAGAGGGGTAACAGTCTGGGAAGGACCAGGCATGGCTCTGAAATGCCCAGGAGTTTGTTCACTACTGACTGTACATTTCTTTCTTCCCTCTCTCCTGCATTCATTCATTTATATAGTCACCACATACAGGGTGGGCACCTAACAGGTGGGAGAAAAGTCCTATCTTCTTGCTGATGTTGTGGAAATGGTGAGGCTGGTGTAAGAAATCCTCACCATCCCCAGGCCAAGCATCGCCCAGTTGAGGGCAAACTCCATCAAATCCAAGCCCAGCTCTTTCCTCTGGAGCTGCAGACATCTTTCTGATAACATTTGTTGTGTTTCTTGTCCTGTTTCAGGCTATTACGTCTGTGTTAACCATGCCCCGTCTATCAGAATGCTGGGGGCCTAGGAGTCCAGGCCTGTGAATCTGTCCCCTGGGATCCTACAGGCTGTCCCTGGTGTCTGCAGTGGAAATCAGAGAGCGAGGTGTCTGGCTCCAGGCAGGGCATCCAAGCCCCCTATCCACCCAGACCTGTCCAGAAGAAACTCATGTTGGTGTTTAATCATGCTTACTGGCAAGACACTATTCCTCACATCTCACTTAGACCTCTCCCACCAATTTCTTCATCTCTTATTTTCAGTGAGAAGACAGAACAGTTGGCTATTGCCTTCCAAACATTCCAGACTGTTACTGAGTTATCCCTTCCCCTCTGGTCTTCTCTTCCCTAGGATAAATAATCCCAACTGATTCAACCTTTCTGTGGAACTCTTCAGAGAAAAACACTCTATAATTATACTAAGTAAGAAGAGTAATAATTCCCATAATTGTGTCTTCCAACCCACCCCCTGGCCAGGACATTTTGTTTCCCAAACTAACGCTGCTCATCTCACAGATACTGCAGCTGTGAAAGGAGAAGCAGGGATAGAGACTAACATCCCTAAATGGTGCATGCAGGCTGATGTGGGAGGCTGGTATAGCCTGAACTGGGGGTCTGGAGGGTCTGCTGAAAATAGTAAATGTTTCATACTGGGATACATTATGTTACCATCTTTTACCACATCTTATGAGAACAACTGTGCCCTACCTCAAGGAAATCCAATATTTAAAAACCATTTTGACATAAAAGATAAACAGTAGAATAAACTGCGTAATCTCAGAGATCATTTAATCAAACCCCATCATTTCAAAGATGAAGAAATGGAAGCTTAAGAGTAGTTCTGTGATGGCACACTGTGAATCTAAGATACTGCTGTGCCTAGAATTCATGATGGGATTCCTATAACAAGCATAAAGACTTAGAATGTTTAGACAGGGATTTAATTTGCAAAATGAGATTTAACTTGTGATTTTCAAGGTGCATGAATATTGCTCTACAAAGACAATGCTCATGAAGAATGATGGCATGAACATTGCTTCTGGTATTCAGCATTTGGGGGCTCAGACAAAGGGATAGAAACTTGTATTAAGCTGTGTAAAGAAGAGTTACCTGCTCAAAGCAGAGCCTGGTTATACTTTTCTGGATGGATCTTTAAAATACAGAACAGTTTAGAAGTTATGGTCTTTCCCACCAACCCAGATTCCTGACTAGGAACCAACGGTTCAGTGTCAACCCACCCTGAATCATGAGTCATCCAGCTGGAATTGGTTCTCGAACTAGTGAGCAGAGGATGAAGTCTGGGTGGGCAGTGTGGATGGCTGCACATCCCTTCCCACAGGCTGCTCACGTGGGTGAGATCTCCACACAGCTCCCCGACTCTCCCGCAGGCTATGAACACTCATGTGGTGCTGCTTGCCTCTTTGTGTCCCCAACCTCTAACCAAAGGCTCCACATAGCATGTGCCCAACACGTGTTTCGGGAAGGTGGGAAGAGGCAGAGAGGAACCAAGGAGAGGTTGGTAGCATCTGTATATTCAATGGAATTCAGAGATAATAATCTCCAGGGTCAGAACCATTTCAAGTAAGGAGGAAAAGGTTTTTGTGGCTCTGCTGGAAGTTCCTCAAACCCCAGGTGCTTCACAGATCCTTTCAAGATGCAGCAAACATCTGGAGAGTTGCCTTCTCCCATGACTCCATCCTGAAAGTGGGCTCCCACATACCGACTTCTTCATTGTGAAGATCGATTTGTCTTGATATGTCACTAACATCCAGGATAGATAAGATAAGAGTTCTTCAAACTATATTGTAAGCACCCAGACTGATCTGCTACCTGTTTTTGTATGGCCCCTGAACCAACACTGGGTTTTACATTTTGGAAGAAATAAATTAAAAGAATAATAATATTCCATGACACATGGAGATAACACGCAATCCCAACTTCAGTGTTCACAAAAAAAGTTTTATTGGAATATGTGGGAGGCTGTATGGTCAACAAAACCGAAAATGCTATCTGACCATTTTGAGAAAATTGCTAGCCGCTAATCTAGAGCCAGAGGGTTGGAAGTTATATCCCTATGATGCATTTTTGAAAGTATCCTGTGTACCTAGCATGCTGTCTGATCTTTGAGATTGGAAAATAGCAGAAACTCCCTACCATCCAGTAGAATACATTCACCCATTAACTGTATCTTTTTGAGCAATACTTTAAAATATTAACACTATTCTCTATCCTCTCTGTGTGTATCACATACAAAACATTGAGCACTGTGACCTAGATTCTGCATAATTTTCTCTGTTCAATACTGAACAAAAGCATAAAATGTTTTCAAAAAGGAAAAAAAAGATCATTTACATCATTGATCTGACTCCTGAAAACTTGTAGTAACAAAGTATGCTCTCTCTTTTCCTTGTTTGCCCCTTCTTTCAAGCTGAGACCATGACATAGGCATTGTTCACAGGAACACATGGAAAAAGCAGCTCATTGAGCCTGTAAGAGGGCAAATGATCTAATCTACAAGGGAGCTTTTAAATGGCAAAGTAATCTGGATTGGCTGTATTCAACATTTCCATATCTTCATCAGGGCACATTCTACTCTCCTTTATGAGCAGAGAAACAGACAAGATAAAGGATAAAAGAAAAGTTGAGAGACCCAGATTAGACAGGAGACCCTTGACTTTGGAGGGACTCTGGTTTTGGATGGCTCTTGTGGGGGTCAGGAACTCAACGTGGTAGAGTGGAGAGGTGGCAAAGTGGTCCCAGTTCTCTCCATTCCTGGGGCCTCACGCCACTATCATTCAAAATCCAGTTATACCACATCTAGGATCTAGGTGAGGACACACAACAGCTACCTTGGTGGTTACTTTTATAAAACAAGGGATTCTATGGTGAGAATGACCAATTCACCAAATCCTCAGGGGGCTTGCTTTATCCCCAACAGAAAGCATACAACTTCCTCTGACCTGAATGTCTGGCAGAACTTTGCCTCCCACTGAGTTCACAGCTTCTTGCCCTTATCCATATAATCGTTGCTGCTCAAGCTCAACCCAGCTCCTGCACTCCCTCAAAGTCTCGTGTTTCAGGAGAAATGATATGGATGGACTTAACATACCCTCCCTCTTTCCTTCCTTTTGCAAGTGGCTTTATGTGCAAATGACACCAGTAGAATAAAAAACAGGGTCTCCTCAGCAAAGATACAAGAAAACAAATGATGTGTGGCAACATATTGTCATCAGCCCTTCATATACATGCGTTCCCAATGCCTGCATACTTCACAGCTAACAGATTATAAAAGGTGCTGTTCATTAACAACAGACACCTTGGTTTTATGAACCCGAGTTGCATTAGGAAAGCCAGGTTATTTCTGGACTTTCAAGGCTGTGTTCAGTGTAGCCTGAAGAAACAGAACAGCAAGATATTTCTACATTGTGTCATATGCTGTTTAATACATAAACATGAAGCATGCAAAATTCAAAACTGATTATGAAATGATCACTTTTTTTCCTCCCTTCTCTGAAGGGCTCCATTGAGTGTAAATATTCTTAGCTAGATGAAATTAACTATGTTTCTGCTGTTGTGCATAATCAAGGCTTGTCATTTGGAAAACATAATGAACCCTGGGGACTTTGAATAGCCCGAGAACAAAATCTTTAAAGATGATGAGCTTACAGTCGTGCTTCCTTGACACCGACACATCACTCCAGTTGGGCGTCCACAAATTGTGGCATTCATACACATTTCCGAAAATGATTCAGAAAGCTGGAATAACTTGTATAGGTAGTTTCCTTTGCCTTTTGAACACTAACCTACTCTGTTTAACACTTGCAAGTAAAGGGAAAACACTAATGGAAATATATCAATTTCTTAAAATATTCTCTGTTTAAACCATCAGAAAAAAAACAAAAACAAAGAAGAGAAATAGGAGTTAGGTCTGCAAAATCAGTTACCCCACAGTCCAGCATTTAGCAGTTTTCTAAATTGTGTTTTATAAGGCAGAAATCAGTGTGTCCAATTTATTTAAAAATCTTATAGTATAGGTGTGCCTGGGTAGCTCAGTTGGTTAAGTGGCTGACCGGCTCAGGTCACGATCTTGTGGTTCATGAGTTTGACCTCCGCATTAGGCTCTCTGCTGTCAGTGCTGAACCCACTTCAGATCCTTTATCTCCCTCTCTCTCAAAGATAAATAAACATTTTAAAAAACCTTAAAAAAACCCTGTTTTTTTACATGTTAGAATTAACATGTATGTGTGCACGCATACACATGCACACAATGATCTAGGTTTCCAGGAATCTTCCAATGGTTATTCAACTCTAATTTCAAAGCTCTCTTTCTGGGTCTGATATATGGTGGAAGATTAACATTCACAAGTGAAAGGAAGAAGCTAACATGCTTTATCTAGGCCCAGCTTTTGTAATCAACATGTACCCATGCATGTGCATGCACACACACAAACACACACACACACTTATATATTATGAGACATGTTAAATGTGGATAATTCTTTAAAGAAAAGTGGCTATCTTTTCTGAATGGGGAAACACTAACTGTATTCCAGAAAATTATTCCTTGGAAGAAATTATGCATGATTTGGATATATTAGAGAGAACAGTAAATAATAGTTTAATATGAGGAACTAAAAATGCATTCACCAACAAAAGTGCTGGAGACAGAACAATTTAATAAATCATGTGACAAGTTATTAAGAAGCAACTCTAGATGCCTACCCTAGGAACCCCGATGCCTACCCCAGATGGACAGGGGTTCATGATCATGTACTCTGATCATGTAGAGTTCCAGATCCTAACATAAGTAATGCCCAATATCTAAAATGGGTAGAAATGATAGAAGTATTGAAGCTAGCTCCTTTCTGTTGAAAGTATTCTTCCCTTAGAAATTCAAAAGGGGGTAGAACTGAATATCTTCACACACCATTCTATCTGCAATGTCGTTTTCCTCAACTCTGGAACTTAAGAGATCAAGTGGAGCAAGTCACATGATGGTCTGCTGCTCTGCAGAAGACTGGAGTATGTCATGTGCTTTCTTTGAAGGGGTGAGAACACTCAATTACTCCAGCCTGCATTCCAACCATCTTTAATCTCTCAGGCAGCAGAGGACAAAGGGGGCTGGGAAGCAGCAGTTATCAGATGGGAATAGGCATGCCTTCTCTCATCAAAGTGCCAGACATGGTGGAGAAAGGCCATCTTGTGGTGGTGGTGGTTTAATATACAAAGACTTGTGGAAACATCTCTGCTTCTTTATCTCCTAAACCAGATGGAGGTCTGTTGGCTACTGGCTCAGAAGTGACAGGCAGTCAAAACAGCACATGGATGAACTGGGAAGAAAGGGACAATCATTTGTCTTCACATGTGCACTGCTCGAATAGCAGCTGGACAAGAACACACCCCTTCAAACCTCCTAAGCTATTAGACACACCCATTCTGAATATTCCTAAATCAAACCACACTGAAAGGTAACTCTTCTTTGCCATATCATTTAAATATCAACTAAGCAGAAGACAAAAAAGACATCAGCCCAATTTTCTTAAAGAAATTATACTCTAATTGGGGGGAAGGAAAACTTGAATGCATAAAATAATTTTTAAAAGTCTATACTGATATCACCTATTACCTCTCTCAGCTCCTCCAATTTATGCTCCAGCCACACAGGCTTCTTTTATATTAGTCCAAATGCTAATTTTATTCCTGCTCCAGGGTCTTTCCACTTGCTATTTCCTCTACCTGGAATGCTCCCTTCTTCCAGGTCTTCCAAGGCTAGTTCTCTCTTATCAATGAGGCCAAAGAATAGCATCCTCTCACATGGGCCCTTTCTGGCCACTCAATCTAACAAAGGCCTGAAATAACCCTCATGTCACCATTATTTTCTATGTCACATTATTTGATAAATTTCTGAGTTGCTACTTCCTAGTTTGTTTCTTCTTTCCCTCCCTTGTTCACAGGTAGAACAAGACCAGGAATATACTATATGCTCAATAAATATTTGTTGAATGAAGAAGGAGGACCATAGTTCAGAGTCTGTAGGCAGAAATGAAAGAGGGCAGGCAGGAGCTGGCTTCTGAGGGCACTTAAAATTGCTAAAGAGGAGCCTATCCTAGGCTGAGGGAAAAAGTCAAGCAAATAGAGTTCTATGGGGACAGCCTTAGGGAAGGTGGAGAGGAAAGCTAACAATTATTGAGCTGTTATTCTGAGCCCAGCATTTCAGAGTTGGAAAGAATAAATCTCTTTATCCATATGAAGAAGCCGAATGATGGTTCCTGGCATGGGGCTTGGTACAGAGCAAGCTCTCAATAAATGCCTGTTGAAGGTTGAAAGTGTCTACTTCCTACTGGTATATTCGCTAATGTTCCAGAAAGGCAAGAGTGCTGCATGCTCTATTTCTTCACTAAAGGGACCTATGTGAGTAAGGTGGGCACAGTCCCATAACTGACCTTGTCATATCAGCAATTCAGCTGTGGTCTCCAAGTGGCAAACATGGAATCTTTGGACTGGAAGGTGTCTCACAGACCATGGGACCCAATTTTCCTGAGGTAACAAATCTATACAGGAAAAATGACTTGTTGAAAGTCACAATGCTCATTAGTGGGTTCTACATCTTTCTTCATTAAAACATGCATTCAGGTTTAAAAACAATTTTTAAAAAATTCTTATTGCTAATGTTCACAAATAAAGAGATTTCATATAAAAAGGCATATTTCTGTTTCTCCTTTTAAAAAATCAGATGCTCAGGGTGCATGGTGGCTCAGTTGAGTGGCTGACTCTCAATTTTGGCTCGGGTTATGATCTCAAGGTCATGGGATTGAGCCCCACGTTGGGCTCTGCACTGAATGTGGAGCCTGCTTAAGATTCTCTCCCCCCCTATTTCTGTCCCTCTGCCCCTCTACCCTTCTCATGTGCTCTCTCTAAAATAAAAATAAAATGAAATAAATCAGATGCATTCGCAAAACTAGCCCCTCATCTCTGCGTGCTAACAACCGGCTGCAGCTGAGCCAGAACTGTGACTTTCAGTGGGACCCTTCCCTTGCAGTTAGCCCCAGTTCCCAATCCCAAGCCTGGCCACGCTAGACAGTATTTGCAGCTCCATCACTGAGTGCCATCAACAAGGCCCCACTGGAAATGCCTGGGTCCTCCCCACAGCAGATGTGGTGGGGTTCTTGCAGGAATGGTCAATCTTGTTGCAGTTCATCTCCAAGGACAGGTGACCTATTCCCCTTTGCTCCTATTTCACTTGACACAACACCTGAGACCTGTTTGTTGAACTGACCAGAATAGAACGGAGCATAGCCAGTTCGGAAACAGCACTTACTCCTGGGATTGTAGGGATGATGAGGGCTGTGGCTTTGTTGGGGTTAACACATCTGTTCAAGAAATACCCTTAAGAGACTTTGCAGTCTCAAAGTTACAGGAAACGAGTGACTTTTGAGTAATGTGTGAGTCATAGGAAATGAAATAAGTATATTTTGGGGCAACAACCATATGAATATAGTAATACCTTGAAAGAGAGTCAGGATTGAAAAAACGTGAGCTTCCCTTGACTCAGGGGGTTAACATTTTATGCGCAGTTGGAAAAAGTGCTGACTTCCCTTTATCATTAGTTGTCTTTACCACAGAAAAGGGTAAGTTGGGATATTTGGGTTTTCTCAGGCTGTCCAATGCCTATCTCTTTGCCTGCCCTCTGGGGCCATTCATTTCCTCCAGAACTTCTTTAACCATCAATCACTTCATTTTCTTGAATCTTCGGTTGGTCATTCTCTGACCTTGGCTCTTCCCCTGCAACCAGCACCACTATAAAATATTTCCTCCTCTACTTTCAAATCATGTTCATTAAATTCTGCTATCATGACATGTCCCATGTTTACAAAAATGTTCCTGCAAAAAGGAAGTCTCAAATAAACATAAGAATAAATAATTCAACAGATGACATTGAATAAAGCTTATAAATCACCTCTAATTGATCAGAGCATGTCAAATGTACTTTCTCAGAGATGTCTATTTTAAACATTTTAGCTAAAATAGCACCTACAGCCAACCCCATCCCTTACTCTAGCCCTGACTCTGTTTTACTTTTTTTTTTTTTTTAAGTAATCTCTATACTCAATGTGGGGATCAAACTCATGACCCTGAGATCAAGAGTCGCATGCTCTACTGACTGAACCAGCCAGGCACCCCTTTGTACTTTTCTTACTGGTTCTTATCTCTATGTGAATTAATATGTATCTCTATCAGTTTATTGTCTCTCTCCCAGCTAAAGTGTAAAATCCCCCAGGACAAGAGGTTGCCTGTTGGTTAATACAGCTCCCCTCATATGTAATTTTTTAAATGTTTATTTATTTTTGAGAGAGAGACATAGTGTGAGCAGGGGAGGAGCAGAGAGAGAGGGAATCCAAAGTGGGCTCCAGGCTCTGAGCCATCAGCACGGAGCCTGACACGGGACTTGAACCCACAAACCATGAGATCATGACTTGAGCCGAAGTCAGAGGCTCAACCGACTGAGCCATCCGGGTGCCCCAATACAGCTCCCCTCATATGTAGAACAGTGCTTAACAGTCAGTAGATAATTTTTGAGTGGTTGAATAAATAATAAGTACTTTTGTGGAGCTTCTGATGGGGGATATTTTGAGAATACTAAGTGAAAAAACCAAAATTATCAAAATTTCAAATTGGATAATTTTCATCAGATTTCACCCAGTTAATGTGTTCCATATAGGCAGACACATTTAATGCTAGTGATATTAACTGAACACTTATGATGTATTCCAGGCACTGCACTAAGCATTGTGCATTCATCTTCCCAATCAATTTTCATAACATCGTAGGAAGTCACTGTTGTTCTGCAAGTGAACAGTGCAAGGTGTCTTTATTACTCTGTTATTCTAAAGAGAGAAGAATCTGCAGAGGAGTAAATCCAATAGGAACTAACAAAATTAACCCTTAAAAATAGCAATTTTTCAATTGTATTATGTAAATAGAGCCAGGTCTGAACCAGACAAGTCTTGGAAATATGTGTCATATGAGTAATATGTGACTCACCAGAAAAGGAATAAGCATATTCCTGTGAAACAGTCACACGAATATAAAACTGTAAAAAGCATAATCAGGACTGAAAACAGGAGCCTCACTTTCTCTGGGTGAATAACATTTTCTGCAGGAAGCGTAGGCCCAGCTGACTGGAGGTACAGGCTGCATCTGAATGAGGCAGGGCCCACCCAGCTCAAGCCCATGATCGGTGGCTCTTCTAGACCATCAGGGAGGCATGCTATAAGGGAGTCTTCTAATATTTCAAGAAAGAATGTGAATCTGATTTTTAGTGAACTCCCCATTTTTTTTATGTTGACAACTAATTTAAAAATTGGAAATACATGATGAAGGACTGATCTGCAAGGAAAAGTTGCATGCCAGATATGAGGGCCACGTAAAAAAGCTACATGATTCTAACTTTAACGGTAAAGCTCCTCTGCTCACTTTGACTTCTCATCCCACACAATTATAGAAACAGAGGACATGATGATATGATTCACTTATTAATGGCAACTTCACTGAATGTAGAATTTTTCAGTTTATAAAGCCCATTATCTATCCTATTCTTGTTTTTTTGGATGGCTTAGAACTGTAGAAGTTAGTAGAGGTTGGGAGTGGGTGCAGAAGAATTTCAAACAGTCACAACCACTGATGCCAGAGGAAGAGGGGAGACAAGACATTGGCACAAGAAACCTTTAAGTAATATCTAAGGAGTTCTTTGATAAACAGAATGGACTCTCTATTCGGCATTGTTTTTATTAATATTTCCTAGGATATTATCTTGTTTTTATTTAAATCTATCATGAAAGCATTTGTACATTATGGTGTTTTAAAATCTGTTAAGTTTCACTAGAGTGTGCAAATAAAATATACAAGCAGTTTGCTTGTTTGACCAAATAAATCTGAGGACCTTCCAAGAACCCAAAAATTCTGGTACTGAACCCAGGTTGGAGTCCACTGAGATTGCCATAATTCTAATATATATTGATGAAAATGTAAAAACAGTTTCCAGAATCCCTGTGATTTTTGCCAAAATCACTGTTAGAAATGAGTCATTTGTATAAACACTAGTAATGAAAATGGACATGAAGGAAGTTGTCTAATCTCTCCACCTGTCACTGTGGAAAGAATGTTTGGTGCAATTTAATTTGGAGACTTAGTTTCACTGGTTTAAATTTGTTCTATGGAATTTGGGAAAGTTCTAAAATAAAAATAATATGCTGTTGCCTCCCCCCTAGCTTCCTTTCTAAGCTGAGCAATCCACAGCAGTTTTACTGAGCTAGGCATGAGCTGGCCCCATTTACCAAACATTCTCTCCCTAACTAGCATGGTAAGGATTTATTTTAGGTTTTCCTAGCAAAATTCTACCAATGGATATATGAGCCAGAAGGTGATAATTCAGAATATTCCAATGGTTATACTTCAGGAGTGTTGGAAACCTCCTCAGCTTTCACTCTACATGCTAGGGTAAGCGAAATCTGATGGAAAAGTGAAGAAAAGCTTTCAATTTTCTAATTTGTACAATTCAGCACAATACATAGGATTTCCAGAGACTGTGGGCTCCCTCAGCATCAGAAACTTGCCAAAATGAAGGTCCCCAGCCACAGCCCCTGAGGAACTCCAGGAAAACTCAAGAATTCTCATAACTAGGTGAGCAGTGAGGACACATTTATGAACATTTGGATTCTTCTAAGTTGCCATTAAGGTAGGTTCTGGGCACCCTGGTACTTTATCCAGTGAAAACTGTTAACTATGAGGAAGGAGAAACAGAACAAGGAGAGCAATGTAAATTTATGATTCCTTAACAAACTAGATGTCTTCATAAAAAAGTAGTGGCAGTGAGTGTCACGGTTCAGTGAGCCTAGTACTTGGGTTTAAAATATGCTCTGCTCCTTCCTACTTCTTATCTTTGAGCAGTTTACTTAGCCTTAAGTACTTGCACTCTTGCTCATCCATACAGAAGAGTATTGAGCTGGTGTTCTTAATACAAATGATTATCAACTCTTTCAAAATATTACCAGATTGTATAGTAAATTCCTGCTTTTGAAAAAAAAGCAATATATGTAGGCTGTTATAATAGTTACACATTTGCAGAGGGGTGTTTATAGTTTCCAAGGCTTTGTGAACTAGTCACCAGAGCCTGAGACAGGAGGCCCTCTCGCAGGTGATACAATCCTTCTTTAATAAACAAGGAAACCGATCCTTAGAGAAATTAACAACCTTTCCCCAAATTGCGTGGCTGAACGGGATCTGAACAGACTAGACTAGGTCTTTTCATTTCTAATATCTGCATATTAACATTAGTTTCCCATTATTACAATGGAAACGAAACAACACAACAAATGCCAAGTTTGGGAAAAACAATTGGATGGTGATGTAGAATTTATTATAACGAAATATGTCTTCCATTCTATTCCCATTATTTAGTATATTATTATATATTTTGCTTAAGCCTCCAGATTGCTCTAACATGCTTTCCTTTATTGATTTGACAAATATATAACAATCACTTACTAAGTGTCAGGCATTGTGCTCAGTGCTGGGCTATACAGTGAATGGAGCCTTGCTTCCAAGAAACATACATTCTTGGGGGATATTCCACTTACAGTTAGGTGGCAAAGTCTTTGGAGACACAGCTATGCTATGGAGAAATCTTTCTCTACCGGACCACAAAAAGCTATGATCTTCAGATTTAATAAACATTTAGTATAGTGAGCAGCCCAAGAGTTCTACCTCTCATCTATAAATCGTGCCTATGCATTACTGATGATGATTAATCATAATCTACATACACTTCTGTGTTCTCTTCCCACGTCACTCCAACTCCCTTTACCAAGTCTGGACCTGTGTTTCTCAAACTGGTGTGATAAAGGAATTTCTAGAGAAAATCGACTTCATTTTCCTTCAGCCTTTGATGCTTCTTGTGCATATTGATTATGCCTACCTCCTCAAGGTTCTCCTTCCTTAAATTCCTTTAAGTGAATTTCTCCCCAGTTCAGCCACTTTCTTTCCTGGGATAGCAAAGGAGCCAGGCTCTGTGCCTACTTTGGTGGCAATGGCTCTACCCATCTACAATTTCCCTTTGGACTGGCCTGGAACCATTTGTGCGACATTTTCTCAATTCTGCCCCTCATTTAGCCCACTGTGGATACCTTTAGGCAGAGAAAGACAAGGCTGGGGAAAGAACAGAAGCTAGCACGGTAGCCGTCCATGGGGTTGTATTCAAAGTTTGCTGTCGGCACAGTACTGGAGAGCCTCAGAGATTACAAAGATCTGAAGGAAACAGATAGGATGTGGCAAAACCTAGAGAGATGATGTTCCTGTCTGTTCTGGGGAGGGCAGTGTGAGTTGGGAGAAAAGGTTTATTTGTTGCGACACTGTGAAATACCACTAAACAGGGTGTACTCAATCTGTGGGACACAATGCCTCCCCATCCCATTGTAAGAGTGGTTTCATGTGACAGTCATTCAGAATCTCTGGTGGGCATGTGTAGAGTGACAAAAATCCTCCCAGCATATCCCTCTGCAATGCCCCCAGGCTTATTATAATAAGCTATTATAGAAAAACTTTCTGTGCTTCCTTACTAAAGTCTATAATACACACTCTGCTGATTACAGGGGTATTATTTGGAACATTAAATGTGTAAAGCATTTAAAAAATAGAGAAAGCATTATACAATCATAAGAACAATGCTGTGCTTATGTCTTGGGAGCTACAGTATAGTCTGGGACATATGATAGGTAATCATATAAACCAACCAGAGAGGGATATTTCACACTTACTCAGGGCTTACTCTGTGTCAGCCACTCTGCTCCATGTTCTGCATGTATTAGCCCACTTAATCCTCACAATGATCTCATTAGATCGGCACTGCTATTTTGCAAGTGCAGAGGCTGACATTACAGAGGTCACGTAGCATTGCCCATGGTTGTGCCCTGGTGAGCTACAGAGCTAGGACTGAAATGAGCAGGCTGACTTCAGAGCCCAGGACCCTAACCTCTATGCCACCCTGCCTCCTCGATTGCCCCTTGTTGATCATCAGGCTCATGATGACAGTTCATTTTCTGACCCTGAGAGTAATTTTACTTATTCAAAGTGGTCCTGGAAATTGCAAATTTATTCTAAAAATACCTACGAGAATAGGTGTGTAGAGCTGAACACATACAACTGTTGGGGTGGTAGAGGTAGGAAGAGGCAGATTTCCTTATTAAAAATGATTCATTAGAATTTATCTCCACCTTTGTAACATAGCATCCTACTGTGGTACACTCCTATAGTGTAAACCATAGGTATCTAAAGTCCCCAGAGAGCTTTTTTCTAATTGTACAAATATTTAAATAACAAAAAAGTTTGGTTTGGGAAACAGCTACCTGTATAATCTTGAAGGAGTCTAGGTAGTGACCTTTCACCCCCAAAGCCTTTTCTCATTAACCATTTGTTTCCATCTCTGCAACCCATGAAGCAAATATTTTTTGAAGGTTGACTATGTTTCCAGACTCTCTTCTAGGCACTGAAGGTACAACAGCAAATGAAACAAATGGACATTTCTTTCCCGGTAGAAGTACATTTAATTTTGTGGAGACAAATAATTTTAAAATGTTGACTATTATACTACGCCAGAGAGTAAAATCCTGTGGACAGAAAACAAGGGTTGAATTCTGAAGATAGATCTGCTGACTAGTTGGGTATGAGGTGCGAGAGAAAGACACGTGTCTAGGTTTTGGACCAGTAACTGGCAGAATTACTTATTTACTGAGGAAGGAAAGACCATGAGAAGAGAGGGTAAAGGCCTCAGGCAAAGATCTTGGGTGTAGTTTGGGACATGTTGGAGGTGAGATACCTATTTGGCATCAGACCCTGAGACAAGTATTTTGAGTGCAAGTAATTTATTTGGGAGATAATCCCAGGAAATACTGTAGGGAATTAGAGAAATATGACAAGTATAGGAAGGGCCCCAAGTAGACTGTACTACCAAGCTAGTTGATCCCACAGGTAAATGGAGCTGAGTCTCTGGGGAGTCCTGGGAAACAGAACATACCTCTAAGCAGGGGCACAGAGGTCCCTAAGGTGGGGGAGCTGGAACATTTATCTATCAACCTCCATTAGTCACTGGTTGAAGGGCACTCCAAGAGGGGTTGACTGAGCTTCATACATGGGCCAAGTAGGCCATGTAGACTCTCGCAGATATTAGTCTTCCAGCAAAATCACAGATATTTGCAATTAGAAGTCAGGCCAAAATGCACAGTTCTGAGAAAATATGGAGGGGGCAACAACATGCAAATGGAGATTTTGAGTAGGCTATTGGATATATATGCCTGGATTTTCAGGGTGTCCCAGTGGAAATACTAATTTGGGAGTTATCAATATATTGACAGGTTTTTTAAGCCATGAGATTGGATGGGATGACCAACGAAGAAAGGTAAATGGAAAAGGGCTGCATTTAAGGACTGAGTTCGGAGGTTTGCCAACACTTTCAAGTTGGAGAAAGGAGGATCGGCCAAGAGAATGAGAAAAGGTAGTTAACAAGGTAGGATGAAAATCAGCAGAGAGGTGCCCTACAAATGAAGAGAGTGTCTCAAAGGTAGTGCTGCTCAGGTGGTGAGGGAGAGGTCTGCCTGGAGAGGGCTCATGAGGGAGGGAAGAGGAGGCTTGGAGAACAGCTCTTTAGGAGAGCCTGGTGGTGAGGGAGGAAAGAGAAATGAGGTAGAAGCTGGAAGACAACAGGGGACAAAAAGTGTTTATGAAAGGAGAAATTGCAATGGCAATGCTAATTGGAAATACCCACAAAGGAGAGGAAAACTGACAGAAAGAGAAGGGAGAAATGCTGGATTGAGGACCTAGAATTGGCAAGAATAGGATCTAGCACACATGTCAAGAGTATGGCCTTAGTTAGGAGTACGGACACTTAGGGCCAGGACAGAAGACAATGTAGAAGCAGTAGATGAGTAGATGTGGTGGGAGGGACTCCTGAGTACAGTCATAATCTGACAGTGTTCATCTGGTTCTCTAGCTTAGAATCCTACTCCATGTAAGCTCTGGAGTCCTCAGTCTCCAGAAGGAAATGTCTCTTTCTTGATGATAATGTTGCTCGATTCCCTCATTCCATGTCTCTGTTTCCCTGTGGCAACTTTGCCTTACGGGGCTGTCATTGAGTCACTGAACTTTTGAGCTGGAAGGGCCCTAAGCAAAGGGTGTCTTGCATCTCCCTCTCTAGTGCAGTCTATGCAATCGCTCTACAGCATTGGCAATAAGTGGCCAGTCAGCTTCATTTTGAAATCTTCTAGAGTGAGGAACACAAAGGTCCTTAAGTCTTATAAAAACTTTTTTCTTTCTTTTTTTTTCCAGAGGTCTCATGTTGCCTTCCTACCCATATAATCCTTTCTTGTTCCCACAATTTCAGAATATTTTCCACACCACCATACAATCCATCAACCATGATTACTTTGACCATCAAAAGTGTAAGCTCAGTGAGAAGGAAGACTATCTCTTGTGCTCACTGCTGGGTCCACAGTTCTTAGAAGAGCCTATAGGAGGTACTCCATAAATATTTGGTGAATACCAAAATGAGAGGCTTCCTGGTAACCTCTCAACAGAGGTAGGTATCTGCTATCCAGTAAACACCTCATACTCATATCCTAGGCTGCTTCCTAGCTCCTTGATTCCCTCTGGGTTAGCTTTTCACCCACCGTTACTGCCCACAGTGTGCCCTGCTTACCGAAGTAAAATAGTAAGCACTTGAACCAAGCTAGACCAATCAGACATTTTCTCCTTGACATATGAATCTTAAAAGATGGGACAGAGAGTCTTAAGTATTGTTCAGCCTTATTCATTCCAGAGAAAGCACCCAGAGCGACCATCTAAGACAAAGGTTTCTATAGTTCCTGATCCCTGGGCCCTGCTTCCTGTCTACCATATAGGCATGGAATATATGCCTATATCTGGTTTTCCTCTCTGTGCTTGTAAGAGGATATTATCTCCAAGGATTGTGGGTGGAAATTAAACATAATTTTCTGGCTGGAACACTTAATCACCAGTATGAGGCCCTCCAGGGCTTTCTTTCCCTGCTGCAGTGAACCATAAGTATGGGTAAGATGGTTTGAAATAACTCTGAGGGATGGGTTTTCATACTTCCCATGCCTGGCATGTAGCACAGACAATAGACTTTGGATTCTCTGGGGTTTTCCAAGGCTGGTTTTCCAGTCTTCTCCTAGAAGAGGGCTTGGATATCTTCCAGTAAGTTGTCAATTGCTTAAGAAAGCCAAAGCTGGTGCCAGTTTGTTGCATTGTGAAAGCTTCCATGTATCATTTCAGTCAAGATCAAGGGTAAAGTTCTGAAAAGTCTACCAGGACCCTGTACTTAACCTACCTAATTTTGTTTCCAGATCCTTCTCTATCCTGATGTGCAAATTGATTATTGCATTCTGGCCCTCCCCCCATGTCTAAATATTTGGCCTTGAGAAAGCATTTTTTTTTTTTCTATCTGGTGTCTAATATCACACCCCTTTTCTCCTTTCAGTCGCAGACAGGGCTGCTCGGTAACTGTCCTACCATCACCACCTGTTTGTTATGTAAGATCAGCCAAATTACAGAAGCACCTCCCTCTTCCTGACCCTCCTGCTGACACTGTTCAAGGGTTTATGTGAACAGGTAGAGGTAGATGGCTTCACTGCCTTCACTCTCACATTAAAAAGTAAGTTTCATCAGGACAGAGACAGAATGTGTTTATTTTTATCCAAGCATAACAGTTTTCATACAAATATTCATGGAACGGGAGAGGGGAAGGGAGATTTAACTATGGGGTTAATGGCATGTGAGATGTCAGATCATGCCATCTCTCACTTCTGTGTGTATCTTTTAATAGGTGCTCATGGGTGCTCATATTCAGTGCATGCAATGGGTTTAGTAAATAAATATTTAGGGGGATTGTCCTCTCTTTTTTAGGAGCCCTAAGGAGGGGGCAAATAATTTTCTCTTAGGTAGGATAGCAAGCTCTATTTTTTGTTTGTTTATCTTTCTAAGTGGTAGATAGAATACATATTAGTATGTAAATTTAGAACAGTGGGAAGGTTGGTAAATGCTGCCTTATACAAAATCTTTTTTTTTTTTTTGGTACTGACTCCCACATTCTACTAATCTTTTTTTTTTCTCCACATAGTGAAGCAAAACAGTCCATAAGGACTAAACAATCTTCTAGATCCAGAGTCCCTCATGGTCCCCTTAAAAGTTCCAGAAAAAAATAGGGGTAAGGACACAGAGAGAGCCTTGAGATTTCTTGGAAGGAAAAGAAAAGCTCAAAGGTGCTGCCTTAATTCAGAGAGTCTCCTGGCTCTCCTAGGCCTCCTTCCTTCTGTTTGATGTCTTTTTAAATCTAAAGAGCAACATAGGATAAAGGCTAAAAGGTGTCCTTGGAACCACAGCTCTCTAATCTGGCTAAACGTCAAAATCACCTGGTCAAATGTTAAGAATATCAATTCTCCAAGACCACCTCGTGGGCACTCTGTTCCAGTGGGCCTAGTAAATGGTACTGTTAAGGCATCTCTCAGTAAACCTGGATCTTCCGTCAGGTTTGCAAAGAACTACTTTAGAGTCCAATGATTTATTTTCAGAAAGGTGTGTGTATATCAAAGTGTGATGAATTTGGTTATATTTTAAATGCATTTAAGTACAGTTAAATCAAATCTTTGGTGAATCCTCTCTTTAAAAATAGTTCTTTCTAAAAGGCGTGCAATGGAGGGAAGTGAGAGGCATAGGCTTCCAATTATGGAATGAGTAAGTCAGAGGGGTAAAAGTACAGTATAGGGAATATAGTCAATATATGTAACAGTATTATACAGTGATAGACGGTAGCTGCACTCATGGTGAGCATACGGTAACGTATAGAGTTGTCATCACCTAAAATTAATGTAACATTGTGTGCCAACTATACATCAATTAAAAATAAACAAAAGGTGTGTAATCATCTTTAAATATGTTTTATCTATTCAAATTTAGGCTGAATTTGTTTAAAGTAGATATTGCCAAGATAAGTCTATTCAGCTGTGATACTTCCTGGAGACAACTACTGATGAAACAATGTAAGATTCATCGATACATTAAGAAAAGTCTCCGTGACATTTTTAATCCCATAATATCTCTTCTACAGTCTTATGTAGGCTTATGAAATTAATTATAAAGCAGTATCAATTTTAGATCATGAGACAAAGATGGAGTTAAAAGTATTATTGTTAATGAAAGAATATTAAATGTGGGCAAAGATTTGTCAGTAAATGTTCATTGCAACATTACTCACAGTAAGGAACAAATAGAAGCAATGTCTAACAAGAGTGGTTAAATAAAAGAACTATATCCCTGTGATGGAATATGTTGTAGGCGTTAAATCGGTTATTTCCCAAAATGAGAAGAATTACTTCCATAGGTTTTGTAAAAGTTAAAATGGCAATAGAGGAAAATCCCACTATAAAGTTAAACCAGGTTCAGAAAAAAAAAACTACAACAACAAAAAACAAAAACCCAAACAAACAAACAACAACAAAAAAGAAACAAAGTCACTGTTACTGCCATACAGGGTCATTCATCAATCTTGCTTGTGATTCAGAATCTGTTTTCTGCTGACCTCTCTTCCATTGTGAACCCACACACGTCAGTCTTTTTGATAAACACATTAGCCTGTCTTTTCAGGAGATTTAAAAAAATAAAGTTCATATTCTAAATTAAAGTATACTGTTTTATCACAACTAGAAATCAATTAAAACTCAAGGGTGACCTGATTTCATTCAGATATGAATATTAAATGCACCTTACTTCTTGCAGAGAAACAATTTTAAAGATGGTGAAATCATAAAAAGGAGAAATAAATGGGCTCATCTCCCCCTTCATCTCAGATAGGGTCACTACTTTTTTCCTTTGTAAACTACATATTCAGCCTCTTAATAACTCATTTGAACAATTCACAGCATCAGGAAATTTATCCATGTAGGTAACTCAATTTCTTTTTGTTGCAGCCTAAGCACATTTTCTATTGTGCTAGGCTCAGCATAAATTGACATCAACTAGTTACCATTCCTCTCATGCTTAAAACTAATTAAGACACTCCTCCATCTCTGCCATTATAAGCACATGCAAATGGCCCTGTTTCCTTAATGTTCTGCTCCTAAATTGAAGAAAGTGTAAAGAAGCAATTCAGGGCTTTATTCAGAATGACTAGGGATCTCCTATTGTAGACATATGCAGCTTAATTATGTGCAAAATACTTTAATACAATGTGGACAGAAAATGATACAGTGCTTTTCCTTTAAAAATTTACCTTAAATACACATTCACTTAATTCAAGTATGAATCTTGCAAAGGCTGTGTCTGCAGACGTTGGCTCCACCACTCTGATACGAACATTTAGTGCATGGAGTGTGTGTTTTCTCTTCCAACTTTTAGAATGATATTTACCAATTTTGCAGTCACCTCATAGTTGGCCCAGCAAAAGGGACACATGGAGGGGGAACAGAAGGGAAGGGCAAGGCCGCTTAAAGTGGCAACTGTCAGTATTGCCACATTTGCTTGGCAGTAGCTACAAAGAGGGGGAAGAAAAGGAACACAGGCAGACACCCAGGAAAGACCAAATACAGATATATAAATAAAAGCACTCTTTTCTAAATTCTAAGCCTTATTGAATAAGGCATCATTCTATTTTGATAATTGCCTTCTGCAACAATGAGTCTGAGGCTGTTGGCTGTGTGCTGCCTCTGGGGTTTCTGAAAATGCCGTTTAATTTCGACCCTTCTGAGAATCAGTGCTTCAAGATAGTATCAGAGGAATCACTGAACTGTGAAAAGTGATTACAACACAAAGAGAATGGATCTGTTGGGAGGATAAAGAGAAATAAGAATAAACCATATTATTCCAGTGTTATAACTCTGAGCAAATTTTAGGCTTATTTGGCAGGGTCTATTTGAAAGTATGTACCTACATGTACACCCCTTTCAGGAGTTGATGTATAAAAAATTATAACTAGAGGTTTTTAAAGGCTTTTTAATCTTTTAATTCTGATAAAGAACCCTAAAATGGGTTATGTGGATCTATATCTGCAGTCCCCAAATCTCCATAGGGTATACAAAGTAAATTTTCTTTTCTCTTCTACCAAACAAGACACAGATGTTCTGCTATTCTGAATCTTGGATACGATTTAATTTCCAATTATGTTACTCTTTTCTTTATTTCCATCGGTTGTCCACTAATGATGTGTAATGCATATTGTTTAGTTGTGCTTTGTTTCATTTCCTTAGCTCAGTGCTCACTGAAATTTTGAAAGAGCAGAAATTAACACTAACCTATAGCAATTAGGTTAATTTCTATTCTTATTCATAGCTCTTACACAATATTTGCAGTCATGGGGATGTTGGATACCAATTATCCTGTACTTTGTCACCTAATAAAGATTTTTACCAACACTCGACACAATCTACATGGCTTCATAAATTTAGTTTGAGCACATTAATAATTTTTATAAACCATTTAACTTTAAAATGTATGATGTGGGGGCGCCTGGGTGGCTCAGTTGGTTAAGCGTCGGATTTCGGCTCAGGTCATGATCTTGCAGTTCGTGGATTCGAGCCCCGTGTCGGGCTCTGTGCTGACAGCTCAGAGCCTGGAGCCTGCTTCCGATTCTGTGTCTCCCTCTCTCTCTGCCCCTCTCCCACTTGTGCTCTGTCTCAGAAATAAATAAACAAAAAAATTTTTTCAATGTATGATGTGGAAAAATATTTCCCTTGATTAAAAATGATCTATATAAGATAGCATCTCAAAGCCACTAGAATTCTCCTTTTCCCCTCTACTTCACAAAGTATGTACTTATGTAGTTAAAATTTTCATTCTTAGCTATCCTGTTTCCCCTGGCTTCAGTAGATACACACCAGCTAGCACAGTTCAAAAGGTAAAATGAGGTGGCAACTTCAAGCAGGTGGTGGAAATGGAAAGACTCTGACTCCTTTCCTTGGCAAGTTCTCTAATGGGTCTGTAAGTTGCTGGTCCAGGGCCTCCCAGGCTCCAGGAGGTGCTAAGGAAAGTAATGACCTTGCAAAACTTTGTCGCAAGTTCTTAATGATACATAATGGATATCAGAAGTCTGTTGTGATCCAGTAAAATTTTTCTTGTCTAACTTAACTAGGGAAAATGAGAAATGCTTTATCTTAAAAATGAAAACAGGACCAAGGTCTGTCCCTTTGACTGATAAAAATATTAGTCAAAAAAGTTAGCATTTTAAGAGTATAGAAATAATCATCTAAACTCAAGGTTTTTTATTTACTAACTTGGACTCTATGGGCCAAAGTCAGGAGATTAATGAACCCCCCAAAATATGTGTCTATTAGATATAGATGTTCATCTGGGAGTGAAAGGCAGAGTCTATCACTTTCATCAGATTCTGAGATCTGAAATAGTGGCCTTATATGTCCTTAAATTCTCATTGTTAATGTCACTTTCAAGGAGACCCTTGGATTTTTATTAAAGCTAAAGTTCTGGAGACTTCATGCCACTTTGAGGAAAGGGAACATTTGGAAAGGGGTGTGTGTATGTTTGTTTGAGGGTTGTTAAGAAAAAAGAGCACATCCCAGGGTATATTCCCTAACTCACAGTTGGGGTCCCTGGACACTCTGGATCGGGCATGAGGTTTTGGGTGTCAGGGGAAGTAAGGGCTACAAATATGAGTCTTAAAGACAAAAGTGTCTACTTTACATCCAGCCTCTAAGCAGTCACAAAAAAGAAAACAATTGTTTTCTCAAAAGAATAATGCTACTATAGGACATAATACATACATATACATGTGAACAAACAATTTCTGCATAGAAGGGAAATTTTTTGGTAGCAGTTCAAAAAATATATTTTGATAGCAGCTCAAAAAAGGAGTTTTTGTTTCTCTTTTTTATTATCATTATTTGTTTGTTTCAAGGTTTCTTTAAAGGAGTTTTTGTTTTTTCAAAGCATAATGCTAATGTGGGACAAGACCAAATATATCTATATATAGATAGATAGATAGATAGATAGATATAGATAGATAGATAGATAGATAGATATAGAGGAAAATCCCACTATAAAGTTAAAGCAGGCTCAGAAAAAAAAAAAAAACACTACAACTTTCAAGGTTAAATGACTCTTTGATCCAGGGAAGCAGAATGGATGTTGTGTTAGCAGGCACAGAAACATTAATCTCGTACATTTCCATCAGAGCTCTTGGGTAGCCAGGTGCATTGTCAATGAGTAGTAATATTTTAAAATAAATCTTTTTTCTGAGCAGTAAGTCTCAACAGTGGGCTTAAAATATTCACTAAACCATGCTGTAAACAGATGTTCTATCATCCTGGCTTTGTTGTTCCATTTATTGAGAACAGGCATAGGAGATTTAGCATCATTCTTAAGGGCCCTAGGACTCTCAGAAGTTAATGGGCACTCACTCCAGCTTTGAGTCACCATCTGTGTGAGCCCACAACAAGAGAGTCAGCCTGTCCTTGAAGCTTTGAGACCAAGCATCAACTTCTCCTCTCTAGCTATGAAAGTCCTAGCATCTTCTTCCAACAGAAGGCTGTTTCATATACATTGAAGATCTAGGAGTGCCTGGGTGGCGCAGTTGGTTAAGCAAATATATTAAAAATCTGTTTAGTGTAGCCACCTTTATTAATTATCTTAGCTAGATCTTCTACATAGCTTGCTGTGGCTTCTACAACAGCATTTGCTACCACACCTTGTGTTTTATAATACGGACAGGGCTTCTTTCCTTATGTCTCATGAACAAATCTCTGCTAGCTTCAGACTTTTCTTCTGCAACTTTCTCACTTCTCTCAGCCTTCAGAGAACTGAAGAGAGTTAGGACCTTGCTCTGGAATAGACTTTGGCTTAAGGAATGAAATGTGGTGATTGGTTGGATTTTCTATTTGGACCACCCAAACTTTCCCCAGATCAGCAATAAGACTGTTTTGCTTTCTTATCATCTATATGTTCACTGGAGTAGCACTTTTCATTTCCTTCCAGATATTTTCCTGTGCATTCCCAACTTGGCTAACTGACACAAGAGGCCTGGCTTTTGGCCTATGCTGGCTTCAGACATGCCTTCTTCACTAAGCTCTATCATTTCTAGCTTTTGATTTAAAATGAGAGACGTGTGACTCTTCCTTTCACTTCAGCACTTAGAGGCCATTGTGGGTTATTAACTGGCCTAATTTCAATATTGCTGTGTCTCAAAGAACAGGGAAGCCTGGGGAGAGGGAGTGAGATGGGGAAATGGCCAATTGGTGGAATAGTGAGAACATACACAACACTTATTAAGTTTGCCATCCTAAATAGGTGAGGTCCATGGTGCCCCAAAACAATTACAGTGGCAAGAAAGATCACTGATAACAGACACAGATATAATAATGAGAAAGTCTGAAATACTGCAAGGATTACCAAATTGTAAATAGAGACACAGGTGAGCAAATGCTGCTGGAGAACTGACACCAGTAGACTTGCTCGATGCAGGTTTACCACTAATCTTCAATTTGTAAAATGCAGTATCTGTGAAGTGCAATAAAGCAAAGCACAGGAAAACTAGGTACTCCTGCACCTCATATATATTAGGCATACCTAAGGAATACCAAAAGTGAATAAAGCATGGTATTCTCTCTTTTCACAGAATTATGGACATAGGTTAATGAGTAATTCCCATGCATCCTGGTAAGGGCTGTGACACAAACACATATTCCTGAGCTGGTATAACAGCTAAAAGCAGATTGCACATAACTGTCAATAAAGTAGCACTGAATTTAGCCCCTTACTTGCTTTTATATTTAACTTTCTGTATAATATTTTGTCTAGCCCCATTTGTCAACCTCAGTTCGGTAGTTCAAAAATGCCATGAACTATTGCTGTGAACTAGTAGGAGAAAGGCTGACGCCTGACCTCTTTACCTGCATACGGAGGTCTGTGCACCTGTTACTTTGTTTCTCTCTCATCTCTGTTTTTTTCCCTGAATCTTGGGTCCTACTTTTCTGCACACTGAGGTTCAGTGAAGTGTGAAACAGAGCACTGAGTGACAAAGTACGATCACACATAGTTGACTAGTATGAGGAATAGACAGCAGGCTATAATAAACCTTCACCCACCTGGGAAGCATACAAACAGTATTCAGGTTAACTTAGTACTTTAGCCAATTTGAGACCAGTGTTTCTCAATGCTTGTCTGCATCAGCATCACCAGGAAAGCTTCTAGAAAACAGATTCCTTGGGCACCTGTCTCAGGTTCTGATTCACTAAGTTTGGATTTGGGTTTAAGAATGTGCATTTCTAACAACTGCCCATATGACACTGATGCAGCTGATTCAGGGAGCACACTTAGAGAAGTGATATGGAAAGAAAAATACATAATAAACTCAATTTTCTTTTTTTTAAAACGTGTAGACCTGTTTTTTTTAATGTGTATATATTTTTGAGAGAGAGCGAGTGGGGGAGGGGCCGAGAGACAGGGAGATGGAGAATCCCAAGGAGGCTTCATACTGTTAGCACAGAGCCCAATGCATGGCTTGAACTCATGAACCATGAGATCATGACTTGAGCTGAAATCAAAAGTCGGGTGCTTAACCAACTGAGCCACCCAGGCACCTCAATAAACTCACTTTTCAAATTGAATAGCATGTCAAATCTTTTTCTTATTGGTGTCATGTAATGTCAATGGCATAAGGGCATATCTATGATATGTCAACATGTCCCAACCAAATTTCATTTTCTACTATGGTGAAGTCATAATATAGAGGAAACTGAACTGAAAGTTCCCTATTCTTTGGTAAAATCTTTATGTTGCTTTTCTAAGTAAATCCCTGATATAGGCTTGCTGCTGACTCGCCTTACAAAAATTTTCCCCATAGAAGTTTAACACTTAAAATAATTTTTAAAGCTTATTTATTCTGACAGCAATAGAGCCTGATGTGGGGCTCGATCTCATGAACTCCGAGATTATGACCTGAGTGGAAATCAAGAATCGGATGCTCAGGGAAATACAAATCAAAACCACACTGAGATCCCACCTCACGCCAGTCAGAGTGGCTAAAATGAACAACTCAAGAGACTATAGATGCTGGCGAGGATATGGAGAAACGGGTACCCTCCTACACTGTTGGTGGGAATGTAAACTGGTACAGCCCCTCTGGAAAACAGTGTGGAGGTTCCTCAAAAAACTATCAATAAAACTCCCGTATGACCCAGCAATAGCACTGCTGGGGATTTACCCAAGGGATACAGAAGTGCTGATGCATAGGGGCACTTGTACCCCAATGTTCGTAGCGGCACTTTCAACAATAGCCAAATCATGGAAAGAGCCTAAATGTCCATCAACTGATGAAT
>CM053561.1:20044329-20074970 GCA_028646485.1 Cryptoprocta ferox
ATAAACTATAAAGTTTAAAAAAAAAAACAAAAAACTTCCTACTTAAAAAAAAAAAAAAAAAAAAAGAGTCGGATGCTTTACTGACTGAGCCACTTAGGCCCCTCTCCATAGAAGTTTACTGTAGAAAAATTTGAGGGTTCTGTTTGCTTGGTGTTTTTCTCCAAATACATGGCAGTTGTATTTAAGTATGAAGCCACCGAGTCTGGGAGATCCGAAGCCTCACAGATGTTTGGTGAATTTCCAAAGAGAAAATCAGTATATACTCCAAGAGCAGAGTGAAACAGAATTGTGTGCTCATTTCTTTTCTTTGTTAGTATAAAAATAGATTTTTGTTTATTTGCTAGAAAAAAATTCTAGCATGATTAAAAGGTTTAGACATTAAGTGGTACATTTTGAAAGTGCTGCATAGCTGTATGGCTTCCATTAACATCTGTGGGAGTTAAATCCTCCGCATTGCTATGAAAATGTAATCTACTCAGAGGCCAAGAATATTTCTAGGCTGTGGAATAAAATGAAAACGTATCAGAGGAAGAAAAACCTCAGTGAGCCTTCTATGAATCCCACTACATCTCTCTTAGGGAAGGAGAGACCACCTTATGACCTCTGCCTGCACATATAATGGGAATTCCTCAGCAGCCGCACATAGGTTACAAATGTATCACCATCTCACATTCACACACTTATTTGAACACAATCCTCTCATGTGGTATTTGCACAATTCTCCCTGTCACTTAAAGCAGGGACGCACATTTCATCTAGGCAGGCCATATGTGTCAATGGAAAAAAAAAAACAGGCAGACCTAGGTTTACATTCCAGCTTTATCACTTAAGGGCCATGGGCTTGTCAGCAAGAAGCAGAACATTTTCTTCTACAATATCCAGAGCACAATGTTTATCCTGTACAGTTTTTGAAACTATTAAATAAAATAACAAAAAGCAGAGAAGCTCCTCTGACTTGTCCAGACAACTTTCTCCAGGGCACAGTGGAGACCTTTGGGAGCAGAGAACAGGAGCAGTAAAATACTAGGGGTTCTAGTAGTGGTGACAGCAGTAGCAGTACTAGTTAAAATTTCACATGCCCTCACTGTTGGTCAGCTCGATGCTAACAAATATTATGACTGTGCAAATTGGAAGGATTTTCTCTTTGTTCAAGAAAATGTACTAATAACTAACTATACATATCTAGGGATGCCTGGGTGGCTCAGTCGGTTAAGCATACAACTATTGATTTCTGCTCAGGTCATGATCTCACAGTTCCTGAGTTTGAGCCCCACATTGTGCTCTGCACTGACAGCATGGAGCCTACTTGGGATTCTCTCCCTCTGCTCTCTCTCTCTCTGCCACTCCCCTATGTGTGCACACATGTGCATGTGCTCTCTCCCTCTCTCTCTCTAAAAAATAAATAAATAAACATTAAAAAAATAATGCTACATATCTATGATGATGAAGAGGGATTGATTCCTTCTGGAGATGTGCAATGCAAGACAGTAAGCTACAGTCCCCACTGAACATTTTGCATGCTTGTCTCATTTAATTCTTACCAAAAAAGTCCACATGGAGGTACTGTTATTATTGTTCTGTCTTGCAGATCAGGGAGGAGACTATAGAGGTAATAGTAAAAATGGAAGCAGTATTGAGCCACCAGCATTGACTAAGCTTCTAGGGCATGCAAACCCTGCACCACACACTTCATGTGCAATATTTTATTTTATCCTCACAACAACCCAACAGATTCTATGGTTATCCCATTTTACTGATAAGAAAATTGAGGCTTAGGAGATTACAAAACTTACAAAAAACTTTAAAATGAGCAAACTTGTAGACTTGGGACTCAAATTCAGGATTATTTAGAACAGAAATTCTAAATCAGTCTTCTATTTTATCCTGTCTGCCTCTTATTTCTTCTAGCATCTGCTCGAAATCATTTCAAACCTGACCTCTTCCTTAGTCAGGAACTCTGTCCCTGAGGATTCTGACCTTTCTTTTCTCTCCAGCCTTGACATGGGCTGCTCAGCTCTACACTTTTGGTAGTTTTATTATTAACCATCTGGGATATTCTGATTTTTGACAAGTGTAAAAGACCAATGGAAACCAGTAGGGAGAGTTTTTGAAATGCAAATCTATTCATCTGGTGATTAATCATGTTCTGCTTCATGACACCTCATATATCTTTTGGCTTACATTGGTTACTTCTTCTATTATTACCCAATTTTTTGCATTCATGGCTTGTCCCCTGATCAGTGTTTCAAGGGCACACACCAGCTTTCATGTTTCTTTATATTCCACCATCTACCAGTTAGGAAGCATCATTAATGTATTGGATAATACAAGAGATTCCACTAAAATAACCTAAATACAATTATTATTTGTATTCAGAGAACTCTTCATCCCCAGAAGCACTGTATTCTTGGTTCTGTTACATGGAATGCCTCTGCTTTGCATTTTATGTATCTATGTGTACGTCTGATGTTCCCAATTAAAGAGTGGGCATACTTAGGGATACTTAGGATACTTAGAGTACTTAGGGATACTTAGGATAATGTCTTATTCATCTTTGAGTTCTGTTCCTTGTTTGGCATAGTGCTTTAAACAGAGTAGGCACTGAGTGACTGGTTTTTTGAATGAATGGTTACACCAAATAATATAGTAAAAGGAAACAGGAAGTGCTAATTTTAGGTTAAAATATCTGGATTGGTTTTTCAAGTATCTCATGACTGAGTTAATCCACAGGAGACAAAGGTTTCATTTGAGAATGTCAGGTTAGGGTTCTGTGGTCAGTTTTACAAAATAAAGTGTCTCAAAGGTGGTTCAGCTAGGACAATCTCCAGAAAGATAACTATAAACCTACTTTCTTTTGAATGACAAATACACATCCATGAGAAAGGGGGAAAAAAGGAATTGAATTTTAAGAACAAAGGAAAGAAGTTTTCATTTTTTCAAAATTAATATTTTTATTAAACATCTACTCTGTGTCCATTTACTGTGCATGCCTACAGTCTGCAATATGTTTGCCTAGGTCTTTGTCCTGAAGAATGATATAATTTATTCTTAAAGCCTGAATCGTATTGAAATGAAATGTTCTGTTACATTGCCATATTCTAAAACACTCCTTTTCAAAATAACGGACCTTTTTATTTAAGTAGGTAAGAATTCAGATACTGAAACATGAATCTTGAGTCAATTTGTTTTATTGTGAGATGACTCTGCTTTTCAGAAGGAAAATATCTTCTGAGTAGGCTGGTTAAGTTCATCATCCCTAGAATAAGTTCAGAAAAAATAAAAGAAACCAAGCATTTAGGAAGTATGCAAATCACAATCATAGTATCCGATAAAAGAAAATCAGTGAATGAGCACTCTGACAGGCAAAATGGAGCTGGTAATACCTGACTACATCATAGATCATAGGCATGTAGCTCTTAGAAGCTAGTATGGCAGCTGAGGGGAGAAGAACATCCTTGGGTCCAGAAGTCAGGGCTAGGATCTCGGTGAACAATGGTTGACTAATACTCACACCAGACCAGTAAGGTAATAGGCAGGGTGCACAATGTAGTCAGAAAGGAGGCCTTCTGGAGCAAAAGACTTACAGATCCCATAGGGCAACACTTTCCATGGTATGTTCTACATTAGGCTAATTCCCTGAGATGCCTTATGAAAAAGGGGTTTCATTTGAGAAATGCTATATACCAATCCCTCTTTTAAAGATTAATGATCTTCATTAGAAATCAAGGGCTTTGAAGAGTCCTATAGTAGTAGTGGGTTTAACTTTGAGTGTTTTCCAAACTCACTTTGCCACATTTTTGCTTAACACCTACAGAAAACACTTTGGGAAATGTCATGAGATAATGTGACTGTGAATCAAACCTAGGTATGAAGGTAGAGGTGCCTGGGTGGCTCAGTAGGTGAAGTGTCCTACTCTTGATTTCGGCTTGGGTCATGATCTCATGGTTTGTGGGTTCAAGCCCTGCAATGGGCTCTGTGCTGATAGTGTGAAGCCTGCCAGGATTCTCTCTCTTTTTCTCTATGCCTTCCCCCACCCATGTACACACATGCACTCTCTCTCTCTCTCTCAAAATAAATAAACTTAAGAAAATAAAAATAAACAAAATTATAAAGGTAATCTGGAAGAACCAAATATACATAAAACAAGTAAGAGGTAAGAATTTTGGAGGAGGTAGGAGAAAGGGAAGGGCATATAAGTAAACCAAATCCTCATCTCTCAAAGAAGGTAGCCATAAATACTTCTAACAGCTGATAAATGTAGTTTAGATTATGAGAAGCCCTACTAATATATTGAAAAAAGTAAATGGTCAAAAATGGTTCCTCTGCAGAATGGCGATAGATCTCTGGTATCTTCCTCTAAAGTGTGAAATTGGGTTTTGTATATGATACAGTCATAACTAAAGAAAGGAGCTGTAGGAAGAATGTGCTTGTGGGTTAACTTTCTGTCTTGTAAGAGTTGCGCTTGTTAAACTTGAGCAGGCCTCACAATCACCTGGAGAGCTTGCGGACACAGACTGCTGGGTTCACCTGGGAGTCCCTGGTTCTGTCTGTCTGGTGCAAGGCCTGAGAACTGGTATTTCTCCTAAGCCCCCAGATGCTGACCAAGTAAAGGGGCTGAGGTAGAGGCAGATCCTAATAACCACTTAGTTTTAAATCAACTCCATAAAGGCTCCGCCTGCCTGCCCTTCCCTGCCAAGTCCACCTAAATTACCTGCTTTCAACATTCAAAATCCAACAGGTAACTATTTGTACAGATGGAAAGAAAGCATTCAAAGCAACTGGTGAATTGACTTCAGGTGTCTAATATCATGTCCACAGCTTTATAGTCCACATGGAAGCCAAGACAAATATCATTCAAAAAGGTTTTCCTGTGGGTGTAGAAACGGAAGAAATAAAACTGAATTATAGCTAATATAGCTATTAAACGGGCTTAATTATTAAGCTGGCTAGTTTTGAGGTTGGGAATTCTAAATGGAAAACAAAATCCAAAATTCATAGAAAGCAGAGTTTATACATTTGTGTATATAAAAATGTAACACTTCTATATGGCACACAAAAATGTAAGGTTTTAAAAAAGGACAAACAGCAAGAAATATAAGGAACTCCTACAACAAAGGGCTTTCATCCATACACTACAAAGAACTCCTACAAATAAGAAAACCCTCCACTGAAAGGTAATAGGAAAAGGACATAAAGACAAAATAAGCATCTAAAAAATTACTCAAACTTATAAATCTTTAAATACAGACAAAAATAACAAAATAGTATATTGCCTACTAAACTGGTAGAGATTGAGTATTATAATAAATACCTAGTGTTGGGGAAGACAAAGAGAAACAGAGATCATCATACATTGTTTGAGAATATAGAGTATAATTGGATACATCTAATTAGGAGGCAATCTAGCAATTATTCTTGAGATTTTACAAGTATATCACTACTCTCACAAAATGGAAATATATATGCAAGTGTAGATATATATTCTCCCTCTCTCTTACACACACACACACACGTACACACACACACACACACACACACGTACACACTCAGAATAAGCTACACCCCATACCTCTTTGCCCTGGGCCCAGGGTAACAAACTTCAATTTGCTGATTACACAGACTTATTCTGCTCTAAATCACTGGTGGGTTGAATTACTTAGAGAGAATGGATGTTCTGACCCTCACTGATCTCACCCTTTACTCAACCACTATTACATCATATCTCTTAGGCCCTGATATTCTTTTATTATTTTCTGATTTCATACAAAGAACCCTTTAAGTGGCTTGAAGCCATCTATTATTTATTTATTTTTTTTAGTTTCTGCCCAGTACCTAATGCAGTACTGTACACACTAGACACATGTTTACTGAATGAATTCGTATGCTTGCTGGTGTTCAAAAGCTTCATGGGTTTAAAATATAACCATTTACATCATATTCCATGATTATAAAATGTAGACAAAAGACTCCATGTCTAATCTCTTTATTTATCTCTTGTTGAAAAGGATTTATGTGGATGTTTTTAAGAGAACAAGGGAACATTAATTTGGTTAACTGTATGTTGAAAAGGTTAATTTTACTACTATGAATACAAGCATATAAAGATGGTAGGGTTTTATAATTTTTGCTATGTCAAGCTGTTTTCCTGTTTAACCAGGAGCATCTTGGGGTGGCATATCTTGTTTAATGCTCAGAGCATGTGTCCAGAAACCTGGGTTAAATCCCAAGACAGGTATGTGCTATGTAATGTCGGATAAGTCATCCAATACCTCTGAACCTCTGCTGCTTCTCTGTAAAAGAGGGATAAGAACATCTCACAGGATTAGTATAAAGATGAAATAGTGACATCTGTGAAAGTGCCTGGCAATAAATGGTGAAAGAATAAATGGTCCAATACCAGATAGGTGAGTTGATACCATAAATCAATTCCTTCACCAGACTGATTTGCAACGATGAAAAAAGGTACACCTTAATCCAGTGGTTGTCAGATTTTACTGTGCATCAGAATTTCCTTGTTCAAGCACAGACTGTGTGACTCACCCCCTGAACTTCTGATTTAGTGGATGTACGATGTGGCCTGAGAATTTCTATTTGCATCACATTCTCAGGTGATGCTGACTGCTGGCCTGGGCACCAAACTTTGAGAATCACTGCCCTTAAACATTTAAAAATATGTGACTACTTTGAAACACAGCTTCTTTTTAGCCTAAGTGAAAAATAGGCTCTATGGTTTCAGGTGTGACTTTGAAGCTCTAAGTCTTGTTCTTTCAGCCCCTTAACCAACACCATGCTTTGCTTCACTTCTTTCCCTTGTACTGGAAGGTGTCAGCCAAGAAATGGCTTTGTTTCATACACTAATTTAGAGTTCTACATTCTTTTTAGCATTATTTGCAACAGAGCAAGGATAAATTACAAATCCTATGAAAGGTAAAAGGGACCCCTCCATCTCACTTGCTGCTATTCCCCAAGCAAACTCTTGAGTATTAAGTCTTTGTCACCCCAGCTAGCCCATCATGAGTTTAGGTGTCACAAAAACCTGGACCTGTCACCAGCTAGACCCCAAGATCTGGCTTTTACTGCCCACTTACTTGTACTCACTAACCTTTGTCTTACATTTTCCCCTCAAGTCTTCTTTCTGGCTTTCCTCTGAACTCAGGCAAATGAAACCTGACTCCCCCTTCCCCCAGGTGATGGTGACTACATGACAAGACCACCCAATGGCCCAGATCTTTTAAACTAAACCTGGCTTGCACCCGGGCAGATGGACCATGGAGTGACCTCTGGTATGATTTACAATTACCTTTACCTCATTATAATACTGAATTCCCAGACCAAGGGTAGCCTCAGCTTCATCTGCATAACATACAATGTATGTATAGGCCTATTTCCTTAAGGGGTATGTGTGACCTTATGTCCACCTCTACATAGGTGACAAGGCTTCCCTATCTAAATATCCATCCTAACCCTAAATAAAAGGAACCCATGACCCTCTCTCGAGAAATCAGGGCTTCAGAAGCCATCCCTGTGATCTCCTTATTTGCTGCAAATAAAAGTCTTCTTTGTGCGACAACTCAACCTGGTAGTTTCTGACTCACCAAGGAGCGAACTCACTTTGGTTCGGTTACAGATCCTTGGGTTTTAATTGTTCATGCACCTGTCTTATCTGTTGTATGAAAGAAAACCTCACATCCAGCCAAAAATGTAACTGGCTGTTTCAGGAAGTATTGGCATTTGACAATCTCCAGAGAGAGTAGGAGGTAGTGACTAAAGACACAGACTTGCTGGTAAAATAGACTTGAGTCTGAACTTCAACTCTGAAACACATTAGCTGTGTGACCCAGGACAAGTAACCTCTGTGAGCCTCAGGTTTTCCAGCTGTTAAAGAGAAGAGATACATCAGCCACTTCAGAGGACTGAGAAGTTTAAATGGGATATTACACTTTAAGAATTTATCATAGTGCCTGGGATAAAGTCCCTGTATCTGACATGTGCCATTAATGGTGGTAGTAGTAGGAACAGTAGTTTTAACACTCATGATATACTAGATTTCTATTTTATAAAAGGGGTGTCTCTAAAAGAAAACGTGCTGATTTCATAAGCATACAAGAAATCAGCTCACAGTTTCAATAGACCATATAGGTCCACAATACCTAGAACAGAATAACACGTACAAGATCGGGTCTCAGTAACTTTATGGTGAGTGAAAAGAACATAGATAAAGCTGAAAGATCTACTAAGCGAGGTGAGACTCTAACGCAGGATGCAGGAGCAATATGCATTTCTCTCACACGTATTTATACGGCCATTTCAATCTTCCCAGCATGAACTGATTTCTGAGGATGCTTCCTCCAGGGCTGAGTAAGTGGTGACAGTACAGGCTCATGAGAGAAACACAGGAGAGGAGAAAACACCAACACAACTTAGTTGAGCAACAGTTGCTTTAAGGAGAGAAATGCAGAACATTTTTGGTGCAAACTGTTTGGTGTTACACTTGGCCTTTTATTTGCTACTTGAACTTCAACCCTTCATTTAACTTGTGATCTCATGAATTCAAGCAGAGAAATCAGAAAAAGATCTCTTTCTGCAAGATGTCTACTCAGTCTGAATGCTGGATTTCTTGAGCTACTGGAGAAAGACGTACAAAGACCGCATGTGTTACAGCTTTGGCAGGCAACGCAAAACTGAAGGAACTTCTTTTAGCTCTCATAAAAATAGTAAGCAAAGATTAGTTAGGGAGAACTGTTTGATGCTGAGGAAGATAAATGCTCAACAAACACATCCGTGAAATGTTCAGTGCATCTAAGATCCATCCCCTGCACTTTTTTTAACAAACCCTAAAACTCCAAAATATATGAAAATCCGTCCACTTCATTTACAACCAGTGCTTCACATAAAAATGGACTTACAATAATGCAGATTCCTTGGATAAAAGTAACTCACTTTACCTGCTAAAACCCATGTGAACCTTAATTCTTTCTAAATACAAAGAAAAAGAGAGGAAAATATAAATAATAGCAATCACCGGAATATGAACTAGATGGGTGGGGGGAGAAAGAGAGATTCTCACCCTCTCTGTTCTCCCTTCTCCCTTCTAGGCACAAATATTCATGGGAAAATAAGAAGATTCCAAGTAACAAGGATCTCTGGACAAATCCCATCTTCCTAGGGGTAAGTTGAGATGTAGAGGGAAGAAGTGATAAGAATACAGAAGGAGAAGGGGTGTGTGGGTGGCTCAGCTGGTTAAGCGTCCAGCTTCAGCTCAGATCATTCGAGCCCTACCCCCCACCCCCCATGGGGCTCTCTGCTGTCCGCGCAGAGCCTGCTTTGGATTCTCTGTACCCCGCCCCCACCCCTACCCTGTGCGCGTGCACTCTCTCTCTCTCTCTCTCAAAAATATTAAAATATATATAAATATATAACATATAATATAACATATATATATATCAGGAGGGAAAAAAAAAGAGCCCTATATAGTAAATAAGCATTTTTCTGGAAACAAATGGAAACACAATGGTGTTGAAACTACATGCCTAATAACTCTATCGTTTACATTTTTGTTTTCAAATTGACTGAAAACCATAGTGCTGGCCACATGTATTCAGCCCTTACTATGGGCAAGATGCTATTCTAGGGAGACTCAAAGAAGGAAAATGCCTGGTCTTTAAGGAATTTACAATCGCATGGAGGAGGTAAGACAATGTACACAAATATCTGTAAAATAATATGCATACTAGGAAACATAGTAAACATCCAGCAAATGTACACTAATTAATTACGGAGCTTAAATGGCAGCTAAGGTTCTGGCTTTAAGAAGAGACTGAATGCTTATGAGGGAGGAGGGGCAGCAAAGGAGGGAGGGAGCAGCCTAAAGGCACAGAAGATAAAGAACTCTAAGAGCTTTAAGTGAACAGGGAGCAAAAACTTGAGAGACTAAACAGATCTTCACTATACTATGAGCAAGCAATATGGGGTGTCCTAAGTTTTGGCATGTTACAGACTGGGGGGGGGATGGTGGGCGGGGCAGGAAGATATTTATTAAGTAATCTGTAAAAGCTATTCCACCTTTGTCTCAGTGTAGATGAAGCAGGTCCTCTAGGTTGCTCACATCAATCTGCTCAGTCCTGCTTCTCCAGGAAAGACACTTTAGAAATCTAATACCAAGAGTCTCTTAAGCCCCCGCTCAAATCTCTAAAGGAAAAACAGCTGGAAAACTACAACTGTAACTGTTACCAAGATAAAAGGGAGAGAAGGTTGGAGGAACAGGAAGAGAAGAAACATTACAATGTGAGCAATTTAGATCTGCTGTGCTGGAAAAGCGGAGCTGGACCCTCAGGGTCAGGACAGTCACAGGACTCCCTCACTCACCAGCTGGGGGGAGGCAAGACGCTGCTGGTCCACCTGTGAGTTCTCTGGGCTCTTCCATTCTTCCCAGGCCATTGACCTGGCTGTCTTCCGGGGAGAAATAATTTAGCTCTAAATTACTTAAACTGCTTTATTGGTTTCACATAGAAAATCCCCTAAATCTACTTTCAAAAGCAGACAATGCCACTCAGAGGGCACAAACGCATTTCCTCAAATGCTTTTCTCTTAGAAACAATTAGAATTTAACAATGAAAGAGGCCAGGCTTACTTTTCTCAATTCCTGTGGAAAACCTCCGATCCAAAGGCTTCCCACAGTTAACAGCACCACAAACATTTAAATATAAAACGTTCATTTAAGGATTCAGACTCAGAAAGTTTTTCTTTGGGGACAATCAGAAAAATAAAACAATGAGGGGGAAAGTCCTGGGTACCCCATCCTTCCCCGCCCCCATCCTCAAGCCTGTCAATAACCACTAAATAACTCCCCAGATGCCTGCTAATGGCAGTCTCCCAGAATGTACATCTGCTGCGTTTATGAGACTTGCTTTGATATACAACTGCCAAATATAGAATTATTCACTTCAGTGCTATCACAGACTGCTCCATCCAAGGGCAGGGGCATTTGGGAAGTTCCCTATTTGAAGACAGGGAACTATTTTTTTAGTCCACGTTCTCTTACTAAAACATGCAATATCTACAGACCATGTAAATTTTCATTTTGAACTTTACTGCCTTGAGACTTTAGGGGAAAACTGCATGGAAGGATAAGGTAAAGGGAAAGCTAACTGCAATTCAGTCTGTACAAAGATCCCAGGGAGCCCCATAGAACTCACAGTGGGGAAGAGGCAGGCAGAGAGGGGCAGGGGACAGCTGCTCAGGCTGGCAGGGCCCTACAGAACATCTCAGCAAGCCTTCAGAATTAAAAAAGGTACATCCCTATTACTTTAATAATTGCTCGCTGACAAGGATTATAAAACAAAAAGCTCAGATGCCAATGCATTAAAGGCATCCAGAAATGCATTTAAAAAGAAAATAAAATACTCTTATTTTATATTTAAAGTCTAGCTGCACAGTAGCAACTTATTTCTCTGTTTATTTGAATCAGGAATTTAAGTACACAGCAAATGGAAAACCAGAGCCTGAGAAATAAACTCTCCCACACATGATAATAAAGTCCTCGCTGCAGGTTTGCCTTTGGACTTTATTCACACACCCACACAAACACAGATGCTAGTGACCTGGCTGAAGGAAGAACCCACATTTAGACAAATGCTGAGTTGAAGTTCACAGTGACTGCCGGATCCAGAGTTCAGTAAGTGAGCAGCTGTGTAAGCCTGGCACCAGCATTTGTGGATAAAAATCATGGACTGAGAGCACAGGTGGGAACCTTCTTCCTACCAGGTTCTTATGGAATGACCCCACCACTTCCGAATCGCTCCTTCGACTCTTCCATTTGTTTCTTTCTTTCCAAAAGAAAAGAGGGTGGAGTTTTCAGCAACATTTGTTTGCCAAACATTTACTCTTTCTCATCTTCCTGTGAATTGTATACCTTCGCTTTGAAGTCCCAGACCCCTGCCTCCTCCTTAGTTCAGAAGGACTTAGATACCTCATTTTGCGTGTCTTTGCAATTTCCAAGTCCCTAGATTCTGGGTAGATTCCCCATTATACAAAATTAAATTTGACTTTCTCCTGTTAATCTGTCTCATGTCACCTTGATTCTTAGTCTGGCTGGAAGGATCTTGAAGGGCAGAGGAAATTCTTCCTCTTTGACAGCTTATGAACCACTTACTTCTCCATTCAGCTGAAGTTTCTAAGACTCAGGGATGGTAAGCACTATATTGTTGTCTGTATACATGCACAGTGCAACTAGATTAGGCTCATATGTAGCTTAAGTAAATCAAACGGGACTTTCTTGGTAGAAGGTGGATGGAAGAGGGAAAATGGGATGAAGAGAGAAAGAGAATATGAATAAATGAGTGAAAAATAGAAACTGTGAATCTTAGATCCTTGACTTCCTTTAGTCCATGAGTTCCCCCTAACTATTATCATATGTGCTGTAATAAGCCAGATTGGAGCATTGTCTGATTTAATATCAGATTTAATTTATTTCAACATAAGTAAGTTTCTCTGTAAAGATTTCCTTGATCATCTTTGCCCAACGTGTGTCTTTGGATTCTCATACTATTTACTCTACAGGATTTCTTGCCACACAATCTGCCTTTTTATCATTAATTTTGTTGATGAGCACAAACTGAGACTACTCTTGTGTGAGGGAGATGAGACCTTTGGCCCACGGCCCCCTGCCAGCAACACAGGCAGGACATGACTATCCCTCATTCTGTTCTCCACATGTGCCCCTGCTTGATCTGGGGGAGGAGGAAGGTCACAAACATTCCACAGCCACTGAAAGTACAGAGATCACAGCAGCGGTGTTTAGAATGAGAACCAATGCTAAAATAAACACTGCCTTAGGAACCTGCTGAACCTTTGCATTTGTTCATTGTCTCAGGATCTTCCAGGGAGATCCCTGCCTGTTAATTTTTCCCAGTGGAGTTCAGCAGGCAGGGCCAGAGAGCCACGTGCACTGTTGTCATCATGGGCTTGGCCTGTGACCAGGCACCAAGTGGCTGTGCTTGGCTGGGGCATCTCCATGCCCACGTGCAGATCATGATGTCATGGATGCTGTTGTCTCTAGCAGAGTATTGTGTCCTGTCGATCAAAATCTGATAAAGAGCCCAGTTTTTCAGTTCCATCCCACCTTCTACAATCAGCTAGGCTTGACCACTGAATACTGTGTGAATTGTGAATTGTTCAATGATTGTGAAAATTAACCATTAGGACTTAAGCCATTCTTCGCCTCCCCCAAGATGGGTGACATATTTGTTAGAAAAGATGTGAGAAAATATGAGAAACCCTTGAGGTGACAGTGCTGTCAAGCCTTTTAATGAGTGGTTCTCCCAGGGTAATAGGTATCTTAGCGATGAGAGATGGAACACATCTTCGCTCGCTTGAAAAGCCGTTCTCACTAGCTAACTGCTTTCATTGCCGCAAAAAAAAGTCAGACACTACTTCAAACTCAGTAGAAAACTGAACTTGACATTGTTTGCTAAATCCTAAGAGAAAAATAACTAGAACCAACATTATTTTTTAATAACACTTTCCAAATAAGCTGGAGTTAAGAACAGCCGTCAGGAAGTTCTTTGCCACCTTTTCTCCTGCAAACCCCAGAGATAAAGAACATAGAATACAAAAATAGCTCCTCGCCCCAGTTCTTCTTGGCTCTTGCCCGGATACTGATTAAGAGAAGGGACTGTGATGTGAGTTGGGTGTTTAATGTCAATTCTTTGCTCCCCCCTCCCATTTTAAAGGAGTTCTCCCCTAAAATGTGGTTGTATAAAAGTGTAAACTTTTATTGTAATACATGTTTATCTTATATTTATGGATTTTTGAATTAAAAAATGCCTTTCTTTTTTTCCTTTTCCTCTTTTCTTTTCTCTTTGGAGAGAAACTAAGAGCATGAGCAAGGGAGAGGGGCAGAGGGAGAGAAAATCTTAACCAGGCTCCATGCTCAGTGCAGAGCTCAACATTGGGCTCAGTCCGACAACCCTGGGATCATGTCCTAAGCCAAAATCAAGAGTCAGATATCCAACCGACTGAGCTACCCAGGTACTCCCAAAAATACTTTTCCTTTTAAATTTAATTATAGATATTGATGGTTTTGTGTTCTCTAAAGAGAGAATTCCACATTTAATGTGTCTGCTAAATAAATAGCTCTGAATCTGATCATCTTCATAATTAATTTTAGAAGTGTAATATCTTGTATTTTGTAGCTTAATCTAAGAAAAGACTTCAAATTTATTTTTATCAAGACTGTTTAGAGAATATAACTTAGCTACTTGAAAAATTGGGACATAGAAAAAAAGAGTAGAAGAAAATATGCTACATTATTAATAATGGTGAATCCTCGGTGTTAAGATTTTTCATGATTGCTATTTTATTCTTTTTATAATCTATATTTTTCAGGAATTGTATTTTTTAAGATTTTGCAAATATATTTTAAAAAATCACTCCTGTCAAAAAGTTTAACTGAAGATAAATCTTGTCAAGAGGTCAACAGCTTTGCTTTCCCCTCATGACATTAAAAGGGAGGAAATTGATGGTCAAAATTATTTTTTAATTTGAGGTTGGCTTTTGCACCATTGTCTTGACTAACATGTTTTCTTGGGACTTTACTGGCATAACTAGTTCTTATTTGGATTATCACTGCCCATGCTCTCAGGGAACAAGACGTTGTCAAATGGAGCCTACATACCGGCAAAATATTCTCCTACAACTTCATCACGTTTAGTCACTATGAGGCATTGGAGGCCAAAGATAGTTTAGAAAACATTGCTCTAATTGAGGGAGAGGACAAACTGGCTGGACAATTCCCCAAAGATTCATCTTCTATGTGCTCACTAAAGACCAGAAAGTACCTCTTCACCTCCATAGTAATAGTTTCTTTCTTCAACAGATTACAGAATTTAAGACAGTTTCCAACACCTCCTTCTGGTTCCTTTCTTCATATGGCTAAATTTAGTCAGTATCATCTTGCCCTCTGATAACATTAAAGTTCTACATTTCAGACAGAAGTGGAAAAAGAAGGCCTATTAGGGTCCTCTATCTTCTCTTGTTTCTCCTTCTTGTCTCCTCCCAGAAAGGACAGAGGAGGAACAGAAAGGAGACATTTCAGAGTGTTTGTCAGGCAATGTAATATGGAGATCATGCTATGATTCAGGCATATCCCTGCCTTCAAAGATCTTAGTCTAGTAACAGCAATACATACAAAAAAATGTCCCAACAAAGAATGAAATACACACTGGGCTGCTTATGTGGGAGCCCAGAGAAACAGCAGTGAGTAGAATGCACCTTCCCAACAGAAATGGTCTCAAGGATGGTGAGCACTGTAGGGTCCTTAGAACCCTGGTTTATCCACCTTGGGTATGAAATGTCTTCATGGACCTCCCCAAGAATCTGATGTCCTCAACTGTTACAAGTTTCACAATAAATACATTCTAAGTTCATATATGTAATTTATAATTCTCTGAAATCATGTGTGAGTTATGTACTCATGCTTGTCAGCCTGTATTTATATACTGGATCCAGTCTACATATAGTCAGCTACCAGGAAGATCAGACGCCTGGAGAGTTCCTCTGGCTGCATGTTCCCAGCAGGCATGGCATCTACTGGAATCTACAGTTCCTCTCTTGGGTACCCCCAGCTCAGGAAACTGTCCAATATAGCAGTTACCTGAAGAAGTTCCTGTCCAATCCTTATGTCCGTGGCTAGAGGACAGAATGTCCGTGCAGTGGCCCCAGCTAAATGTTCTGCACTCCAGTGGATTAGCAACCTTTCTCTGAGAGAATTCCAGGTGTGATCCCACCCCATCTAATGTCCCTGTTACCTGAAGTTCAAGTGTCCCAGACACTCAGTACACTTTCTGATTGCCCTATTAGTCTAACAGAAATGGGCTGTCTCCCTTAGATACTTCTCTAATCCTTTCATGTGAAGTTTGTTTTATTTCTATGCCTCACACAATTCAGGGCCTGGCAGGTGTCCTTCTTGCTCTGTTTTGCAGCTTCCACATCATTTCTACTTCTTCCTCTTTCAAAAACCCAGATCCTTTGAAGTACCAGACTATCACTTTCTTGTTGTGTCCATCCACTGAAATCCTCATTACACCCCCTTAATCACTGATGGTGGCATCTTATGGCCCAATATCTTTTTCTCTATAATGGATCCTGGCAGATTTCTTAGCAGGTTCAATATTCATGTAGCTATTTCCAAGGCTCTGGCCTCTCAAGTCCTTGACCTCCTTTGTGCCAATCCACTTCAGTCATATACGCACATGACCATAGGCTATACCTTATGACCAACAACAGTGTCACTTCCAAAATACACAGTGTAAGCCTCTCAATCATCCACTCTTTCACCACCCATTACCCCTATCTTGTCTTCAATTTCCTCTTTATTGGCTTATATGCCATGTCCCGGCATTGCAACTACTCCCTTTATGTATTACACCCTTGGCGCTTCAACCATACCCTTCTGGAAAACTCCCAAACATGTTTAAGCAAATTAAATTGCACCTGGATCTGATCAGTTAAAGAATCCCAGAGAAAATCACCTGACCCTGCAGACTAGACTCACTTGAAATTTGTTGCCATAAACATGAATGGATACTGCATGGTGCCAGACAGTCTTATGAAACTTCCCTGGCAAATATGCTTTCCCATCCAAACAAAACAATGATTTCACTCCCAATCCTCTCTCTTCCTTCTCCCAAACCCCCTTCCATCCTTCACTTTCAGCCGCCTCATGCTCCATGGAGAAGACAGACGCAATGGGATGAATATTAAGTCAGCTTCTTGCAGCCACCCCCAGCAACCTTCCTAAATCTGTTGCAGTGCTATGTTTCCTCTCTTTTTGCAATGGAAGTGGTGTCCCTGCTTTTATGTAAAGCCAACCTTCCCATGGGGACACAAGCTCCTTCATATCATTCAGAGAGTGTCCTGACTTCTTAAGAATAACTTGGCTACTGTCATCATCCCCTCTCTTTTGCACTGTCAATTTCTTCATCTCTACAATCTTCTTCCCAACAGTGAGATGCTTTTCCCATCCTTCCCACACTAACGAAACAAAACAAAACAAAAAACTCCCAAACCCAAACCCAAAAAAAAAAAAAACCTTCCCATGGCCCCATTTCTCCACCAGCTGTTATGTTCTATCTCTAATCTCCATGATAAAATGCCTCAGTATAATGTCCTTTTGATTCTTTATATCCTGTCTTCATTTAACCCACTTAGCAAGATCACCAGTAACCTTACAAAGTCATTTGCCAATTTTCTGTTTAACACTGTAGAGCAACTAACATGCTTGGCCACACCCTCCTCCATGAATAGCTTTCTTCCCCAGACAATCGTGCAGGCGTACTTGGTCTTATGACCTCAATATGTTTTGATATGTATGCAACATACATATCTTTTGGTTCCTCCTCCTCTTCTAGGTCTCTAAATACTGGGGTGCCCCAGAGCTCTGTGCTTGGTCATCCTTTGTTCTTTAGTTGACCCCATTCAAGTTCCATTGGTTTAAAATCACTCAATACACTCACAGATGACCATCTCATGTCTCAGATTTGGACCCCTGACTATCATCCATACTTGCACATTTGACTGTCCTAATGATGTAGCAACAGCTGGCTGTAGAGAAGGCATATTAAGGTTCAATTTAGCTCTACTTTCTGCCACTCTTCTTTTTTGACTTTACTCATGGAACGTTGGCCACTTTTTGGAGTGTAGGACTCTCCAGCTGAGACCCATCCTCAGGGCCTTTGCACTTGCTGTTTCTTCTGCTTGATAAACTCTTCTTGGGGAAAAAAATTCTCCTTTTAATAATTCAGATCACAACTCAGATGTCATCTCCCTGAATGGTCCCTTCCCATCACCCTATATAAAGCAGTTCCCCCAGTCGCTACCTACCCACCTTGGCCACATTTACCTTCTTTGTGGCATTTATTTGCAACTGAAATGGTCTCATTGGCCTATTCATTTGGGTATTTATTATTTAACTCCCTTCATTAGATGCAAGGTCTATCCTCTGAGAGTCTCAGGCTGTCTTGTTCACTGCTGTATCCCTGATACTTAGAAAGGTGTCTGGCACAAGGAAAATGCTCAGGGAATATCTGATATTTGACTGCTTGCCAGATCTACCTAAATGGTGATGAGGATTAATATCATTAGTAAGGTGTTTTGACTATATACTCTTTTATAAGCACCTGCTAGCCTCCTTTTCACAATTTGGTTGACAACCAGTGATACCAGAGGCCTCAATAGCACTCTTCTCAAGCTGGAACATATGTACCACCTTGACTGAAAGTGCTGCTCAGAATAGTTCCCTTAGAACAATTTCTTTCTGCAAATTTATACCAAGGCTTAATGTGGTGAAGAACTAATAGCACTTCTTCAAATCATACCTAAATGAACTACACTTTTTATAAATGCACCCTAACATATATTGATCAGTTTGAGGTTCTTAACTCATATGTATTCTTAATCTCCAAACTGTTAGTGTGATCCATGCTTTCCCTAGAGTAAGTTGGTCTTTTTAGGTTCCTTTATAAACAAAGCTAACTTAAATCACATTCTGGTTTGAATCAAAAGAGTTCAGCCATTCTACCAGAAAGTTTAAAATTCCTAACAATAATGCCAAGAAATCTAATTTGATCAAAGTTAGAAGGCTAAGTGCAGCTCTACCATTTATTTCTAAAATCTCTATTTTATTAGTATTAGTAATACTCTATTACTATTAGTAAATACTCTTATTAGTAGAATTAGTAATTCTCTCTGTATTTTTGAGCTATAGCGAAGAGACAATAAATTAACTGAAAAAGTCCAAAATACCTAGTATTTTCAGAATTGAAAAAACAGTTTTGATAGAGTTTTCAAACAGGTTTAAATCTCAGTGTGTGTGCATGTGTGTGTTCGTGTGTGCATTCTGTGTGCCCATGTGTGCACTGTGTGTGTATATGTGTGCTCATGTGGACGGACAAGAAACAACCACATCTTTAGGCTTGATTGTATTCACCTATTTTGACCAAGACCCTAAAAATTAAGCACAGATATAATTTTACTAGAAACAATTGTTCTATTCCAGGGAGCTGAATGAACAGGAGTATTCAGCTAAAAAAAAGGTCAAGAAACTTGGAAAATGCTATTTGTTTGATTTTATTTTAATAAAGGAGATGTGAAATATTTCTTACCATGTAAGAAGCAAAGTAAGGGCATGATCTAAAACATTCTTTTCCTTTTTAGTGACGGGATGCACAAGGAGACAGGTAGCTAGATTTATTGAAACTAAGAGAAATCTTTTGGATGAAAAATCAATTTAACTTTTGGATCTAATATTATAAAACCTTTATCTAAAAAGAGAAACCCAGAATTATTTTTCTTGGTTTCTACCTATGATCTATCCATTAAAAAATAAGGAAGTTGACATTTCCAGAGAGAAATTCTTTCTAAGTGGTTCTTTTTAGAAAGATTGATGAAAATGGAAAATACCATACCTGATGAAATGATTAATTAAAAACAAAAGTCCAGGTATTTAGTAAGTAATACAATTTAAAATCTTTAGTCTTTAGCCTGAAAACTTTACAGTCACATGCAGGCTTATATATCAATAAGAAGATGAGTGATACTGGACATATTCTAGAATCAAAAAATTAGATCAATTCTGTTTTTTTAAAATCCTTCTTTTGGGGCTATCTTTTCTTTCTCAAGTACCTAAGGAAGTTATCCAATAGTCTGCAGAACTGATGTGTGCCCTTATCTCTTTTAGAACATTTTTCACTTGAATCAGAATTTTGTTACTAACAATTATGCTACTTCAAAAAAAAAAAACAGGACAATAGAAAACATAAGTGAACCACTCTTGGAAGTTTTCCCCTAAACTTGTGGTCTTTAGTAAATAATAGTAATTTGAGATATTAGAATTTCAAAGAGAAATTTTTTTAAATATAATTTATTGTCAAGTTAGCCAACATACAGGGTACACAGTGTGATTTTGGCTTTGGGAGTAGATTACCATGATTCATCATTTAAATACAACACCCAGTGCTCATCCCAACAAGTGCCCTCTTCAATGCCCATCACCCATTTTCCCCTCTCTCCCACCACCCCCATCAGCCCTCAGTTTGTTCTCTGTATTTAAAAGTCCAAAGAGGAATTTTTAAATCACTTCTTCTGAGTGTCTATGGTGAATGCCTTGTTAATTGGAATGTTCAGGGAATGGAATGTGAATTTAATTTTTGGTTTAACTCAAAGAATTTGCAGTAAATACTTTTTGTTTAGCCTTTGATGTTGAAAATATTTCATACATGTATTAGTTCACTTCTGTTTCACAGAGTTCAGCCACTTGCTCGTAAGAAAGGTACTGGCAGGAGCTCATTGTCGTGGATAATAGTCATTGTAGTAGAGTAAGGTATTGGGAGAAATGGAGAAGATATACTCTACTCCATAATTTGAAAACTATTATTTACAGTATATCCCTGGTTATAGTTTATTTCGTCTTGATTTCCCACTTTCGTGAACATAAAAAAAAAAAGGTCTCTTAATACAGGTTTTACTGTTAGTTTGATTCTAGTTAGTGGAGGTTTCATGTAATCTTCCATTAACTTAAGGTGTATTTTTGTGTAAATTATATTTTCAGGTTTTTAAATATTTGTTTATTTATTTTGTGAGAGAAAAAGAAAGAAAGAGAAAGAGAGATCAGGGGAGGGGCAAAGAAAGAGGGAAGAGAGAGAGAATGCCAAACAGGCTCTGTGCACTGTCAGTAGAAAGCCAACATGGGGCTCAATCTCATGAACCATGAGATCATGACCTGAGCAGAAAAATCAAGAGTCAGACACTTAGCTGACTGAGCAATCCAGGCACCCCAAAAACATATTTTCTGACTGTAAAACAAACACACACATTATTTTAAAAATATTAAACAATGTAGAAAAAATTAAGCACTGTCTACCATTTTGGTGAAAAAGACATTCATACATGCACGTGTCCAAATGCACACAGCATACCTGACATACCCTGCAACACTTTGACACTCAGGATATCTGACATGATCATTTTTAATGCTTTCATAGTGTTCCATTATCTATTTAACCCAACTTTTAATGATGAGTTGGAATGTTTCCAAATTTTATTATAAAACATTATTACTAAAAAACCCCCCAAACTTTGCATGTATCTTTGCACACTGGTTTAATCATCCTCTTTGGATAAATTCTAGAAAGTATAAACTATATTTTAAATTATATGCCTACTCCAGCACAGAGTATTTCCTATAAATAGATACTTTGTAGTCATTCTCAATTCAGAGAGTTGTACTGATTGTTATGCTGAGCTAAGATTTATATCATCAAGAGACCAAATGACTATAACTATTTAAAACTATGTATAAAAATTCTAGGAAAGCAGAAAGTCTAGTGTCCCAAACAAGAATATTTCTATCACACCAGTGCCAGCAAGACTTTGGCAAAAAGCTCCCCATAGTACCTTAATGAATACAAGTGGTCAGGGTTGTGGTTTCACATTTCATCGAGGGAGTGCCCAGGGACAAGGATGGAATGTCAGGTGGAAGTGAGATCTCCTCATTCAGCACTCTGCATTGACCTCCAGCAGCTGGCTTTGGGCAACAGTCAGGGGATCCACACACCCTACACATTCATTCATTCTTTCAGCAAACATCACTGAACACCATCTCTCTGGTACCATGTGTAGGCATACGGTCCTTGTCAGGGAGCACAATCAGTTTAGTTGATGATAGCTTCAGGACCAGCTGGATTCACAGGGAAGAACTCTGCCTGAGCAATTCAGGGACATGGGGCATGAGTGCTGGCTCTGGGAGGGTGAATAGATTAGCTTGCCTAAGACAGAGGCAGACTTGTTCTCTGGTGACCCACTGAATGACTCCAAACCCCTCCCTTCTTTTGTTACCTTCACAGTAGAAAGGCTAGCTACTTCTTTTTCCAGGCTCCCTTGTAGTCGGAGGGAGCTGGAAGAGGTCGTTCTGGCCAGTGGGAGAAAATTCTGCTGGGAGATCAAGGAAAGCCATTTTCTTCTTCTGATAAAGCCACTGCAGTTCTAGCCCTGTCCTTCATTTCTTTTTGCCTTAAATGCAGGTCTGAGGCAAGAAGCAAAAAGTGAAGGTTAATACTGCTAAGCTTCTGAACTAACCCCAGCAGCTGTCTACTTTGAGATGGCTCATTTTGTGGGGAAAAGCAAGCTCTCTGTTTACACCACTCACAGTCAGATATACCACTATTTGTAGCTGAAGGCACTCCTACCAATATACCATTCTTGGTATTCCTGCAACTAAGATGGTCTGTGGATAGAGGCAAGGATAAGGGGCCAAGACCAGGCAAAACAGGGAGCAGCTTTCAGAATGTGCACCTTCAACAATTATGCTCTCAATGGCCCTTTCAAGCTTAGGAGGCATAGCTAAGTTTACAGGGAGTCATTTCTCCTAAGCGTCAAGGCCTAATTGTGTGTTTTTATTAGAAAAATATGAGGAGATCATCTGATAATGAACTTGAAACACGGTTTCTTTGAGATGTGAAAACTTCAAAATACCAAAAAGAAAACAAACAAATCCTAATGTGAATTATAGAACCAAAGAGTAAATAGAATGTGGGATCCAAAGTGAGTGAGCAAAAGGCAGTACAATTAGGCAAAAGGCATGTATGCGTTTTAATGTTCTTTCTGTATCTCTTTTCTTCTGGCAGAAACTTTAGAAGTTTACATGAAAATAGAAGGCAAATTTCTAAAAAGGCTAACAGCCAAAATGTTACCAGCACAGTGGAGTTAAAAGGAAGAAAGTTTTTTTTCTTAATTTTAAGAGAGAAGAACAGCATCTAGACTATCATGAATCTTGGCCAACTGAACAGTCTAAAAGATAATTCACGCCTGCTTAATATCAGAGAAATTGTGTAAAGAGGTGTCTCACAAGATTTAATGATAAAAATATATATAATTAGTTAGAAAAATAAGACCATATTCTATGCAGACTGCTGTTGTAACAAACCCAACAGCCTAGGAAAATGTTTCCCAACGTATGAGAAAATAAGCCAATTTATGGACAATTTACAAAATCATAAACAAATGGGGAAGAACCATGTGTTTTAAAGGAAAGAATCATAACAAGGAAACATAAGTATAGAGACATTTTCTGCATATTTCCAAAGGGTGAGGGACACTATCCTACGTGGTGCTATTTTTTTTGCGGCTCAATTTCTCTGACAGCAAACAACCAAAAGTCACTATGCATTTGAGTGTGAAATAAAAAATGTGTAATAAATTTCAAAGTATGAAAAACATAGGCCTTAAAATCTAAGAGGGCAAAAACATTGACGGTTATTTACCACAATGTGCTAGTATCTTGCCCAGCGCTTGGTAAATAGGTGCTGAAATGCTGAAAAGGGGGGACAAAAGAGAAAGAAAAGAGAAGAAAATAGGAAACTTCCTACATGAACAAGATTTTTCTTTACAAAGTACTTAGCTTTTCTAAGTCACAGAAGTATTCAGTATAAAATACACATAAGTTGCAAAATGATATTAAGGAAATAAACAGCAGAGGAATCGTTCTTATGAGGTAGGTTATAGATGAACACGTTTTGAAGAGCACTCTCAAATTTCATTCTCAATTCTATTAATCAAAACCTGATAGGTAATATCTATCAGCATTTTCACTGAAAATTTTTCAAGTATTTGTTTTATAATAAATCTCTAAAACAAAGGGCAATCTGCTCTTGAAAGGGAAGACTGAATTATATTGAATGAGGCTACAAGCATTTACCACTTGTGCAGAACATCTTTCTCTCAGTTGCCTAATTTTTAAGAAAGGTCTTCTGTTGGCCAATGAGAAAGCTCTCTATGTTCTTTAATGGGACAGTAAGAAAGCATCAGCGATTTATTTAGCACTTCTGCAACACTTTATGTTAACCATTCCAGGAAACTGTCCCAATAATCACCTTGAGACAGGGATTACTGGTATCTCTGTTTTATAGATAACGAAACAGACTTCATGAGGTTAATTAACTAACCTCCCCTGCTTACTCAGGTGAGTAAGCAATAGAGATGAGACTAACAGGGAATCTGGGAATCTGATGGCAGAGCTGACTCCTGATCACTGTGATGAACTGTAATTGTATCAGTGGTAGTGACAGTGATAATAATAATTGATGGCAATACTAACACAGGCATACCTCACTTTATTGTGTTTCCCTTTATTGTACTTCACAGATCCTATTTTTTTTTTTTTTACCAATTGAAAGACTATGGCAATCCTGTGTCAAACAGGTCTACTGGCACATTATTGTCCAACAACATTTGTTCACTTCATGTCTCTATGTCACACTTTGGTAAATCTTGCAATATTTCAAACTTTCTTCTTGTTATTATTATATTTGTTATGGTGATCTGTTGTCAGTGATCTTTGATGTTGCTATTATAATTGTGAGGTAACACAAGGGAAACTTAATTGATAAATGTGTGTGTTCTGCCCGCTCCACCGCTGGGCCATTCCTCCACCTCTCTCCCTCTGCTCAGGCCTCCCTATTTCCTGAGACAAATGATATTAAAATTGGGGCAATTAATATCCCTATAATGGCCTCTAAGTGTTCAGGTAATTGGAAGAGTCCACTGACGTGGCAGAATTCAGTGTTGTCTTACATGAAGACATTGCCACAAACAGCCCCACTTTTAGGAACCATCATCCCGATTAGTCAGCAGCCATCAAAATCAAGGCAAGCCTTCCACCAGCAAAAGAGATTACAACTTGCTGAATGCTCAGATGATGGTTATCACCTTTTAGCAATAAAGTATTTTTTTAAAGTTTATTCTGAGAAAGTGTGAGGAGGGAAGGGCAGAGAGAGGGAAAGAGAGAATCCAAGCAGGTTCTGTGTTGTCAGCCTGGAGCCCAACTTGGGGCTCGATCCTGTGAACCATGAGATCATGATCTGAGCCAGGATCAAGAGTTGGGTGCTTAACCAGCTGAGCTACCCAGGTGCCCCTAACAATAAAGTATTTTTAATTAAGGTATGTACATTGCTTTTTTTTAAGACCATGCTATTGCACACTTAATAGACAACAGTATAGTGTAAACATAACTCTTACATGCACTAGGAAACCGAAACATTCATTTAACTCGCTTTCCTGGCAGTATCTGTTTTATTGCAGTGGTTTGGAACTGAACCCACAATATCTCTCAGGTATGCCTGTAATAAATTACCATACACACAGTCGCTGGAAGAATTTCACACACATTTAGTCTTTGTAAGATATACCAAGCCTCAGTTGTCCCTTGCCTGCCAAGAGCAAAAATACTTAGTTTTTAGGACCAAAGTATTGAATCACTGTATTTGGAAATTCTTTTAAAACAACAACTGTTTTCTCTCCCTTTGAACCTCAATCCTAATGATCCTGGCAGGCAATATTTTTAGCATCTCCTCCAGGCCTCTGGGATACTATCTAGACAGGGCTAAACCTTTCTTCACTGCTCTCACTCTGAAATTGTTTAATGTCCGCAATTGTTACTCTGGCCCTAGTAGGTATTACATTTTTCAGTTTGGTGCCAGAGAGAAAATGCATAGCTACTCTAACTGTATTCTGAGTGCATACTTAAGAGATAGAGATACCATCTTAATTTTCTAATATAAATTATATGGAAACAACAAATAGAGGTGTTCATTAACTCAGCTTAAAGAAATTCTGGGAACCATCATCCACAGCTGTAGTCCTAACTTCGTCTTGTTTGTCCTATTTGAAATATTAAAAATCAGTACCTTCTGGGTTTCTAAAATCTAGTTCACTGATTAGGGAATTGATTATTTAAAAATAGATCTTAACTTTAACATTTTATGTTGGTACAGACTCAACCTCTACATGTTTATGGCATGTTGCAGTGATACTAGGAACACATGATTGGCGTCGATACTTACTTCTGAACTGAAAGACAGGCATTAGTAAAAATAAAGGACAGGATACATGTGAGTTACATGAGTGGCAATCCATAAATGATAAATTCACATGACTACCAAACATACAAAAAATACTCCTCTGCATTAATAATAAAATACTGCAAATTGAAACAATAATGGCACAAACACTGTTGAACTGTGAAATTGGTGAAGAAAAGGAAAAGTTAACAATGCTGGAGAGGGTGTAATGAGGTCAACGTATTGCAGCCGTGTAAACTGGATGAACTAGAACAGAATGCAACTCGATAGTATGCTTTGTCAAGACATGAACATTTCCTTTACTCTCCAGTTTTTGTCTCATAGCAGACACACACACACACACACACACACACACACACACACACACACACACAATTTATATTTTAAACTTGGAGCCAAATACCACTCCTTTGTTTCAAGACTTGGAACCGTTCTCCAGAGAAACATTGGAACCTAGTGACGCCAGTCTGCCTGGTCCCAGGATGCCCATGTTCAGATGGGGACATTCTATGCTCTAACATGTTCAAGGAAAGAAGAAAGGAAGGAGGGAAGGAAGGAGGATATCACGAGGATTCAAAGTAACTTGGTAGCTAACTGACCCTAAACAAGTAATATAGCTTCTTAAAAATGAGAGTATCCTTTTCATAGAATTACAAGGATCAAATGTGATAATATACATGAAAGTTCTTTGTTAACAACAAATTGATACACATCTTTTGAGATTTCAAAATTTTTATTTTTTTAGTTTTCCTCTTCAGTATCCTTTAATGTCCCTCTCAAAGCACTTTAATATCCTATCACGTCCTCCAGTGGACACACCTGCTCTAACATCATTTGTATTATTACTAAATTTACATAATTATACCACTGCATGGACATTCTATTTTACCCTCTGGAGTAAGGAAATCCACCCCCACTGCCCCAGCAAATATTGTTCCAACAGAGTAACATTATTAAAAGTTTCTATTACACTTAACTTAACCAAGGCAGAAATATCATAGTATTAGTATCCAAGAAAGCATTGGAGCCCTGCATTCACGATAGATGTCTACTCTTTGGATGGAGGCACATCCCGCCTTACATAACCGTTCCTACCAAAGGGAAGCTTGCTGTGACATCTGAGAGAAATTTGCTCCTAAAAGAGTATGCTTAAATTTTTTATCAGAGTGCCTTTATAAAAAATTGAAACAGAATATTCTCCAAGTGGGGCAACAGTTTGCTAAAAAGATTAGAATTTACAATTACCCATTCTAATCATCTTTTTAGAACTCTATGCTTTTTTATGCCTAAAATGCCAAGCAAGTGTTTGGCTTTGAAATTAGGGAAGGAAAACATGAATTCTTCCTCAGGTCTGAGAAGCTCTTTCACTTTTACATGCCTTGGTGGTAATTTCCCACTAGTAAAAGCCTTTGTCCTCCAGGCAATGGAGAAAAATGTGCTAGAATGGCAAAGGGTGCCTCACTTCTGGACTGATCATAAGCACACAGTGTGAAAATGTCGTTTGCTTTCCTTCCCAAGGTGAGTAGCCTAGTGAGGTGATGAAAGCACCAGAATTACCAAGCCTGGAGCCCATGTGCTTCCCTCTGCTGCACTGCAGATTCTTTCCGACCCAACTCCCCCGTCCTCGGTGACATTTAAGGACAGAAAGCGCACTTTCCCTTTAACACGGATGCAGCTCTGTGCAAAGGACGGATGAGGTGATCCACTGATTTTAGAAATTAAATATTATGATTCTGTCAGTCTCAAATACTAAAATGTTTCAGTCCTGAGTGTTTTAGAGGGAAGGGGCAGGGAGAAAATCTGTATTTTGGGTGGTGGGAGCCTGCTGTGAATACAGATGGAAATTTTATGGCTTGTTTAATGCTTGTCTATTTTAATAAAAAGAATAAATTCCAACAGCAGCATAATTTCATTCTATACTCCATGTGTTGCAGTATTGAAATAAAAGTAGCTCTCTATCCTGGAATCTTTTCTCTCTCTGTAGTGTTCAGTTTATTCCAACTCTGCATCTGAAATTTATTTATGAAGAAGATCACGTTAGCTAAAAGGAGGGAAAGAAAGATCTCTAGGGGTAATGTGGAATGCTCAACTCTCTCCATCTGTCTCTGTCTCTGTCTCTGTCTCTGTCTCTCTCTCTCTCTCTCTCTCACACACACACACACACAAAGAGAGAGAAAGAAAGAGAGAGAGAGAGAGAGAGAGAGAGAGAGAGAGAGAACAGAAGTACTCTTTGGTTATGATAAGAAGCAAATGATAGAACGTCACCTTTGAGGCAATGATATTCAGTCATGGAGAAGAAAATAGATGTAAAGACTATTCTACTTGTTTTATCACCCCACATAAGCTGAGAGGACCAAAGTGAACCCTGTTTCTCTACATCTAAGGAATTATACTGAACTCTTCAGTGTCATCCATGGCATTTAGTGTCTATTGTTACTAAATTTCCATTCATTGGTTATTCCACCCTCCAGAAGGGTGAATGTACTCCACAAAATTAAGGTGTAATCTACAAGGCATTGCTGGTTATTTTTACCAGAAGTTGAAATTGAAATGGAGACAAATTAAAATACAACAAGAAAGCAAATTACTTAAAATCTTGTTTGACAGGCTGGAAAGGGATCTGCTCCTCTTCCAGTAAGAATTTGACACTTAAGATACTGTTTTAGAAGCTATATATTGAAATTCTACATCAGCCTATGCACATGCCTCTGAATGTCTCCCTTGGGTGGGGGAAGCTCTTTAAAAGGAAAACATAGTTTTAAAGATCCTTCTTTGACAGAGAAGCCTCTAAGAATTAACATTAAGGTTCAACAATAGTGCTGGGAGTCCTAACACTGGCTGCTTCGAATGGAGGAGGGACACAGACTGGCAAATGGCACAAAGGAGCTCCCAAGGGTGATGAAATGCAATACATCTTGTAGGGGGAATGAGATAAACAACTGTGCATTTGTCAAAACTGATTAAATATATACTCAGGATCACTGCATTTGACTTCAGTAAATTACAACTGAGTTTAAAAAACTCTTCCCAGGAACATTAAAAAACAATAAGATTCTATGCACGGAATTTCAGAATTTTCTGGACATAGAATCGTAAGGCAAATAAACAAAAGGAACGCCTTTGCTGAGCCGTTACGCGAAAGCTGAGGGATTCCTGGTGCCACATGTCTCCGCTTCAGTGCCATGCTTTACTGAGACATTACCATGAAGATTTTATTGTTATGAGATGAAAGCAAATATTGCTGAGAATGCAATTAAAAGCTCTACATTAAATTGCAAGTGCAAGCTAAAATTCTAAGCTAGGCATTCCTGCCACATTCCCCATGATGACACAAGGGACCTTGGGACTTCCCAGTCACATCTGAAGCAAATGTCTCAGCCGTGATCCACAGCACAGAACAGTGAGTATAGGAAGTCCTCTCTTGAAAGAATATGTGTGTGTGCCTCATTTTTTGATAATTGGATAGCGGACCTCAAAAGACAGATACATCAAGATGCAATTATTCTGATATAAAAGGATTTCTTTCCATTGTCAAGGGCCACCATGTATTTTACGTCACTTTATCCAGGGAACTTCCTGGATACTGGAAGGAAGTAGTAGATCTATGTTTTATCTTTAAAAAACAACCTACTGAACTGAGCAGTAGATCTATGTTTTATCTTTAAAAAACCAACAAACTGGACTGTTTTCTCTTGTCTGCTTTGACTCTCAACTAAGAGTCTCAACTCTCAACAGTATGTATATATACAGTTGTCAGGTTAATGAAATTAAAATACATAGAGATATACAAACTCACATGAACACAAACATATAAGAAGAATTAGAAAAAAATCCTCTCATGAATTTTGGGGTGATGACATTCCTTACTGGTAATTAGGGCTTTAATATTAAAGCAACATTTTTCATCAAAATACTATGTGTGCTTACCCAAAAGGGTTTTTACAAAAGGTCAACTGAGTGCATTTTAATATTTTTGCAGAAGTCTTTAAAATGCAACTTCAAACAGGAACTATTTTTTCAATAAAAGTACATTTCAGAAAGGTTAAACCTAGTGCATGGGATTAGAATCAGTTTGGCAAATTTTCAGAGCATTCTTATATCTCAATAATCAAGCTTATTTTTATTAATGAACATATTTGCAAGAAAAGCCATCCTACTGTTTTTCAAGATACATTCTTTTTCATTTCTCTAAGCTTCTGAAATTTAAACATTTAAAGATGTTTCATGGAAGAAATGAATTAAATTGTTCATGCAGTTTAATGTGGATGATTTTCTTCTATTTTTTTACTTCTCACCTTTTAAAATCACTATGGGTGGTGGGAATGTAAACTGGTACAGCCGCTCTGGAAAACAGTGTGGAGGTTCCTCAAAAAACTATCAATAAAACTCCCGTATGACCCAGCAATAGCACTGCTGGGGATTTACCCAAGGGATACAGAAGTGTTGATGCATAGGGGCACTTGTACCCCAATGTTCGTAGCGGCACTTTCAACAATAGCCAAATCATGGAAAGAGCCTAAATGTCCATCAATGGATGAATGGATTAGGAAGATGTGGTTCATCTATACAATGGAATACTACATGGCAATGAGAAAGAATGAAATCTGGCCATTCGTAGCAAAGTGGATGGACCTCGAGGGTGTCATGCTCAGCGAAATAAGTCAGGCGGAGAAGGACAGATACCATATGTTCGCACTCATAGGTCTAACAGGAGAAACCCAATAGAGGACA
>CM053561.1:20075470-20132217 GCA_028646485.1 Cryptoprocta ferox
GTCTAACAGGAGAAACCCAATAGAGGACAATGGGGAGGGGAAGGAGGAAAAAGAGTTAGGGAGAGGGAGGGAGAAAAAAATACGAGAGACTCTTGAATCCTGAAAACAAACTGAGGGGGGAAGGGGAAGGGGAAAAGGTAAAGGGGGGTGATGGTCTTGGTGGAGGTCACTTGTGGGGAAGAGCACTGGGTGTTATATGGAAACCAACCTGACAATAAACTATAAAAAATAAATAAATAAATAAAATAAAATAAAAGCCGTTAGCAGTAAAAACAAAAACAAAAAAAATAAAAAATAAAATCACTATGGGGTGCCTGGGTGGCTCAGTTGGTTAGGCATCTGACTCTTGGTTTCAGCTCAGGTCATGATCTCATGGTTCATGAGTTCGGGCCCTGCATTGGGCTCTGTGCTGACAGTGTTGAGCCTGCTTGGCAGTCTCTCTCTCCCTCTCTCTCTGCCCCTGCCCTGCTCTCTCTCTCTCTCTCTCTCTCTCAAAATAAATAAATAAACTTAAAAGAATAAAAAAATAAATCACTTTAAATCCATGGCTCACAAAATGGAAGAATACATGAAAACATGTCACTTTTTTACTGTGAATATAACAAATACTTGTAGTATAGGGTAAAGCAACAACATAACATCACAGTTCTTATCAGAAAGATTGTCATAATCTAAATCTGAGACGCCTTTCAACTGGCATTTCTAAATCCATCATGCCCAATGACAATGGATGACAGCCTAGACAGAAGGCAATGACTTCTACATTTCTCAAAGCAATTCAGTAATTATTCTCCAGACTCATCACCTATCAGCTCAGTGGGTTTCTGTTCTTTCACGTGCTCCAAGTACAGAACTTCATACTGAAAACCCAAGTTAAAAGTTAACCTAAGATACCATTTTTGCAAAGTAAAAATGTTATTAAGATTGACAGGAGGGGCGCCTGGGTGGCTCGGTTGGTTGAGCCTCCAACTTCAGCTCAGGTCATGATCTCATGGTTCCTGGGTTTGAGCCCCGTGTCAGGCTCTGTGCTGACAGCTCAGATCCTGGAGCCTGCTTCGGATTCTGTGTCTCCCTCTCTCTCTGCCCCTCCCCAGCTCGTTCTCTCTCTCTCTCTCTCTCTCTCTCTCTCTCTCTCTCTCTCTCTCTCTCTCTCAAAAATAAATAAACATCAAAAAAAATTAAAAAAAAAGAGTCGACAGGAATAAGGGAAAGCAGGAGGAGAAGATATCTTATACAAAGATAAGCCAATCCCTCCTCATTCCTTTCTTAACTAGCCCCTCAGATACTCCATTTGACAGCCCCTCCCTCCTGATGGGCTCCTCCCTCTCTCTTGCACCCACACTAAGCCATCCTCTCTGACCATTTCTACTTTCTGCAAGTTTTCTAACTATGCTCCTTATGCCATCTGCTCACTCTTCTCAGTCTTCAGGGCCAGGGTCAACATCCACCTCTCTCTGCCCTCTGCCCTGGCAGATGTGCCCCTTCACATGGCCTCCATCTCACTTTCATATCAACTGGAGGACTGTCTTAATTCTTTCAACTTGTCTCTCTCTCTTACTAACCTATCAGTTCCCAAAGGATTATGAGCATGTCTTATTATTCTTTGTATCCCTGTTTTGCATGTAGATTAGGCATAAAAATATTTGTTGAACTGAAGTGTTATTGAATCAAAACAATATGGGTGTTTTATATGCACTGCACTACACAAATATTTTAGAATTCTGTTACTTTTACGTCCTTATTATTAGCCAAATTATTGGCAAATTAATTTGGCTTATTTTCCTGTTCAAATAGTTCCACATACTTTAATGTCTAAGGATTCAGTCCATAACAGTCTCTAAGAAGCCAACTGCTCACTTACCTATTAAATCGGTTAACCTGAAATATGAAAAATCAACCTTTGATAAAGCTTAACACATTACATTATTTTTCCCCTCTCGTATCCAGCTGATATTGAACTATTTCCATTTGTTCTAGGAATTCTAGTGAATATTTTTATGTTTAAAGGAGAAAGTGGACACAAGAATAGGAGGGCAGAAGCCAAGAAAACAAAGAGAGAAAGGAAAATGTTATGTGCGTTTGGTACTTAATAATTACTTAGAAATAATTTTTGAGTCTGAGGAATAAAGTAATAGGAGATGGACAGTGGAAAATACAGAAGATAAGGCACTGGAGGGGACAGAACTCTTATATCTTTATAAATCTGTACTTATATGCTGTTTATAAATGTTCCTAATGTATTCACAGATCAGTCAGATGTATATATTTCAATGAGAACAAAGAGCCAAAGGTAAAAGTGAAACAGGAAAGATAAATACACATCCAAAACAGAAACAAAGTTCCTATGAAAAGGGACTATACAGGTGCTCAATGTGACCTTGTCACGGTCTTTTACAAATAGTGGCAACAACCGAGGCTGAGCTGTGTCATACAGTATGAACTGGAGAATCTACATACAGAAGACTGTCAATTCGGGGTAGTAAATGATAGCTAAAGAAGGAATAAAGGGGCCTTGCAACCATATCTTATGACTGGCTGAAGAACTAGGGAGCATTTAACTTGGAGAGAAGATGCTAGCACCAGCACATCACTGTCTTCATCTGTATAAATAACTGGCAGAAGGGGGGACATGACAGGGTGCAAGATTTAGTCTCAAAATAAGAGAGCATATTCTAACAATTAGAAGTGTCCAGAAATGGAGGTGGACTATGTTTAGAGGCAGGACATTTCCAGTCCCAGGCGATTCATAAGCAGAGACTGACAAGCAATTCTGAGAGCCATCCTCAAGGACAGGCAGGTTCTGCAGAGGCCCTGGCTCCGTGACCTCGAAGGTCCCTTCCATCTCGAAGACTGCACGACTGGAGATGCTCTGTGGGAATTTTCCACACAGCTCTGCCCTTCAAAACTGATGTATCTGTCCTTTACATAAGTCCTATAGGTTCGAATTCAGATTTGAACAGTAGCTCTTCTTTTCACTGAATCATATGTTTAAATCTGCAGTCCATAAAAGCCATTACTACTACATTAAATATAATTTGAGTGATTGGTATGAAAATGGGAGGCATGATAAATTGATTATTTTTTTTAGCTAATATCACTGTAAAACAATTTGAAGTCATATTTTTATTTTGATCATGTAAATTTGTGCAAAAGGTGATTTCCTTGCACATATAACATTTTACTTATGTAGCTTTGCAGTGGCCTACATCAAACGTTTTCTAATAAAACAATGGCAGATTCCCTCTGACTAGGGGGAAACTAAGTGCTAATGAAAATGGAAAGTAGTAAAGTTCTTTATTGTGTCCAATCCCCCACTGCCTGGTGGAAGGAGGCACACAGGCTAGGAGCCTCTCCAGGGGAGAGACGGCGTGAAGGTCAAAGTGTCCTTCCCATGGTTCAGGTGGCATGGGTGGAGGAGGAGACAGCTTTGGCAAGTCCAAACTGGGAATAATAAAAATAAGGTGATTGTGTTATTGCTTTTTATCACCTTGCCTATAGTTTTACTCTTCCCTTTGCCCTGAGCCATTTTCCATAAAAATAAAGAAATAAATTATATTTAGAGTATATAAAACAAACAAAAAAAAACCCATATGTACTTTATAATCTAAATTTGTGTGGGGGTAAAAATAAATTAAAGCAAAAGATATTAAAAAAAAAACGCTAAGAAGTAAGTAAAACACATGATCCAGGGAGCTAAAGAGCCAGTGAAATAAAAGTAAAGCAAAAGACGGGGTATCTGGGTGGCTCAGTTGGTTAAATATCCTACTTTTGACTTTGGCTCAGGTTATGATTTCGTGTTTGTGAGTTCAAGACCCACATCGGACTCTGAGCTGATGGCATGGAGCCTGCTTGGGATCCTGTCTCTTTCTCTCTCTCTCTCTCTCTCTCTCTCTCTCTCTCTTCTCCTCCCCCTCTTGCTCTCTATCTTTCTCTAAAAATAAATAAATAAATAAACTTTAAAAAAAAAGTAAAGCAAAAGCCAACTGGGTCCTAGATGAGACCCTATATAATAAAAGGAGGAGTCATTGCCCAAAACTAGATTTTAAGCATTTCCCTGTATGTATGCGTGACGACATGGCACGCACAAGGGTTCACTGTGCTTATATGCTCAGGAGGTAACAGAAAATTTAGGAAAATGTAATGCCCACTGATGACACAGGAAATTAAAAAATGGGTTAGACTCCTAGAGGAGGAGTGACATCATAATCAGATGGAAGGCAAGCCCCTCAAAGACCAAAGCTGAGAGAGTTTCAGAAGGAGGCAGTACAGAAGACCCCCCCCTTCCACTACCATTTGCCCTAGCCCCACCACATTCCACCAATTTTAATATACCCTTGGGTTTGTCCCAGTTTCATCACCAGAAGTTCCACGTCCTGGGAAACCCCCTAGCTGTGGACAAAGAAGACTGGCTAGTCCCACCAACCCCAGGTGTTTAAGGCAGAACCTCTCCTCTTGCCAGGTGAGAGCCACAGTCCTCAAATAATCTCTGATGAACTAATCAAGGCTGGAAAAAGAGCACAGAACCCTGGGCAGAGAGTTGTTATTATTGATTTGACAGAACAGAGCCAAGGGGCCTAGAAGAAGATACCCCAGGAATCAGTGGTTAAGTCTGCTCCAAGGAACTTGTAGTCCAGTAAGTGCACGAAGGAACTACTGGAGTCTCTCCACACCCCTGTGGCAGTGGCCTCGACATTACTCAGTCAAGGAAAGAACAGCTGAAGTTGCAAATTTAGGGGCTAGGCCAAGATCCAAAATCAAGATTTGTGACATTTTTCATCTACAGATATTCATACACAAAGGACTATAGCTCCACACAGAGTTCCTAAGAGATGCAAATACATAGTTGTTGTAACAGTTAAGAGGAAAGAAAGGACTTTCATCGGGAACAGAATGGGAGAGGGAGGCAGCAGGCAGCATGAAGCCTCCCCCCCTACCCCAGGGTTGGGGAGCCAGAGATGTATGCTCTGGGAAATGAAAGGTAGTCAGTTCCTAGACGAGAACTAAGAAAGACCAGTAAGTGTACATGTGGACAATGAGGTTGTATGTGTGGCTCTGGCTTCAGAATAGACACTGAATGCTGTGCTAAGGAGTCACCAACATGAGGAGAGTGGATTGTGGATAAACGTGAAGCTATGTTGTCCTTTGTGCCGTTTTTCACAGTAACGAAAATTGAAATGAACTAAACATACAAAAATAAGACATTAGTTGGATACATTTTGGTACATCCATAAAGTCGAATACCATACATTCATTAAAAACCTTACAAAAACTTTTTTACTGACATGAACATAATGTTCATATTATATTGTTCAGTAGGAAAAAATCAGGTTACAAAACAGGAGGTACCACTATTATCTCTGTTAATTTAGGGGGGAAAGGAAGAAAAGGGAAGAGAAGGGAAGGAAAAAACAGAAGAGGGAAGAAGAAACTAAGTATATACATGCAAGAAAAATATTGGAAAAACATATTTCAAAATGATAGCAGTAATGCTTTCTCTGGGTGACCTTAGCCTCCCTGTGTTGAAGGCTGTGTCTACAATGTACATCAATTATTCACGTTGTGAGAAAGACGAAGGTAAGAGAACTGACGGAATGCCCCAGGACATTACAGGTAATCAAGCAGGGAGTAAAGATGGCAAACAGGCTTTAAATGCTGTCAAAGGCTCTGAAAGAAGTCTTCTTTGATGGGACAGTAACATTTAGCAGGAAAGCCTATCTGCCCAAGGTTGGTCTATTTCTCTGTAATTGTCCGTGGGAAACACAGATCAGAGACAGCCTCGAAAGCCCTTTTAGGAGAGTCACGGAAACTGATCTTTTGCTGACTCGCTTCCTCTGAGTGGGTTTCACTCTGGGAGTCAAGGAGCAGCTGCCAGAGGGAGACCTTTAAACGCAAAGGTAAACCCATTAAGGCCTACCCAGGGGAAAAAGGACTGGCTTCTCACTCAGTTTAGAAAATCTACTGAGGCACCTGCAATTGGACATTGGGTGCTGCTGCAGAAAAATCTGGAGGTGCACAGAATGATCCTGGGAAAGCTGCTGCACCTGCACGGAACCCAAGAGGTTCTGTACCCCCACACCATGTTCAGTGCTCTCTCCAGAAACCACATTTCTTTCTAATAGAAATTAATAAAAATTGGCCCTGGATTTAACTGCCTTATTTAGAACATATATAATATACATTTGGAATACATCTCAAATTTAAACATACATGTACATGTATATATAATTATCAATATTACATTTTATATAAATGTATATTTTTCTCCACATACACACATATGTACGTTTTTCATGTACTTTTTACCCTGCTTGGAATTACCTTCAGTGAATCCACTTCCTTCTTTTAACTCACAACTCTCACTAAATACACTTAGCATTAACACAAACTCATTTCTTCCAAGTGGATGTGAGAGGAAAAGAGTGGGGAGGTGGGAGGAATGAATATTGGCTGGATCCCTGCCTTGTGCCAGGCACTTCATGTTCAATTTAATTTTGTCTTCATAACATCTCTTTGCAATAGGTGTTATTGGGGATGAGGGCACAGAGGCTCAGAGAGGTTAAGTAACCAACTGAAGACTACACAGCAAAGAAAGGGCAGTGAGGAGGCTCAGATGCAAACCTACATGACTCCACAGCTCACACCCAGTCCCATTCCTTACTCCATGCAGCCTCCAAAAATCAACCTCCCATTATTTCAGAAATCCTCAGCAGCACTTTAAAAAAAAAAAAGGCTGGATTAAGCTCTATGTGCAGATATAGTGCAGATCGCATTAATAATTGAGGTTCTGCTAGAGCTGCTTTGCAGCTCTAGGAAAGCAGGTCAAAGCCAAGAATGCCAAATGCACCTAAGCTCACTCTCCCTTCCTGACACTGCAAACAAAACCCCAACTAATCCACCAGAAAACAAAAAGATAATGCCTATCAGATGCCAAATGATGGCTATGTAATTATTTTAATCTGATCCCATAGAAAATCCACTGAAACATGTTATGTAAAATCAAGTTACAACCAGCCAGTGGAGACAAGGCTCTCTAGTGAAGAGCTAGGACAAAGCCCAGGAACCGGATCCACACACAGTGGAATGGAGGAAGTCAAGGCTGCCTTACCCACGCTGAGCATCTGTGGAAAACCAAGACTAGGGCTCATGCTAACATGGTAAACAGGAAAAACATCTATTTTAACGTATTCATGGTCACCCTCAAACACCTAATTCAGCTAAGATGAGCCACAATAAAAACCTTTTGAAGTGAATCACAGACAGGAATTGGGGAGGATTAACAGGATGGCTAATTCCACACTAAAGAAGACAAATGAATGTGTGAGTTTCATGTGCCTGGGTCACCGGTATTAATATATTAATTCTATTTGGAATACATGTGGTTAGAATAAATGACCACAACAAAACCATTTATTTTTAGGTGGCAATGATTCCAGCTGAAGAGGAAGAGTAAAGCAGGGATCCTTAACAATGGCCATTCTTCAAAGGAAAAAAAAATTAATTGCATTCAGCATTTTTCAACATCAGTATGGTTATCTTCTTACTTTGAGGCAGGCAAATGTATTTTGAGTGTTGACAGAGCTAAGTAAATACACTCATTATGTTATTGAATCAGGTTGCAGTGTCCAAACCACTGCACAGAAGGACAGCAGGTCCTTACGCAAGAAGGGGAAGCAGTGGACAGTGTGGGGATTCGGTGACCTCAGAGTGACCCAGCACATCCTCTCTCATTCACCCCTAACCAGCCAGGTAGTAGGAATGTGGCTGGGAATTATGAGATTGGGCATTTGGGGGATTTACTGATAGAAAACAAAATGGACTGTTTAAGATTATGGCTTTGACAAATGTTGCTTCCCTAAGCAATGGTAAATCCACAGTGCCAAGGTCAATCATGATTTTTTCCCCCTGATTCAAAATTGCTCTGTACTTTGCAGTAATACTTAATGTCCCCAGTAATACTTAATGTAACATTTGAAGATAAAAACATAGGGTTTAAGTCATGCATCATTATTTAAAAAGCACTCATATCTAGTATTTGTCACATAAAACAAATGAAAAATAACAGTAATGAGAAGGCATAAAAATGATTTAATAACCAATTAGAAAATAATGAAAAATAAAAATAAAAGCTTTCTCCAAATGCAAGAGTCTTCCATAAGCGGTAAATAACCTATAGGCAGAATAGTGAAAGAAGGGAAAGAACTCAGTCTGATGGCCATGAGTTCAAATTCTGCCTCTGTCTCCTGGTCACTGTTACTGTTAAAGCCAATGTCTGAGCCTCAATCTGCTCATGTGCAAAAGAAGAAGAAAGCCATGTAACTCAGAGACTCACCTAAGTGTTAACTGAGAGAACAGCCTTTTGTACCTACCAATTAATTTATTGTAAATGGAGCCTGACTTTGCTAGCAGAGTTCCTACTGATCCAAAGTGAAGTGTGCTAGTTAGTAAAGCCTAAAATCATCTGTTCTAAATAATCAAACTTTTTTGAGATTCTCAATTTTTGCCAACTCCCTTCCCCAAATTAAAGCTTTTTACTCATTGCTCTTACCATCAAGGAAAAAAGACTATCACTTCATAAGGCCTAAGAGGTCTATCCTGGCAAAGAACCTGGCAGCGCCTACAGTGACTCAATTCTAACATTTGTCGGTGTCGTCAGCTAAAGAGTTGTTTTTTTTTTTTAATGTTGGTGCTAATTTCTTACCATTCTACAAATTGTTTTTTAATTTCTAATTTAGGCTCTGAAAATTAGTCTGTTTTGAGGCTGTGAGTTCTTCAAAACAAGCTTCTTTAACAGTTTTCTCATAAAAATGGTAAGCATGAAACACAAGGCATCGGGAATATGCTCAGTTCAAAAACCAAGAAATCAACCAACACAAAATGGTTTCACTATTTGTGTTCACAAATACCAACATTTTGGGAACAAACTACTCACACTTATTTTACCATTAATATAATTATGGTCCTGTTGAGGCAGGATGCATTTCAGGTAAATGTGCAACGTGAAAGTTAAATTATTTATTATATCCAGCAATATTACCCTCCTGCTGTCCATGCCCTATTGTGTATTTTTCTTTTGGGAAGAATAAATAAATCACAAGAAGGATTTTACTAGGAATTTTCTAGGGGTGGAAACCCTGGCATGGTATCCTCATGGTCTAGGAAAGATTCATCTCCCAGACCCCAGTCTCCTGTGAAAATGGCTCTCAGTGATGACTTGGAAACCATCTTGTCTGTCTGATAGGGACTGAGGGGTGAGAACTGGTGGAGTAAGCATGGGGCTGGGAATCAGACCCACCTGGGGTGGATTTCCAGCCTTACACTTAGTAATTATGCAAACTTGGGCTTGCTGAAATGTTGGAGAGTATGCCTTCCCTAATCCAGAGAAGTAGGATAATAGCCCCCGTGCATGAGAACTGAATACAATAATCTTCTTAAAGCACTCAGTAGAGCGTCTGGCCAGCTATAGTTCTTCAATGATTTACAGCTCAATAAAAGAAAGAAAAGGTAAATTCTTCTCCATATACTTTTGCTGGCAGGCATCTCTCTGTACTATCCTTCTGTGAAAAGTGAAAACGCACTTAGAGTCTGTAGCAAAAATGTCTAATGAGAGATGTCCACATTTCAGGTTCCATCTTTCTTTTTGGTTTAGGGTGAATAGGAGTGTTTAAACACACTGATCATTCTTAGTGGCAGTTACTGACATGGGCCGATTTGGTCCAGGCAGGGTGACTTGCTTTGTTTGATTGAAAACTATAGAGGCCTTCAAGGGTGGCAGTCTGAGAAAGAAAGAAGAGGATGTGCTGGTAAGGAAGACAGTCCACAGGCCACTCTGGGTTCTGAAACCAGGTATAGGCGGTGATGACTCCCTATCGGCCAGATCATGCACTCTTCCCTAAGTCCCCAACTACCCTGAAATCTTCTAACATCTCTTGGTGGCCACATTACCTAGAGGGGGTGGAAAACCGGTTGGTAATGAAGTACATATACCTTATAGACACACTGTATAGACACACACACACACACACACACACACATAAAAACATTACATATATATACATATATAAAAAAACATAATAAGTAAATATATCCAGTGAAGATTGCTTTCATTCAGCCCTAAATACTCTTCCTCCCTTTAAGTATTTTAATGTTTATGCCCAAATCTGCAAAATAAAGTTCATTTGTTAAAAGAATTATTTGATACTTCTTCTATCTGTACATACGATTCTTAACCTTTCTTTACCATCTACCTTGGCTATCATTTAACTCCTGAGAGAAACTATTAATAATAGTGTTAATGAATGGAAAATGTAACACAGGAGTCTTTGGAAGAATTTCTCAAAATGACAGATTTAATTCCCCAAGTGCTATAAAAAAAAGTTTGCAAAGAGCTGAACTTCAGGACTCAAATGACTTTTTGAGGATACCAGTTTATCAGTAACATCTCATTCATCAAATAATTTTCTGAGGGCTTGCTAGGTATAAAAGTTCTTAAAAGCATTCCCTTGTTTTCTCAGCTCCTCCACTCTGTTCTTGGCTATGGTCACTTTGTTACATTTGAGAGCCCATACAATAAGGAAGGGAAGCTAGAAGCTCTAGCTAACTTCTCCCTTTATGCCAGGAACCTGGCAAAATGCCTTTACAGTATTTTGACTCCTTATAATATGTATGCAAGTAAAGAATTAATATCCCCATCTGACCAATCTGGAAACTGAGACCCAAAGAAATTTAGTTCAAGGCCACATAGCTAATCAGTGGCAGCTGCGATATCAATTCTTATCTAGGCCCATGGATTATAATACTTAGCCCCCTCCCCACAACTTCCCCCTTATTGCTTGCCTGCTTTATTAATGTTTTTAATCCTCTACTAAACACAATTTATTTTCATACCTTCATCAATTGTATAGACCTTTTAGAAAACTGTACTTCATGAGGATAAAATAATGCTATTCATAGTACTGAAATTACAAAGTTTTCAGGGATACCTAAATGTAGATTATAAATGTTTCAGTGTCACTGGCTTCTAGTCGTTAGAAAATCTTGGACTTACTTCCAACACTGTCCAGCCAAGTTCTCTGTCCCTATTCTTTTCCACACAGTCCGTATATCCTTCCTTTCCTATGGTGATGGTACTGATTGGCTTTTGTTCTGCCAAACCTGGCAGATATAAACGTTAGTCTCTACCCATTCTAATGGGCTTCACATAAATTCAAACAGAACTGATGATATGATCTTAATTAGCAGAAGGTCACCTATGGCTGAAAAATAGTTTACTGCAACCAGCTAAATCTAAATTGAAATTTATACATTTTATAGGCAGCTCCTATATTTGGCAGTGATGGGTCATTCTTTCTCATGATGCCACTTTGGGTCCAAGATAGCATAATCTTGAATGAAGGGGATAAGCACCAGATCTGAACTCTACGTAAAAGATCCAGGCTCCATGTCCATTGCTTTGGAAAGAACTTTTAACTTACTTTTAACTTACACAAACAAGAAACAGTCTGAGTAAAAATACACCCAATTCCTTGTTTTCAAATGTTACCTTTCTATACAAGTATTTCTTTAGATTACTATTTGGATTATATACCTGATAGTGTAACATTGTATTTGGACACCATCCTTCAACATTTAACCTATTAATCAATCAACAGATAGAAGCTTACAATTCTATTTTCTTTCAGTGCCTGGATTCCTCTTAAAAGTTATTTTCAATGTGCACTGATTTAAATGTACACCAATTTAAGTGTTATGATTTAGACAATATTTAGATTTTTTCAGTGAAATACAAGTAATTTATAAAAATTCAATGATTTATTTAATTTTTAATGTTCCAACAGTGACCATTCTTCTCTTGACATAAGAATTTACCATAGACTTCTATTAGTAAGAACCTCCCTTAAAAAACAAGCAAACAAACAAAACCTATCCTATAGTGGTTCTGATGGCTCAAGAAGGAGAGCCACACAGACCTTGATTCCAAGCCCAGTTTATTTTTGTGACTGAGGCAAGTTACATGGTTACATAACAAACTTAGGCTTAGGCTAAAGCATGTGTACATGTGGATAACACGATGGCATAGTGTTAACATAAGCCAGTGCTAATCCAGCAACAAAAAATACCTATTTTTCTCTTTGGTCCTTCACCTTACCTGCATCAAATAGTACAAGGAGAATATCAAAGAGCAGGTAGATGGGCCTAAAGTTCCCATCCTTTACATGCCATTCCCCAGTGCAATGACAGGCACAATGTAGCTCTACAGTACATTTTTGTTGAATGGATATCAGTTAAATGTAAAAGGATTACTGTATTTTTTGCTAATAATATAACTCCAAAAAGCTACAAAGCACTGCCAAATCCTTTTGCCTCAAGCATATCTATTGAAAACATTTTTCTGTATTGAGGTTCAATAAAACACACACACACACACACACACACACACACACACACACATACACACAGTAATATATCACCTTACCAAAGGCAAATTAAGAGACAGAAAAGACCATGAGCCTATAGAATAATGAAGAAACAGTTCAATAGCTACAGTATGTTGGTGACAAAATCAGCAAAATTTTAAATAACATGTTCAGACATTAATAAACGTATAAATTATACCTAACATGATCTTGCACTCATTATAATAGTAATTGATCAAGAGCAAAATGTTAAATTTTTTTTAAACAAACATGACTTTGAGAATAAAAAATGTTATCATGATAGTACCAGCATAGAGAACACTTCAGCAGACAAGTTTTATTTAATTACTTCCCTATTCCTAAATACCATGGCACATCAAAGGACAAAGGTTTACAATTTTTCTTTTTTTATTAAAAAAATTCTTTTTTAATGTTTATTTATTTTTGAGAGAGAGAGAGAGAGAGAGAGCAAGAGTGAGTGAGCAGGGGAAGGGGCAGAGAGAGGGAGACACCGAAGTCAAAGCAGGATCCAGGCTCCAAGCTGTCAATACAGAGCCTACCGTTGGGATCGAACTCACGAAACGTGAGACCATGACCTGAGCTGAAGACGGATACTTAACTGACTGAGCCACCCATTGTCCCAGGTTATAATTTTTCTGTGAGTGAGCTAAGCCTTATTCCATCCATCTTCTTCCAAATGGAAGAAGAGTGGAGAACGGGGCAGCCACTTGTGCTCCTAGGGGGCTTACCTGCCTGGATTCAGACAGTGGACTTGCTGGCACAATCCCTATAGGCTCAGTCTGAAAACCGCTCATTTTTCTGCTCACTATGCACATCAATAACAACAGCAACACCTACCACTATACAGCTCTTGTTTTGTGCCAACCACCATTCTAATATTAATTAATTCATTCATTGAAATCTCATCACAGCCCTGTGACTAAAGCAGATACTATTATTATATTCATTTTTCAGGTAAAAAGACTGCGGCACTGACAGGTTAAATAACTTCCCAAGGTCACAGCAGCTAAGAGTGCTAGCTCCTGAATTCAGACAATCTTACTTATAGTCCATACCCTTAATCATTGCATGGTACTGCCTCTCAGCCATCCACCTCCCTCCTTCCCATCCACTTCCTACTCTGCAAGCACCAGTTTGGTAGCAGGTGATGACGACACCATCTCTGCCCTCAAGGAGCTTATAGTCTCCTAAGTGAGACACATGAAGCTTATAATTACGGTGCAGAGCATAAAGGATGCTGAGAGAGAAACCAGGCTCGCTAGAGATCTGGAGTCTATGTTCTCAGCAGAACAGGAAACAGAGTATGTTTCCTTTATCTGATACAGGTCTACACAACCCTCACCCTCAAAAGTCCAGTCACTATTGTACAAAACTTCCCTCTATCGTCCATCGTGGGTGCCATAGGTACATCAGAAGTGAGGCATAGAGAAGGCCTGTAAATGTCAGGAAGCATCGAGCTTTTATAGCAAGAGATAACACTCAATAATTTATGTCTCTTGAAATTTATTCTCAAATCCTTAAGTTGCTTTAATCCTAAAAGAGAATGCTAGATTTTTATGACAATAAACCTAGTGGTTAAATATGGATTCCAAAGTCCTATGATCCAAGCGTAAGTGTAGATCCAACACTTAGAAGCTGCATGACCTCAGGCAAGTTATTTATTCTCTTTAAGTCTGCGTTTCAGCTATAAAAAAAAGTGGGGATGAAAATAATACCTGCCTCATACAGAATTTGTGAGAAAAACAGTAGAAAAATCCATGGGAATTACTCTGCACATTGCCTGGTATACATCGAGTACCTAAGATGTTATGTTATTATAGCAATGTGTCTTTCAGGATTTGAAGTCCTGGTGTTGGTAATTTTCCATTTATTTTCAAAAAATTAAAAAAAACAAAATCTTCAGGTAAAACATTAAAATCTGTTGCAAAGAGTAAGAAAACCAGACACACTGCCATACTGTACTGGGTCACTTAGCAATATAAAGCTGGTCATTTAAGGCTCCCAATGTCTAGGAAATAGCTGATCACTCAGAAGATTCTTTGAGTCAAGTCCACTTTGATATGTAGCTGTGAAAATATCAACTACATACACTGTTCTGTGTTGTGGGTAAGATCACAAGCTAGAGAGCTAGACTTTTCACACTGGAGTCTTAGATCTACCACTAAATAGTATGGGAACCCTTAATGGGTTCATGCCTCAGTTTCCTCATTTGTAAAATGGGGATAATACTTTCTTTGTAGGGTAGTTGTAGAGATTAAATGAGCCTCTATCTACAAAGCAATTTAAAACCCTACCTGGTACATTTTAACTGGTCAATAAATGCCCTGGGAGAAAATACATGAATCCAGGAAATTTAATTATTCATCTTCCGCTTCAAGCCAGGAACTTGGCAGTTACCCTAGAATCCGATCTCTCCCTCTCACATCCTACACCCAGTCCATTGCCAAATTCTGTTGAGTCTTCCCCTAAATATCTCTTGCATGTAACACCCCCTCTCCACTGTCATAGTCTCTGTCCCGGTTCAGACCCTCAGCATCTCTCATTCCTGAATCACCACCAGTGCTTCTGTGCTTCTGGAAGGCTCTCCTGGCTGCTGTCTGCAGCATGGGGATGCCTGAAAGATGGTTCTTAACCATAAAGCTGTTCAGTTCCTCTTCCTACTGCCTCCATTTATGTTGGTTCAAATCCCTCTCACCTTGGAGAGGGTAATTTCCAACCCTGTGAAATGGGATACAAAGGTCTTCATGATCTGACTTCTGACTACTTTCCAAGGCATACACTCATATCCCTTTGCTCCTTATTTATGTTTGCTTTTCACACACTTGAATGTTCCCTCTTATTTCCACCACAGTGGGCATGGGATTCCTGTCCTTCTACCTGCCTATCTTGCTCACTCCTTCCCTGAGAACCTTCTCTGACCCCATTCAAGTTGAACTGGGAATCTTACAGTAGGCTCCGGTGGCTCCCTTTCCATGTGTTAGGAAGGGTGATTAGTGGTCTCCTCTCTCTGCAGGGAGTCACTGTACTGTTGCCACTCTGCCTCCTGTAGCTTTGCCTCCAACACTGAATGCAATGCCTGATCCACAGAAGTCACTCAGTAAATGTTTGCTGAATGAATGCATGAGTGCAAAAATGAAGCAATAAATATTCATTCCTGCTCTGCCACTGAATAGCTATTCAGTGAGTCTGACGTCAACAATTAGAAAAGAAATTAACCATAAAATTAACCATTCCTTTATCCCAGTATAGCCTGTGTCAGTGGTACATATAAATGTTTCCTTTTTTAGCATACATGTCCTTAGATCACCTCAACCATTTTTTTGATAGGACATAATAAATATGTACAAACATACTTGTGAACATTTAAAAATTATTGAATAAATTAAGGTTACTTCTCCTAATACACCTCATTATTGAAATGTACCTTATAGTTTACATGGAGAGAAAGCAAAATATCCAGGTAACGTGGCACCAGAGGCCAAAGGCAACAAGGGAAGTGCAGCCTTCAGAGTATTCGTGACTTCTAGCCCTCATGAGTTCACGGTAGCTGGGGTCATCCACTGACCACCACCCGTGGGCCAGGACCAGGACCTTGCTCGGTGCAGGGAATATAAAGAGTTCCTCTCTGCAACTTTCTCAGTTGGGGCATGGATCCAATATTGCCCCTCCCAAAGGCACTCTGTCTACCTTTGGCACTCCACCCAATCACTGCCAGCATTAGCAGCCCATCGGGAGAAGAGGAGAGTGAAGGGGAAAATCTATCAGGGAAGAGCAATGGGAAAGTGTGCATAAAGGAGATTGGTAAATGCAGTGGAAAGACACTTTTAAACAAAATACTCAGGGAAAGTTGTTTTGTATTTGCTTCAAGTCAGAAAAATCAGGATAAAAAGATTAAAGGTATGTCCATCTAGAAGAAGTCCCTTATAGCAAATAGGAAGATTTTCTTTTTCTTGACACTAATGTTGCTAGGGCAAGAATAAAACACACCATTATTAGATTTCAAGTAATTATAAATTCCTAGAAGTTTCCTATTTTTTTTGATTGCTAATCACTTATTCATGGTTATCAATATTTGTAACAGACCAAATGTGCAATTAAAAAACTGATGAAATGTGAATCTAATGTTAATTTTATATATGTATTATGATTTGATTATAATACTTAGTAATATCTCATACTGTATGATGCTATGTCATATAGATATCAGGAAAGGTTCATCTTGGGCTTGTTTAAACCTGAATTGCAGGGTCCCATAAATCAAATTCCTTATTTTACAAAATAGATATCCTTTACGTTTATCTGAAGCTTTTCTATTTTGTGGTTTTATGAGATTACTCACTATTACTTTCATGTAAATAAAAGATCCTAGAGGATATTTCTACATATAAAGCAAGAGCAATGAACCCCATAATAACCCACGAAGTACATAAAAGCAGCTTTTCCAATGGATATGGGACTATAACATGGAGCAAAATAACCCACTAGCCTTCATCAGGATCTTAGGAAAAGGTAGGAAAAAGAAATTCCAAGTCAAAACAATTCACTTTGTAGATAATAAGTGTTATATATGTTATATGACTGAAAAAGAATCTAGATTATGTCTTGAAAGTAATCTAATTTTGACTTTGTACTTTGAAAGTAGTCCCTGAAATCCTTGGACTGTGAATATTAAATCTCCTGAAATACATGTACCTTTGATAGGGACTATACATATTTTACTGTGTCATGAATTAACTAGTACAATGGCAATGAAAGTGTTAGCCACAAGGCACTTTCTGGATCAACTCTGTGACTGTCCTGAGAACAAAACATTTAAATCTGCTTGTAGATTGACATAGCGATATTGATATTTCTCCATGTTCCCTCCTGGTTGCTAAGAGATTTACATTGGACAGACTCTGTTGTACTCATAACAAAGCACTTTGGTCCACAAAGCATTTGCTTCAGCTCAGTGAGTCCAGAAGCTCCCTTTGCCTCACCTCTTCCCTATTTTGCTTCCAACTCAAACAGGGGCCCAGGCCCCAAGGCAGTGGGCCTGTCATCGCTACAGGAAACTGTGGTGCATAAGCCTGGCATGGCTGACAAGTCTTATATGGAGTATTAACAGTGATGATGTGATTGTGTCTTTATACGAATATATGTACCTTCTTTCCTCATGTTTCTTAGAAGCCAGCTTATCATGGTGGGAGTGGGTGAAGATGTGTGGAGTGGGGGCGCTCTGTCTGTAGTGACCTGCCCACAGACGATCCTAAAACAGTGCAATTAGACCAGAACCTAGCACAATATGGCAATTCCACAACTCTGCTCTGAAATATGCCTGCCCAGAATTTCCTAACCTGAGTTTGTACTTTTGTGAAAATCTATTCAAGAAGTTTATTTACAAGAATATTGAAGTAGGAACCATCTATATTTAACATCCTGCAGCAAAGTGACTGTACCGCTCCAAACTCAGTCTCAGAAAGTCTGCCACGTAACAAAAGGCAGAGAGGCTTCTTTCACAGATCTTAACTCTGAAGAAAATGGCAAAGGCACCAAAAATGTTCATGATCAGCCCTGAAGAGAGGTACATGTGGTAGATGAAATCTGCATGTCATTTAGAAGGCACATGCATCACTGCTCAGAGCAAATTAAGATTATCTTTCCCCTGGGAATTCTCACAAAGAGACATAAAAATGCTTTATGACCTGACTTTCATATTCAGATCACAGAGTTTTAGTCAATTTTTATTAATTGCTGTGGAGAAAAAGTGCTTTGGGCCCACAGTCCCCAGCAGGTACCTAGGAGTCATATTTTAAGGGCACAGCCACCAAACAGTAAGTACTCTCCGGGTGTAATAAAACACCACTGACCTAGAATATTCTTCCTCTCTCCCCCCTGCCATAGAATATCAGTTGGAGATGATCAATGCCCACGCTTTAATCAGAAGCAATCAGTGGTGAAGGCTGCGTCCCTGCCCTGCCATGGGAATTCCTGCGTTCAGGATAATCCCTCTCACCCAGCAGAGAAAAACAAACCTCTGTGATTGTAGCTTCATTTAACAAAAGAAAGTCATTTCTGGCAGCTTGTTTCCGTCACACAACCTAACTAAAAGCACCTTAGAGAAATAAGAGGCAAAAGGAGAGAAAGAAAGGGAGAAAAAGCAAAGCAGGAAATGACTTTTCTGCTACGTCTTTAAGGTCACAGATGTGCCTGAGAAATGCACACATGTGACAGTAGTTCTAGCACAAAAGCTCCTTTTCCACGAGCTAGACCTCCAACAAGTACAAAGACCGGCTCACTGGCCTCTCCCTCAGACTTAAGTCCATTTAACCTTGACGGGGCTGGGAAGAAACTACTTTGAACTCCCTCGCAACACCTTTCTGTGTCATGGCAACATGCCCCTGCCTGTGTCAAGTGCAGGCGCACCTTCCGCATCAGCACTGCAATCACCCCCACACAGGACAAAATCACCCCCTGCCTAGCCCATCCTCTGGCCATGGTCGGCCACTGGGTTTTATCATCTGTTCCCAATTTATACTCTACACAGCACATAAAAAATAACCCTTAATGCTTCTAACAGACACCAGAAGGAGATTAAAACAAAAAGAATCCAGGCAAGATATATGCTCTGGCGTACACAACTACCTTTTTCTTCCGATCCCGGGACCGTTTGCGGTGTTTCCTTTTCTTCTCAGTCTCCTCTTCAGCATTGATTTCTAAATCCCTGTTTTTCTTTAATTGTGAGGCTGCATGAGCCATAATGCATTGAAAAAGCTCTTCTCAAGCACGCAGGGCTTCCTTGTATAAGGTGATATCCTCAGGCACCTTTAACCAAGCTTACAGTAGCATTCCAATCACTGGAGAGAAACCTTTGACCAGAAGCAGGAAGACATTCAAAATGCAGAGATGCTGTCGAAGCTGAAGCTTTTAAAAACCCAAAAGACGGCTTCCAGACTTCATCCTACACCTTCCTCTACCTGAACCTTTACACGAGAGTGCAGCCATCGTAATGCATTTATCGTAGTGAAAAAGACAGCTGGGACAGAGGAAGCTGTATTATGGCTGTATCCCCTGCCACCAGCTGGAAGTGTCTAAGTGATTCCTCGGAAGGGGGAATGCTGCAAAGGATGGTTCTCTGAAGGGAAAAAATCCAGAGTCACCACACATGCAGGAGCGAAAATCCAGCACTAATTCGGAAAACCTATTTTAGAATCCTTCGGAAAAAAGACAGGGCTGCAATTTATACATCACCACTAGTTCTGCACAGAGCATAATTTAACCCGTAATAGAATGGAGCTGTTCCTACTTTAGTTTAACTGCTGCTGCTGACAAAATATATAAAATAAGATTTCACAAAATACACTAAATTTTCCTGTGGAGACCCTGACTGCATTACAGGGAAAACAATGCAGGCATTGCCTGCCTCAACAGTGCATCCTTTATGCTGAACTATCAGCCTAAATGCATTTTGTGGGAGAGGACTACAGAGGGGCCTGTTGTCTTTTAAAAACAACATGCTGATTACAACACATCATACAGAAAGACGTGAGCATGTTGGTGTATGGAACAGATGCCCAATTCATAGGAGTTCCCCAGGACTCTCCTCTCATGTGGTCCACGGGTCACAGGATGGGTGCAGCAATCAGAGTTGTAAAGACACTGAAATGCAGCCCTGGCTTTCATGTCAGGGTTTGCTTCAATCACCTTACTATTTTTGCCACCTGAGTCTTCAATGACTGCAGCCTCTGAATATTCATGATGTGAGGCAGAGCAGCAGCAGTGGGGTGGCTGGGTGGCTTCTGCCAGGAGGCACACACTGGAAGAAACGTACTAAGTCAGGAGCCGTTTATGCATACATGGTATTCACACAGCGTTAGCAAGAAATGGCTAAACTGCACCTGAAACACTTGGGCCCTGGGAAGAAACCCTAAATTCACTAGGAAAAGGAGCAGAAAAAAAAAAACAAAAACGATATTCTGTTGAAAAGACTTCATCTGTGTGCTTCCAATGCTGTAAGTCCCTGTGCTTCTTCCAGTACAAAAAATCCATAACTTTGGAGACTGGTGCACTTGGCTTTGCAGGAATGACAGCTAACGTGTGTGAAGGCTGAAGCAAGACGTCCAAAGGTGCCACGTGAAGAGCTGGTTGGGTTCTCTGGGGCTGTTGTTCATGTACTTCATAAAGAACCCCCAGTGGGAGCTCCTGAAAACATCTGCCCACTACATTTATGATTTGGAGATCACAGATCTTCTTTCTTCCCTGTCCCCTTGTAGGGGGCTTTACCCCTTGCCAGGCAGTGACAGGTAATGGGAAGGGAAAGATGTTGAGCCCATGGCTTTCCAGTCCTGCTGCCAGTGGAGGCACACTCCTCTCAGGCCTCACCATGAACCACCTGAAAACCACGTGGGTCAAATTGTTCCCAAGGGCCTACTGCACGCGCTGATGCTCAGGTGCTCTTCCCCACAGAAATCATCTTCAGCAAGAAAGAGTCCTGGAAACATTCTCCATTGTCTAACAAACCATCATCCCGCCAAAAGTAGGAGAAAAGGAAGGAGTGGAAGTAAAGGTGACTCAGATCCAAAGGCGATAAGCCATATTGGATCTTAGTAATAAAAATAAGTGTTTTTCTACCAGAAGCATTCTTTTATTGTAATAGGAGTAGGTGGAATGGAGAAAAGAAGAAAAATTAAAACTTTTGTATAGTCTCTTCTTATATAAATTACCTTGTACTTTTGAGGAACATTCATACAATTTCCTTTCCTTATTTTCAGCAAGTTGAAGGGAATAGCCAGCTAAAGAACTGGCTGGTTTCCCACTGGCTCCTGGACCTTTTTTCTTCTCTCTTTGTAGACACTAATGATACTTTAAAATATATTTATAAGTATTCTTGATCAGAGTAACCTCGATGTCTGAGGCTGGCAAACCTATATTTTCCCATTGATCTCTATCAGCCAAAGCACAGTTGGAAATTAGGAAAACAAACAGCCACAGGTATTTCTCAAAACATTTTCTCTAGAATAATCATTCGTTTCCCCCAAATTATCCCAAAGTTAAGAGTCCATCACAACCTTTATGTCACCAAAATATAAATTTTTTACTTTGTTGGATTTTGGAGTGTTTCCGTAAGTGGTGGATCCATCAAAAATAAATTCTAAGGCTTGGCTTGTTTAGATTTCCAATCTTACAGAAAATGCATCGTTGTGTCCTCCATTTCTAAACCAGAAGAACTTCTGGGGCACCTGGGTGGCTCTGATGGTTAAGCATCTGACTTCAGCTAAGGTCATGATCTCTCTGTTCGTGAGTTTGAGCCCCGCATTGGGCTCTGTGCTGACAGCTCAGAGCCTAGAGCCTGCTTCAGATTCTGTATCTCTCTCTCTACCCCTCCCCTGCTCATGCACTGTGTCTCTGCCTCTCAAAAATAAATAAATATTAAAACAATAAATAAATAAAACAGAAGAACTTTTAACAGCAACACTGCCAAGGAAGCAGGCCTGCAGGTCTCAGATTTTGATGGTTGTACTACTAAAGTTTTAGCTCCTCTCTCCCTATCCAGCCTACACCCTGACAGGTTACTCCCTAGCTTCTTGTGTACTTACTCTTGACACAAAGGCATTTACCCAGGGTAGCCACAAATACTAGGTTTTTTTCCTCCCAAAGTGAATTGACAGTTCTGTCAATAATTCTAGAAAGCAAGCCCTTATAAGAGCTAACAATGAAACACGGAAAGAACTTTTAAAAACTTTATTCTCCAATTGAAGATTCATAAAACTTTTCCACTTAAGTCTGAAGAGTTTGCTCTCTTCTGCAAAATTACAGAATTAGTACGAATCCTCAAAGTAGAAGGATGGTGCCGCTGGTACAAGACTGTGTCTCTGAGCAGAGAGGCAGGTTTCTGACCCCAAGGAGATGCAGAAATAGCATTAGAGCAAGCCTCCCCCCCCCATCTGAAACAATGATGCAAGGTTCAGGTGGTTTAATTATCATCTGCATATATAGGTTAACTTCTCCAATCCTGCTACCTGACATTGGCCATGAGGGTGTACTGGACAGGATGGGGATGGCCCGGGCATGGAATATCAAAGCTGTTGAAAGTTAAAGAAAAACTATTCTTAAGCCACTCCTCTCCAGGGAAGGGGGGAGGCCAATCTGTTCTGGTTTTAGAAAACTCCCAGGTATAGGGATTCCTAAAGCATCCTTTCTACAATAAAGTAAAAGAGTGATCTTCCAACCTTGTTAGCTGCAGAAATAGTTCTTTGAAGAAGTCCTATATGAAAAGCAATTATAACAAACATAAGAGTAGAGCCACTTGGCTGAATTGAAAGAATGGTATCTTGGAGCCCAGCTCTACCTCCTACCCTTCCTGCAGAAGGCAGCCTGGGTGAGCAAATTTGAAAACCAGCAAGCCACAGCAAGAAGTTCTGGTCTTTTCCTTTCCTGGACCTTGGTCACCAGAACTTATGTCCAAAAGCAACTCCTTTTAAAACTTTCCTTATGATTTTGTCCAAAAATAATTACTGATTTCTTACCAGAAATGAAAAATTTCATTTACAGTATCTGTGCATTACAGCATAAAACTAGCACAAAAAAGTAAAAAATCCCTTTTTAGCTGGATTTCTGATGGCTGGAGTAATATTTGTACCTCAAGTAATTTCTAATCCAGGAATCACAAGTTTGTGACTAAATATCCCACTGAAACAAAACCAAGTCAGCTCATTAGGATGTTTTACAGGCTTTAGATACCAGCAAGGGAATTTTTTCTTCACAGTTGAGGCATATACCTTGCCAGGATTTTGAGACAAACTTTGACTATTACTTCAGCCAATTAATAATTTGACCCCTCTTGGGTGTGATTCTATACTGTGTCACCACATTGTTGAACTGAGTTGACACACAAACAATGTGTGTGTGATTTCCATGAGGAGGATACTGTTTCTTGGTCATTTTGAAGTTATAATAACTCTGCATTTTGAAAAAAATATTACATAGATGTAAAGAAGTGGAGAATGGGAGTATATAGAAAAATGGAGGATGGGAATCCGAAAGAAGAAAGAAAGAAAGAGAGAAAGAAAGAAAGAAAGAGAAAAGACAAAGAAAAGAAAAGAAAAGAAAAGAAAAGAAAAGAAAAGAAAAGAAAAGAAAAGAAAAGAAAAGAAAAATAGTTCCCATCTGCCGGGGAGGTTTACCTTCCCAACCCTACCCTCTGCTCTCGGTAATGAGCAAAGTGTGTGTTTTGATGAAAGGAAAACTACTTCATTCTGCACCCACTTCAGCTTCCTCGGGAACAGAGCAGCCTCACCATGAGAGTCAAAATATTTTTCCTTCACAAAGAAAAATGGATCCATCGTCATTTCATTAACTTTGGCATCTTAGATAAAGATGATGTCAAGAGACCTTGAGCAGGTGCTGAACAATGTGGGGAACAAGAAAGAAAACAAGCATTAAACCTGTCAATGGTTATAAATGACAAAAAAGCACCCTGGGAAATACTCAACTCTTTGCCATGTATTCTTCATTTTCAGATGAGATACATGAAATGCTAAAAAAAAATAAAATAAAATAAAAATAAAAAACCACCTGGACAACACTGAAAGATTAGAGGTGGAGGTCCTTCCCACACCCTTGTAGGGATGGCACCTTCAGATAAATGAGCGCTGGCCTCAGGCCCATCTGTCTTAGTGTTCAGTCTGCCCTTCATCCCTGGAGAAGACTGTCCAACTAACTGGCCTGACCTCAGTGCTGGAGAGCCAGCTGGCCCAAGCTGCCAGCTGCTTCTGTCACCTCACAGGTGCAGCAGGGACAGGCACATGGGGATGGTTTCCCCAAGGTCCCTTCACCACAGCCACACTGGCCAGCAGCAGGGATCCCTCATGCTACAAGGAAGACCCCCCCACAGGCACATCCCTGGTCTCCATCTGACCCGAAGGAGTAGATGGGTTGTGCCTGGCAGAGCACTGAGTGGGAAGCCAGCACCAAGAAGCGTGGGTGAATGAAATGTATCGAACAAGCCACTTCCTCTCTGGGACACTTTTCTTACGGAAGGAGGTAGCTGGACCAAAGAACTTTGAAGCCATCCTTTCATGAATCCAAAATGCTATGACCTGATGTGATAGAAGGTTGTGGGTGTTTGTAAATAAAGGAATATGTATAGGAAAGGTATATTTAAGAAGAGTTTGTGATCTGTGCTGGCCAATACAGTAGCCGCCAACCATATTTGGCTATTGGGCACTGAAATGTGACTAAGTGTGTCTAGAATTTAAATTTTAAATTTAAAAACATACTTAATTCAGCAGTGGCTGGGTGGCTCAGTCAGTTAAGTGTCTAACTTCAGCTCAGGTCATGATCTCATGGTCCGTGGGTTTGAGCCCCATGTTGGGCTCTGTGCTGACAGCTCAGAGCCTAGAGCCTGTTTCAGACTCTGCCCCTCTCCCACTCATCTCTGCCTCTCTCAAAAATAAATACACATTAAAAAAAAGACATATTCAATTCAGACTGGAACACATTTAAGTGTTTCTAGAACAACCTGGATTTGGGAATCTACTTTTTCAACTTTAAATTTTATTTGAAAAATACAGATCAAGTATTTCCAATAATTTAGCATCCAAATTAAGACATAAAATAATGGGTTTCAAGAAAAAAAGCAATATAAAATACCTCAGTAATAATTGTATATATCAAGTCATGTTGAAATGTGACTATTTTGGATATGTTCAGTTAAAAAAACATATTAAAATAAATTTAACTTTTTAAAAAGATCTTTAAACCTTGAGATCATGACCTGAGCTGAAGTTAGACACTTAACTGACTGAGCCACCCAGGCACTGCCGAATTAAGTATGTTTTTAAATTTAAAATTTAAATTCTAGACACACTAGTCACATTTCAGTGCCCAAGAGCCAAATATGGTGGCTATTAGAAATTTGAAAATATACAGTGGCTCACACTATCGTGATCATCTATGTAAAGAGTGTATTAACAAAAAGGGGGTCTTATTTGCCAGAAATGATATTCCCAAAGACAGATATTTCTCCAAACAAGCGTTAGAAGACACTCAGCACTTAGTCATTATGCTTTCTGTTTGAAAAGGTGAAGCACAAAAAGGTAGTATGTTCTCAGGCACTTGTGCTAAAAGAACCATTCAGATGCTCATGGGCTCGCCCATTCATGCCGCTGGTCACTGTGTTTAGCACCTGGGACATACAGGTGACTGCAACTTGGCTCCTGCCCTCAAGTAATAGATGGGAGAGAGAGACAAGTCAACCAGCAATCACAGCGTGTGTACAGATGCTGTGGAAGCAGAGCGGGCATATAAAATAAAGTGAAGAGATCAGCACCCTGAAGAGTGCTACTCAGTCAGGAATGAAGTCCCTTTTTACCAGCCACAGAGTTCATAGTTTCACAGTTTGACCCTGCACACTCTAGTAACTTAGCCAACTGCTCATGCACTGAACATATCATGTGGATTCCCTTTATGGTCCAGGTGCTGTTACAGGCACTGGTGATGCCAGCGGTGAGTAAGACAGAGGAGGCCCCATGCTCTGCAACTTCCATTCTTGTGGGTGTGGGACAGGGGGAGTAACAACCAAACAGATACATGAAGAAGATCATTTCAGAGAGTTGCAAGTGTTGTGAAGAAAATAAAGTGTGTGACCAAATTGAAAGTCACTAGGTGGGAATAACTGTTCATGGACTCTACCTCTTTCCATTTTTGATCCTCCAAGAAAAATAAGAAAAATAAATGAAGATGGTGAGGAGACAGTTGAATTGAGTCTTCCACTCCATTAGGGTAGGGATTCCCCTACATGCCTAAACTAGGACACTGATTTCAGTGGCGGATGGTGAATGTGAATGTTTTCTCAAGTAATGTGCTCACTTCAGAGATAGCTATTACTAAAGATAAACAATAGATGCTTTTATATCACTTCTCTCCTGAACTACCTGGATACTTACAGCTTCCATCACCTTTTCTTAACTAACAGTTGAATAGCTATTCCAATAACAGGGATGACGTATATCCACTAAGTAATAAATAAATTTTCCTATGCATCTTGTGGTGATAAATCTCATTGTTTCATCGCCAACATATTTTATGAAAGGATATTCTTTAGATATTTCACTAAACTTTTGTTATCTAACATTTATACAACAATTGCATTTGAAGTGGTCCAATGGAAAGACAGTGCAAGCAAGCAAGGCCAAACAGCTCTTACCCCAACCTCGCCACATATGGCTATGAGACCTTAGAGAAGTCCCTTATCCTTCCTTAGTCCTTACTCCTGAATTTGCAGAAGGAAAGGAACTCTAAAGTCTTTCTCCCAGAATACACACTCTGTGATGCCAAAATACAATTACAGGAAAGACATAATGACTGACTTAAGTGCTCTTCTTCTGTTGGTGTGTTCTGGGCAAGATATAAGGAAAGTAAGCCCACTTTTAAACATTTCTTTTAAGGGGAAACTAAAAGTCAAAGGTATGAAGGAGATAGGATTTATAAATTCAGGAACCAGCTGTCCTGCTCCATGATCATTTGGTAACACTGTATATGAGGGACAGAGTGGTACATAAGAAAGCAAAGGTTCTTGGGGGCACCTGGGTGACTCAGTTAGTTAAGCGTCTGACTCTCGGTTTTGGCTCAGGTCATGATCTCATGGTTTGTGGGTTCGAGCCCCACATCCGGTTCTGCACTGACAGCGTGAAGCCTGCTTGGGATTCTCTCCCTCCCTGTCTCTCTGTCTCTCCCTGCCCACTCATGCTCTCTGTCAAAATAAATAAATTAAAAAACAATTTTAAAAGAAAGCAAACGTTCTTATTTTTACAAATTTTTTAGTTGACTCATGAAGTCATCTATAGTGGCCAAGGGCAGTATAATAATGATGACCGAGCACTGTGTCAGAGGTTGGGAAGGAAATTGGCCAAATATTCACACTACAACTCAGGCACTAATTCACCATACTTTGGACCATATCAATCATGCAGAGATTTCCATCTGACAAAAAAAGAAAAAAACAGTCTATTTTCTTGGATTTTATACTGACTTACTGTTCTAGAAAAGAGCTACATGCAAAGTTTATAGCCCTTTCCTCTTGTAAAATAGAAATAATGGTATCTGATTCTTGCTGGTATATTTTGATCGCTAAGGTTTATGACACAATATAATCACTGCAGAAGACAAACAGTACACGTAAACACAAAGCATTCCACAGGGTCTCCAAGTGCATTTAGGATCTGCCTCTTCCTACCTTACTTGGGAAGTCTTGGTAAGTTTTCCCTCTTAGGTTGCTTCACAAGGCCAATTATAAATTAGACTAATTAAACTTTCTGTTGTATGTTCTGTAACCTTGTATCTTTTTACCTGCCCTTCTATTATATCATGTTTGGATATAATCACAAGGGTTAGTAATGTTTGAAAAAAAAAAGAAATAGATTTATAAATACAGAGAACTTGTGGTTGCCAGAGGGGAGAAGTGTGTGGGTATGGGGAAAAAAACAGGTGAAGGGGGTTAAGAGGTGCAAACTTCCAGTTATAAGATAAATATGTCATGGGGATGAAAAGTACATCACAGGAACTATAATCAATTATATAATATATATAACTATAATCAATTATAATAACTTTGTATGGTAACTGGTGGTAACTAGACTTATCATGAGCACTTTGTGATGTATTTATAGTGGATCCTTGAACAACATGGGGGTTAGGGGTGCCAACCTGCTGCACAGTTAACTTTTGACTCCTTAAAAACTTAACTGCTAACAGCCTACTATTGACTGGAAGCCTTACCAATAATATAAACAGTTGATTAACACATATTTTGTATATATATTATATATTGTATCTTACAATGAAGTAAGCTAGAGAAAAGAAACTGTTATCAGAAGGAAGAGAAAAAATATGTACAGTACTGCACTATATTTCTTTAAAACAAGTATGTGTGTGAGCGGACCAAAGCAGGTCAAACCCATGCTGCTCAAGGGTCAGCTGTAACAGTCGAATCACTATGTAGCACACCTGAAACTAACAGAATACTGTCATGCCAACTGGACTTCAATTTTTTAAGAATAAAGCTTGACTATTCAAAATATTCTGTTTGGGATATAAGGTTATATGTCTGGAAAAAATAAGTAATGAGGCCCTTTAAAAAAAGATAAAAGTTGAAAACAATTTTCTTATTCTTTTCCAATTATTCTTTTTTTTAAAAAAAAGGGTGGAGTAGAGGGTATATCTTTCCAAATACTGTGAAGTTTTGATTCAGGCAGATTTCATCCTACTCGTTTTTTGTATTTTCTGCAAACATTTTGTCAGCAAACATTTTTGTAAAAGGCCAGAGAGTAAGTTTTTTGGGCTCTGTAGGCCAGATGGTCTCTGTTGTAGTTACTCAACTTTGCCGCTGTAATGCAAAACCCAGCTAGAGACCACATATAAACCAGTGAATGTGGTTAGGGTCCAATAGAACTTTATTTATGGATACTGCAATTGGAATTTCACATAATTTTCATGTGTCATCAAGTATTCTTCTTCTTTTGATTTGTTTTCAACTATTTAAAACTGTAAATACCATGAGCTTACAGGTAATTCGAAAACAAGGGCAGATTTGGCCCCAGTTACACAGTTTGCTGACCCCTCTTCCAAGGCATCACATTGCTGGCGACATACTGTTCTGTGGGTTTCTGAAAAAAAGAGTGAATGGACCTTAGTGTCCAAACCTGATGCTTGGAATGTTTATGTATATACACATGTGCATACCTATATGTGTGACTTTGTGTATATTTGCCAAAGAATCTACTCTTTGTATATTTGAACATAGTGACTGTCATTTGAGTCATGGAAAGACATTACTAGGGGTGTTTTCTATCCTATGCACAGACAAGTCAAAGTTCTTTATTAACGCACTCATTGACAAATATTTGTTGGGCACTACCTTTATGAAGTAGCATGATCCGACACATGTATTTATGACACCCAAACTCAACAAGTACTCGGTAGTATGAGGAAGAGAGCAATTTTTAAGTAGAACAACAGATCTCATACACAGTTCCATTTGAGGAGCATTTGCCCCAGAGTAAGCCTTCAACAGGACCAAAACCACGATATTCTTTATGCGATGCATCGGCCATATGGTTCACTTCTGCATTCTATTTCTTCCCCTGGACAGGGGCAGAGCAGAGGAAGTTCCAATGTTTTATTTGTAATTTACTATCATATTCTATATATTTCCTACTAATAGTGACTTCAATTCCTTTGTAGAGCAACGCACAGGAATAAACAAATATTTATGGAGTATCTCCTATATTTCTAATACTCTACTAAACTTAATAGAAAATGAAATAAAAAATGTATAACTTTTTGTTTTAATATCAGAATCATAATCACAGACTTACATGGTTCTTTTCAGCATTATTTCATTACAAGAACTAAACTTGGATGTTTGTCGATAGTTAATGAATAGTGTGATTTTCAAACTATTTGCTGGCAAAGATGTGGACACAATGGAAGAACGCACTTAGAGCTATGCTCTCCAAGGACCTCTATCTGCTCTGAAGGAGAGTGGATTGTCCTTTAAGAAACATAAAATAGGTTTGTTCCTCTTTTTCTGTCCTCCTCCCTCACTCCAACGCATACACTCAGCCATTAATCAGAGAAAGGAAAAGGCCAGATGGTGTAGGGGATTAGCAATGAGGAAAGGCCCAAGTTTCACCTCACGGTTGTTATTAAATTCTAGTGCAGATTGGCAGGGATACAAACCTCGGGCCATCTGAGAGCTCTTGGGGAGTGTTGGTCCATTTCCTAATGAGCAGGTGTTGACATGGAAAAAGCTGCCTATACAACAGTCCTGCAGGCACAGATCCTGAGGTGTAGAGAATCTTCCCCAGTGTTTCCTCCCATCTGAGAAACCATGCATTCAATTCTGCACACCTAGACATGGTTTATGCCTTCCGGCAGCATACCCAATAAAATATATCAATAAAATTTTCTATCTGTGGTCTGTCCTGCAGAGGTGGTGATTTCACAACACTTTGCCTTACTTTAAAATTTTAATTTAAATCTAATTTAATTTGGGTTCCCCAAAACTTCAATAACCCCTTGTAGACATGCTTGTGCATACAGATTGCACACTGCATTAACTATTTCCTGGATGGAAACTGGCCTCAATAGTCCAGTCAATGAAAATAAAATATACATCAAAATCTTCAATATGGAGATTTTTTGTCTCACAGCCATGATACTAAAATCTAGTAAAATTTAGCCCAAGTCCATATTCCATCAGTGGTAATAGTAGGGTTTACCAAATAGAAATACCACTTTACTACAGACATATAATGTGTTTCACCATGTCAGGGAGCTGATCAGTTAGACTGGAAAGAAAAGCACAGAATTATGGCAAGTAGTTTAACACAGATCCAATATTCATGTTATTTTCAAATATGATTTTCCAGCCAACTGATATTTTAAACACTCAGGAAGCCATGAATATTTGACTTTTAAGAAAGGAATAAGAATGCTGATTCTGCTTCCAACCAAAATGTTTGTAAGTCATTTTAATAATGGTGCTGTTCTCAAATAAAAACATGATGCTCATAAGAAAAGAATTTCCCCCATCTTTATGAGTTCTTGTGAATGTTAACAGCAAAAGCAAAAATCCTAAGGTAACTACTACATTTCATGATGCCATGTTCTACTAGGGTGGCAATAAAACCCATCTTTTGCATAAATAGATCATCTCGAGCTTTAGGTAACTCTAGATAGAGATTTTATAAAGCTCCACAGATCTTATTACATAGAGAGTAGCAATTTAAAAATACAAATAATTCTGTATGTTGTGGCTGTGTAAGGCCCTTTAAAAGTCATTTTTATTTATTTTTCATGTCTTCAACATATATTCTTAAAAATTTCAAATCATGAATTAAAAATAGGAAAATAATCATATTGCATTACCTTATACCTGTTAGAATGGCTATTACCAAAAAGACAAGAAATAACAAGTGTTGGTGAGGATGTGGAAGAAAAAGGAATCCTCATGTATTGCTGGTGGGAATGTAAATTGCTGCAGTAAAAAACAGTATGGAGATTCCCCCAAAATTAAAAATAGAATTACCATATGATCCAAGGACTCCACTACTGGGTATTTACCCAAAGAAAACAAAAACACTCATTCAAAAAGATACATGAACCCCTATATTTACTACAGCATTATTTATAATTGCCAAAATAAGGAAGTGACCTATGTGCCCACTGGGAGATAAACAGATTTAAAAAATGTGGTATACACACATACACCCACACACACATCCACAGAGTAAAATATTGGTCATAAACAAGAATAAGATCTAGGCATTTGTGACAACATGGATGGAACTAGAGGGTATTACCCTAAGTGAGATAAATCAGACAAAGACAGATACTATAATTTCACTTATATGTGGAATCTAAAAAAAAAACCCAAATGAACAAACAAACAAAAGCAGAAACAGACCCATAAGTACAGAGAACAGGTGGTTGTCAGAGGGGAGAGGGGTGGGAGGTGATGGTTAAACAGATAAAGGCGATTAAGAATACACTTAGCAACAGAAAACAACAACAACAACAAACACTGAAAACAGAATTACCAAATGATTTAGCAATTCCACTTCTGGGTGTATATTTGAAGGAAACAAAATCACTATCTTGAAAAGATATCTATGCCCCATGTTTTATTTACAATAGTCAAAACATGGGACAACCTAAGCGTCTATGGACAGACAAATGTGTGTATGTGTGTGTATATCCATTATATATATATATATATATATATATATATATATATATATATATATAACTTTACACACCCACCCATCCACCTACACACACCCCCACATGCACACACATACAAAGGAATATTATTCAGCCACAATAAGGAAGATAATTCTGTCATTTGTGACAGCATGAATGGACCTTGAGGGCATTATGCTAAGTGAAATAAGTCAGACAGAGAAGACAAATACTGTATGATCTTACTTATATGCAGAATCTAAAAACACTAAACTGATAGATACAAAGAGAGTGTGAATGAAATGGGTGAAAGTGGTCAAAAGGTACAAACTTTCAGTTATAAGATAAATAAGTTCTGGGAATATAATGTATAGCATGATGAGTAAAGTTAACAACAGTGTATCATATATTTGAAACTTGCTAAGAGAGTAGACCTTAAAAGTTCTCAACACAAGAAAAAAGTCTGTAGGTAATGGATGTTCACTAAACTTATTACAGTAATTATTTTGTAATATATACATATATACAATCATCATGTTGTGCACCTAGAACTACTACAATGCTGACAATTTTATCTCAATAAAACTTCAAAAAATCATATTGTCATCACTCATAAATAACCACCATTAACATTTTTGTTATATATCCTTTTAAGCCTTTTTTATGCATACAAGTATTTACATGTAAGTATCTTACCAAAAATAGAATACCACTAGTAGCTTCACAATCTGCTTTTAAATATATATTATATACCAACTATATACAATGAACACCCATACAGTTCACTAAATACTCTTCTATAACTTTTAAATGGTTGTATAGTATTTCATGTGATGAATCTGTCATATTAAAAAAAAATCAGCCCCCTTCCATTAGACATTTAGGTTGCCTCCAATTTTCCTATGAGAGAAACAATGTTATAAATGACCACTCTTTTCACCAGATGAGTTCACACACTCATAAGTAATGTAGGATAAATTTCCAGATGTAGATTTCCAAAAAGGTGAAACAAATATGACTTAGCAGCGAGGCTTAAATACATACTTACAGACTGGCAGAATTAAACTGCATTTCCATTATTACATGCCCAACTCCACTTACATTTTCTGTGTCCAACAATTGCTCTACTGACAAACAAGATGAGAAACATAGAGTAATGTCTTACCTATGATAAAGTAATTGCTTACCTTTCATATTACCTACAGTGTATCTACAGCATCTAAGACTGAACCTATTTTTAAGCCCCAAATCAACATATTCATGATAATTTTCACCAGTGCCACATTTCCAATTCTTAAAGTATTATGGTCCAAAAAATAGCTTGAAACTCTACTGGTTTGGGATTGTGCAGATAACCAAAATATATAATTACTTATAAAACAAAAATATAAACAATTGAAATCTTTCTAAGTATCAATGGTCCTCGAGGAAAGGTGTTGCTTTTGATTAGACACCAAAAAACTCAATGTTCTGTAAATTCCAGAAAGATGCACAAAGACTGCTGTATCACAATACTGATAAGACTATTTATAAAAAATTGCCAAATTTATGACAATTTGTCCATAATAGTATACCATACTATGTGATAGATTGCAAAAATGGTACTAATTCTCCTCTGCCCCATATCCACAGTCATTTGGAATTGGTGGTGAAGTCCATTTTTCAAACTTGTAAATCTGGGTTGTTCTTGTGACTTACTTTGATCAAAAAAATATGGATAAAAAGCAATTCTGTCATATCCCAAGACTAGAACTCGAGAGAATCTGCACATTTTCATTCTGTCTAGGAACACTGCAGAACCACTATGTGAACAACTCTGGCTTAGTCTGGTAGACGATGAGAGACTTATGGCCCATTACCTGCATTGCTCAGATAATAGCCATCCAAACCCGAGAAGCAGAGCCTCCTAGCAGACTGGCAGCTGATCAAAGACCCCCATGTGAACCTGCCGGGACTCTAAGAACTTTCTAGATGATCCTAGCCCAAATGGTCTACTCACCATATTATTATTTTAATTTACTAATTTGGGATGGTTTGTTATGCATTACAAGTAATTGACACCAAAAATTCAGAGAACACAATTTACAAAACTATATATAATTACTAGGGACTAGATGTTAAAAAGATAAGTGAATATTATGAGTAACTTTATGCCAATAAATTTAAAACTTAGATGAAATGAACAAATTCCTCAAAAAAATTCCAACTTACTAAAACTGACGAAAAATGAAAAGGAAAATTTGAGAGGCTATTTTTTTAAAAAAGAAATTGAAATCATATTAACATTGTTTCAGGAGAGAAACTCCACAGTCATATGGTTTCACTGATGAGATTAATTAAATTTCTAGGTAAGAAATATCAATATTACATCAACTCTAGAAAACCTGAACAAACCAATAACTAGTAACAAAATTGAATGATAAATAAAAAAAACTCTCAACAAACAAAAGCCCAGGACCAAATCGATTCACAAGTGAATTCTACCAATATTTAAAGAAGAGTTAATACCTATTCTTCTCAAAATATTCGGAGAAATTGGGGTGCCTGGGTGGCTCAGTTGGTTGGGCATCCGACTTTGGCTCAGGTCATGATCCCACGGTTCAAGAATTCGAGCCCCACATGGGGCTCTGTGCTGATGGCTCAGATCCTGGAGCCTGCTCGGATTCTGTGTTTCCCTCTTTCTCTCTGTTCCTCCCCTGCTTGCACTCTGTCTCTCTCTGTCTCTCTCTCTCTCTCTCTCTCTCTCAAATAAAGATTTAAAAAATTTAAAAAGAATTATTCCGAGAAATAGAAGAGGAAGGAAAGCTTTCAAATACATTCTATGAGGCCAGTAGTACCCTGATACCAAAACCAAAGACACCACAAAAAAAAAAAAGAAAAGAAAACTACAGGTCTCAACAAAATATAAGCAAACTGCATTCAACAATACATTGAAAAGATCAATCACCACAATCAAGTGGCATTTATTTCAGGGATGTAAAGCTGCTTCAATATTCACAGATCAACATGATACCCCACATCAACAAAATGAAGGTTAAAAATCATATGATCATCCCAATAAATGCAGAAAAAGCATCTGACAAAATTCAACATCCATTCATGACAAAAACTCGCAACAAAGTGGGTTCAGAGGAAACATACCTCAACACAATAAAGGCCATATATGGAAAAACTCATAGCTGACATCACACTCAATGGGGAAAAACTGAGAGCTTTCCCCTCTAAGATCAAGAACAAGACAAGGATGTCCACTTTCACCACTTTTATTCAACATAGTACTGGAAGTTGTAGCATAGTAATCAGATAAAATAAATAAATAAATAAAAAGCATCCAAATTGATTAGGAAGCAGTTAAACTCTCACTATTGGCAGGTGATGTGATATTATACATAGTAAACCCTAAGGACTTCCCCAAAGAAGAATTAGAAATAATAAATGAATTCAGTAAAGATGCAGGATGCAAAATTAATACACAGAAATTGGTTACACTTCTATACACTAATAATGAAGTGGTAGAAAAAGAAATTAAAAGAAAAATTCCATTTACAATTGCACCAAAAAGAATAAAATACCTAGGAGTAAACTTAACCAAGGAGGTAAAAGACCTGCACTCTGAAAACTATAAAACACTGATGAAAGAAATTGAATTTGACACAAATGGGAAGATATTCCATGCTCACGTATTGAAAGAATTAATATTGTTCAAATGTCCATCCTACCCAAAGCAAAGTGCAAATTTGAGGCACTCTCTATCAAAATACCAACAGCATTTTTCACAGAACTAGAAAAAGTAAACTAAAATTTGTATGGAACCACAGAAGACCTCCAATAGCCAAAGCAATCTTGAGAAACAAGATCAAAGCTGGAGGTATCACAATTCCAGATTTCAAGATATACTACAAAGCTGTAGTAATCAAAACAGCATGGTACTGGCATAAAAACTGACGTGTTGATCAATGAGACAGAGAGCCCAGAAATAAATCCATGCTTATATGGTCAATTAATCTATGACAAAGGAGGCAAGAATAGCTTCAGATATTTCAGTCTTTCAGAATATAGAGGAGGTAGAGACACTTCAACTCATTTTATGAGGTCAGAATAATCTTAATACCAAAATCTAACAAAGAAATTAGCAACAAATAATATAAAATTATCTCTCTCATCAAGATATATGGAAAAACAAACTGGAAAATATTTGCAAAGTCAAATTTAGCAACAGAATGGGTTTATTCAAAAAATGCAAACTTGAATTAACCTTCATGAAAGTCAATAGAGACAATGCATCATAAATCCAATAAAGAGAAATAAAAATGATTATTTCAACAAATGCAGACAATCTATTTGACAAAATTGAATCTCCTTATGACATTAAAGAAAAAACCTCACCAAATTAGGAATTAGAAGAAAATTTTCTCAATCTGATAAAAAAAGGTCTATGAAAGAGCTACAAAAGCTATTATTATACATAATGGTAAACTACTGAATGCTTTCATACTAAGAGTAAGAACAAGCTAAGCATGTCCTCTACCACTACTTCTATTTAACATTATACAGGAGATCTTAGCCAGTGTAAAAAGTGTAAAAAGAAAAGCAATAAAGTCATAAGGTTTGGAAAGGAAGAGTAAAGCAGTCTCTTTTCATAGACGACATAACTGGTTACACAGAAAAACCCTAAAGAATTTACAAAACAACTCCTAGAATAAGTGACTTTAGCTTAGTTTTAGGATACAATCGGATCTATTTACATTAGCTATCTATTTGTATACAAAATACAAATCTATTTTATATGCTGGCTGCAAACAATTGGAAAATGAAATTCCAAAAAAAAAGAAAAAAGAAAAATCCTACTTTTGAAAGCGCCAAAAACCGGTAAATACTTTGGAATATTTTTTTTTTAAGTAATCTCTATGCCCAACATGGGGTGTGAACTCACAATCCAGAGATCAAGAATTGCACGTTCCACTGAATGAACCAGCCAGGCGCCCACAGTTAGGAATAAATTTAATGAAAGATATGCAAGATGTTCACACTTATACACTGCATACACTGCAATAATTGCTGAAAGAAATTAAAGAAGTTCTAGACAAATGTAGAGATATACCACACTCATGGATTGAAAGTCCCAACATTGTTAAAACGCCCATTTTCCTCAGATCTACAGATTCAATGAATTCCCCATTGTAACTTTATCAGTTTTTTTAAAATGACAAGCTTATTCAAAAATTTGTAATAGAGAAAAAGGACCTAGAATATACAAAGCAATCTTGAAAAATAAAAACAAAGTTGGAAGACTTATACTACCTGAATTCAAGATTTATTATAAAACCACAATAATCAAGAGAGTATGGTACTGGTGTTAAGATAGACAAAGAGATCAACGGAACAGAAATAGACCTATACTTAAATCTTTGATTTATTTGTAATAAAGGTACAAAGCAATTCAATTGGGAGAAGAAAGTCTTTTCAACAAATTGTACAGGAAAATGGCACGCGCATGTGGAGAATAATGAAGTTCTATTCCCATTTCACACTATACACTAGAACTCAACTTTACCAGATACTTACAAATGGCTAATACATAAAAGGATGCTTATCAAGTATTATTAGTTATCAGGGCAACACAATTAAATCCACCATGAAATACTACTAACCATCTACCAGAAAGGGTAAAATTAAAATGACAGACGCAAATCAAATGGTGGCAAGAATGTGAAACAACCAGAACTCTATCACATTATTGGGGGCGGGGAGGTGAAATTGTACAGCTACTTTGGCAGCTCTTTATAAAACCACCCTACGACTCAACAATCTCACTCCCAGAAGTTTACACAAGAAATAATAAGGCATATGTTCACAAAAGACTTGGTACAAGAATGTTCACAGATTTATTCATAATAACCAAAACCAGAGACAGCCTAGGTGTGGATCAACAGATGAATGAATAAACTGGTGCCTTCATACAATTAATATCTCTCGGCAATGAAAAGCAACCAACCACTGTTCTACATAACAGCACAATGAATCTCAAATACATAATGCTGAGTGAAAAAGATCAGAGCAGCAGCTGCCCGTGGGAGTTGGATGAGGTGGGGAACCAGAGAAGGGGCATGAGGGAATTTTCTGGGGTGATCATAATGTCTTACATCTCAACAAAGTTCTCTTGTAAAAATTCATCAAATGGCACACTTAAGTTTTGTGCATTCCACAGTATGTACATTTTACCTTAAAAAAGTAAACACACATTGACCTCCAGTTAAACTGGTATGGATACCTCACTTTGAAATACATAAAAAATAGGATGGAATAATGGGTGGTTAGAGAGATTGGTAGATGATACACAGGTAACAAATGTAGAAAAACATTAGTTGTAGACTCTAGGTGGTGGGCATATGGGTGTCCACTGTACACTTTCTTCAACTTTTTTGTATATTTGAAAATTCCCTTAATCACATGGTGGGAGAAGAAAATTAAAACTGATACTACAGGGTAGACCACTTTCGTTTCTATACAATTTTCACATATAAGAGATTACTTTCTCACAACAATTCTGTAAATATAGACAAGGCTGACATCAACTATGTTTTACAGCTGAAGACACTGTCTCATAAGGGACCTTGCCCAAAGTGTCAGGGCAGTAAACAGCAAACTCACAGTTCCAGGGGATCCCAGACTTCTTCATAAAGGGCCAATTAGCAAGTATCTGGGGCCACACAGTCACTGCCACAACTATTGTACCTGCTTTTTATAGTATGAAAGCAGATGCTAGACAATTTGTAAATAAATGGACATGGCTTTGCTCCAATAAAACTTTTATCTACAACAACCGAGAGGGGCCAGTTTGTTGATCCCTAGATGATACTCCAGGTTTTTTCATTATAGAAGTTATAGAAAAGGATTGATTTTAGAGTCAGATTTACCTGTGTTTTATGTACGCTGTGGGGTTACTATGACACCTCAATTTGGTAACTCTTTTAAAGTCACTAGCATTGTACTTGTTTTAAAGATATTCAATGATTTTCCCCATTATCTTACCTTTTTCTCAGTTGCTATTTTTGCCACTATACCTCATGGCCTGAATGAATTGCAACAAGAAAAACAAGCTGCTTACTGTTGTTCGTCCAAATTAATCAACCATGGTAGACTTTTGTTCAGTAAATCTCTAACGGTTGCACTGTCAATGGAAATCCATGATTGTTCCTCCATTTTCTAGGCTAACTTTCAAACAGAAATACATTGAGGGCCCTCCAGGTTTTCAACTCTATTATATCACATGGAGGTCCCAGTTACTCTCCCCCATTCCACACCTGAGTAAACAAATTGTTTAAACACACGCTTTCTCTTGGGCCATTTCTCTAACCTGCATGATTTCATTTACTCCTTGTTGCTACCCTGTGTGTCCCTCGTATCCAAAATCCCACTGAAAATTGAGTGTGTGGCACCTCTACACTCTTATCTTTGGCTTCTCTCCAAAACCTTGAAGCAACTGAGGCAGCAAAATGCTAATAATTTGAATGTATTTCTTTCTACAGAATTATGAGAATGTAAATTATCCAACCATCCCTTGCTCAATATGTCAGTGGGCAAAGTTGGAAGGGTTTGGCCAAACATTAGGTTACAAGGGAATAGACTTCTTCCATATTCTCTAAAAGCTTACAAAATAATACCACAATAAGAATAGATCCATTAAATGAGCATTTATTATGTGCTAGACACTCTTTGATTCCTTCATTTACATATTAATATGTATGAAATACTCATCATGTGCTGGGACTTACATGAATTATCTAATGAATCTACACCCAAATCATGTAAGGTAGGTGTCATAACTCCTGTGTTACAAACTGAGTAAATTGAGTCTAGAGAGTATTACTTTCCCAATGCCCCTTTGCCAGGGAGTGGCAGAGATAAAATCTAGCAGAGATGCAACCTTTTGGAAACTTAACAAATATTGTGACTGCATATTTGAGGTCACTTGTTTCATGTGTTTCTTCATTGCTTTGACCTTTTCCAGCATATTTGTCCTGTCTCTTCCACTTAGCTATTATCTCTGTAAAGAACTGGTCCAGGAGGCCCACCGCCTATGACTGTCCCCCATCTCTTCCCACTACTCTGCACACAGTGGAAAATCAGTAACTTTTGTTGCTTTTTGCCCTCAGCCTCCACCACCATCTGTTCAGGCAACTAATTTCCCAGCACACCCCCTGCAGAATGTTTTTTCACTTTATTCCCAGCTTCTCTAGAATTAATCTGCGGAAGGCAAGAGAATCAGGGACTCCCGCTCCTACGAAACATTCTCTCAACTTTGAACTTTGCCATTACACTTAGCAATCTGCTGTGCCACTCAGACAAGGAAGGACTCTGGAGGACTGACAGAAAAAGAATGAAGGCATCTGCCTATAAGCTCCTTTAGAGCATGAAGTGCAATCTGGAGAGACAACCTCCTCCCAGTGCACAAGTAGAACGCATCAGTCACCGGGGCTGACGTTGTGGATGTCACCACATCCTCCTCTAGCTGGGGCTTCTTCTTTTTCTTTCTTTCCATTTCCCCCTAGCCAGGCTTTTACACCAACTGAGATCTTCTGGGCAGACTCCACTTCTCAGATGTGCTTCTGAGATCAGCTAATAATACTGGGTACATTAACTAATTAGCAAGAGTAAGGAGTTCAGAAAACAAACAGGCATGGAACAATGCTATTATTATGTGGCTTTTGCCTGACACTGTTGTCCTCATTAAGCAGGGAGTGATGTCAATATATCTACGAAGGAAGGCAAAGTAAAATCCTTACTGCAAGCTGCCAACTGGGTTCAAATTCCTTTTTCTTGAAATTAGACATAGCCACTGCTGCAGAGAGACCTGTAGCTGATTCCTCCACCCTCTCTTTTTTCTTCAGTTTGATTTTTTTTTAAGACTCTCTTCACTACTATAGCCATGCAGCCTCATTTTGCATTGCTTGAGACTTTGGTTTATGAAACTTTCCAAACAGCAACTTCTCCAGTTCTAAAAAGACCAACAGAAAACTGTAGTAGTATTTTCACTTTTCTCATCAGTCAGGATTCATGGTACTTTTCTGAAATGAACTTATTGCCACATCCCTCGTGTATCACATGGTAGGTAATATTGGCCTACTTGTGTGCTACTTGTTAAAAACAACAACCCTTCTGATTGAGCAAAAGATGAATATAGAAAGGCCTTGCCTGATTTACGTGCCATTGGTCCTTTCCCTCTTTCCATCCTCCTCCCTCCCTCCTTCCCCCTCTCCTTTTCTCTCCCTCCCTCTTTCTCTCATTCTTTCACTTATTTGAGACTGAAGCTTAGGAAGTAGCTGTTGTATAGAGTTTGGCTCTTCTGTCTCCTCTGCAGACCCAGCCCACTTTCCCACTGAACATCAGAGCCCTTTGATCTCCATCCTGGGCCTTCCCCTCTTCCTGCTCTAGTCTCCACTCAAGCCATGTCATCCAGACCCATAGCTTCCGTTATCGCCTGCATTAGAGGACTCAGCCCAGACCCCTCTTCTGAGCTCCCCAAACCCAAAATTCAACTGTCAATATGACATCTTCCCGTGGAAGTATTCACCCCACCATGTCCAAAAGTTAATGCAAGGCGTGCCCCCCCCACCAACCTGCCACTGTTTTTTTCTTAGTGAACGGCACCTGCATCCACAAGACAGAAGCTTCTCTCGCCAACCTTTCATCATGGGCCGTGTGGTGTGACCTCCATCTCCCTTTCAGCTTCATCATCTGCCAGGCCTGCCATACCCCTGTCTCCACTCTCCACCTACATGATGCCTCTTCACCCCTCAGGTGTCAGGATGTGTGCAGACACCCTACAGTTTCACCTTCCTGCCATCCTGACTAAGCTTCTTCCATTGTGGGATTCAGAGCCTCACTTGCCTCCCTTCAAAGGACAAGTCACAGCTGCGACTTTCCATTTCATGTGTGTCATGATTTGATTACCCTCTAACTCCCCGACGCCAGGTGATAAACTCCACCAGAAGGGGCAATGTGTGTTTTTGTTCACAACTGTATTCCATAGAGATTAGAGTGCATGACACTTAAAAAGAGGTTCTCACTAAATATCTGTTGTAAGGAAGGCAGGGAGGGAGGACAGAAAGGGAAAAAAACCAACTTCTTTGTTAATATCAAACTTTGGTTGGTACAACAGACACTGGCTAGTGATTCTCCACACAATTTCCACTCTCCTGTTGGGCACGTATCTTGACTTCTCTTCCCAGGCTCCCTGCAGCCAGGTGAAGCACTGTCACTGACATCGGAAAGGGATGCACACTGATGTGACATATGGCACCTCAAAGCCTGGCCCTTAAAACTCCCACACAGTCTTTGTCCCTCATCTCTCTTCTCCTGTCCCTCTTTTCTGATGGCTATTGACCCCTTTCCAAGGATCCACTAAAGGACTCCAAAGGCCTTGTAGAGATGGAGTCCCAAACCAAGAGGGGCCTAGGCCCCAAATAACTGCATGGGTCCTCCACACTGGACTGTGTTGTGAACCAGAACTGAACATTTACTGAGTCATATTTAGGGGTTGTCTTAGCAGAGTATTTTGTTTTTATAACCTGGAAAAGAGAAAACAGTTATGCTATGTTTGGGGTTCAAAGGTATACATATGCTTCAACCTGACAAATACAAGTGGTGAACAGTAACTCTACTTTCTGCTCACAGCAACCTAAACAGAGAAATGCTAAGCTTCTCTAGGCCAGATAAAGCTGTTGGGCTATTAAGAACACAGTCTGCTTTCTTGCTGGTTCCTGTGTGTGTATGAGACAATAACACGAACACCAACCACACAAGGAGCCCTTCTGATAGAGCAGTCTTGGGGAGAAGGGACCAGTTTGGAGCTGGTCTGCCTCTAACATTTAGAAGGGGTGGGCATGGGCGACCCCGGCAGAGAGCTGGGCCTCAGTTGGGGAGGTGGGGCAACTGGATGCCAACATTTCCAACCTTGGGAAGTCGGGACACAAATGAATTCAGAAGTGAAAGGTGCTGAGAGAATAGGTCATAAATGTTCTCAGCACAAGAAAAAAAATGTTTTTTAAACTATACAAGGTGACGGATGTTAACTGAACTTCTGTGGTAAACATTTCATAATATGTTATTATGTCAATTCATTACGTTGTAAACCTTAAACAAAGTTATATGTCAGTTATATCTCACTAAAACTGAAGAGAAAAAAAGAGATGTCATAGGATAGTAGAAACAAGCCCAGACTCCAGATCCAGACTGCCTGGACTTGATTCCCAGAGTGACTGCTTGCAAGGGGAATGTTCAGACAAGTGACCTAACCTGTCTGTTTTCATACATCTAAAATGTAGAAACGAGGGCACAGAAGGAACTACTCATAAGCTTTTTATGGAGATGATTTAGTATTTGTAATATGTGATTTTAAAAATTAATATTTGATTTAAAAAAGACTAAGAGGGGCACCTGGGTGGCTCAGTTAGTTAAGTGTCTGACTTTGGCTCAGGTCATGATCTCGCAGCGTGTGAGTTCAGGCCCCACGTAGGGCTCTGTGCTGACAGCTCAGAGCCTGGAGCCTGTTTCAGATTCTGTGTCTCCTTCTCTCTCTGCCCCTCCCTTGCTTGTGCTCTCTCTCTCTCTCTCTCTCTCTCTCTCGAAAATAAACAAACATTAAAAAAATTAAAAAATACTCAGAGAGCCAGGGCAATTAATCTCAGTTATGTACTGTCCAGTTTAAACGGGTCCTACAATTTTTCCTGAAGAGAAATTACTTTTGAATGTCTTATAGGCTTCTAAGCACCACAGAAGAACCAAGAGAGAAAAGAGCCCAAAAACGACAGGTGAGAAGGCATGTAAGGAGGGTGACTCCTCGTCTGCTGCTAGGTAGGAAGTATTTGGAGAGATCACTGCAGCTACCAGGTTGATAAACTGAGCAAGTGTTAAAAATCTCACTGCCCATTACTACCCAGCTTTTGGGGAGGTTAAGCCATAACAGCTCCCTGAGCACTGGTATGGTCCGTCATTTTCACCGTGGTATCCCCACTGCTGATGACTGCACCCAGCACAGAGAAAATGTGCAACAAACATTCAACTCATTGATTTTACCTTTCCAGTGACAACCAAGACTTTCTATTTAGGATTATGATTATTTCAATGTTCACATAGTATTTCTCTGTAAAGTCATTTATCATTTATTCCCACCCAGCACAATATCTTGTACATAATAGGGACTCAATAAAAAATGGAAAGAATTAATGGGTCAATAAAAAGATGGATCATCCCTAAGTCTACTCATGAATCATCTTTCTCCCCAATTTGTGGAATAGTAAAATCTAAGTTTACAAAACTCAAATGTGAAGTACAAAATAATGATCACGTTTCTATGGTACTAATCTTAAGCCCTTTTATAAAGGGATTATAGCAATTCTAGCCACTTCTTTCTCATTAAAGTCTTATGAACTTGAATGAAGGCTTTCTTTTGGTCAATTTACTGGAAATAATATTGAGTTCATAAAAGAAGTCTATTTCCTCTTCTGATGTTGTGCCACATAATAGACAAGTGCAGAGTTTACCATGTGTGAAAATGCTGGCTACCACGTTGCTTTATGTCAGTACCTGTTATTCTTCCATGCTAAGTGCCTCAGGTAAAGCACTACAGAACACATTTTGACCAGATATAGATAAAATCTTTATTACACTGACAAGTTTCTCATCTAGCTCCCACCATAGTTACTAAGTAATTTCTCTTCTCTACGGAGACAATATAAAAACAAACAAACAAAACAAAGTGTTGACCCCTCACACTTGAATTCCAAAATTGTATCATTTACCAGGAAATATCCCATTAACTTTTGGGAAATCTAGGAGTCTCTGCAAGATGAAATCAGCTATATTTATGCGAAATTATAAAAGAAAAGCAAGTTTAGTTCAGATAAAAGAAATTGAACTGTTTTATTCAGCATGATGCAAGAGTATTTTATGGATATTTAATAAATAAACTAAAATATACCCTCCGGTGCTATATAATTTATAATAAAATTGAGCACAAAAGGAAATACTGATATCAATATAGCCACTATTATTTAGCCCCAATTTTTAAAACATTTGCAATTTGAAAAAGACGGTTTCTGTTATTCTTACAGCACAAGAAAAAAATGACATTTTAATTTAGCAACACTTATGTTCATAATAAAAACATGCCTACAAGAGTCCTTTCTGCTAAATAGGTTCAATCCTGTTGTCAGCAAATTCCCAAACCTACCTCCTGCAGGGCAGGTAGCCTCCCTGAGTTTAGCTGTTGAATGCACTCCCCATTCTCGAGTGATGTAGACTCCAGCACATAACGGGAATACACAAATCCTGAGTATTTCTCAGAAGTGTACAAAGCTATTTATATAATGATCGATCTTCAGTGCAATTCAACAAACATAAGACATACCCACAAATAACTATAGTAAACGATCTTATAGGTAATTACAAACAGAAAAAGAGGTACAAAAGGAGCTATGCAATTTCTGGGGGAGACGTCCTTTCAAGGTCAAGGAAGAAAGCCACTGTGAAGGAACAGGTTTTGGAAGGTGGATAGGGTTGAAACGAATATGCCTATCTCTCCTATATGGGATGGACCACAAAATAAAGGTCAATGGTGTAATGCTGCCAAAATCATATGCATGTTTAACAGGATGTTCAGTGAGACCGCTTCAATCTCCCTCTTGGCTAAGGGCATAAAAAGCCGGTGGCAAGAATATCCACCTTGCAGAGTGAGTTATTAGACGCCTCAGCAGCATTTGCAAAGGCAGGCTCTGAGAGTCAGTTTTGTGACCTCAGTTTACTGCTCACCTGAGACTGTGAGAGGTTAGAAAAGCAGAGAAGAGACAGCTGCAGACTAGACAGGAATCACTCCAGATGTCAGTGTGTTCTGAGTAACCCCCACCCCCACCACAACTGTGAGAGCAGAGCCCAAGGATTTCCTTGGAAGTTTGGGGTTCCAGAAGCTGCGTGCATCTCCACGCAAGTGCAGGAGGCAGCAGGCGGGAGAAAGAATGAACCAGACTGCACTGGCAGCTGCCTACAAATCCCTGTGGTACCTGCTGCAGGGCCAATATGCCCAGGTGTTGCTTGTGATCAGCTGGGGGGCCCCCGGGGTGAAAATGGTCTGTCTGCAGCTACCAAAAATCCAGTTCAAGAGGGCCTCCAGTATTCCCAGAGGCTGAGGGAAGAAAAATGTTAGGCCAGCCTATGTCATGGGAAGTACAGTTGAATGTTTTCAGAAGGGACCCCTAAAAGCTGCAAACAGGCAGGTTTAATGCTGTACAAAGCACAAAGAGGAGAAACTTTGAAGTTCAAAGCAGCTGGAGGGAACCACCTCCAGATTACATCAGCAATCTGTCCTGCCTGTGCTCCCTCCCCCCTGCTCCAAGGCCAGAGTGGCCAAGAGCTGGATGAGCTAGTGGGAGAGGGAGGATAAATACTCAGTGATAAAGTGAGAAAGGGACTCCCATCTACTGCCACAAGCTTCCAGTCGGGCTCAAGCTGGAAGGAGAGAAAAGACTTCAACTTTCTATGAACCTCCAAGTTGTTGTTGTTGTTGTTGTTACTATTATTAATATACTTGGATGAACCTGTTAATTTCCTAAATGAGAGTTTTCTTGTGGCAGAGCAGCCAGAGGCCTTTTGTTATTATGAGAGTGAGCCAAACAAGTTGTGGGACGAGCTCTAATATTTTACCAGGGCAGCAAAGAAAACCAAACCTCAGAAAAGATTTCCATGAGCAACAGGGGCATTGAGTAGAGTAGTTTCTGACTCAAAAATCCTACTCATTCAAATACTAGACACATATATCACACGGGCTATAGTAATCGTAATTTACATTTTGATTTCTGTTAAGATAGAAAATATGTAAAAATGAACTGTTACATGCAATTATATATGGATGAATTTTAAAAACATTATGTTGAGCAAAAGAAGCCAGAGCCACACATATCTATAGTGTAAAAACCATTTATTTTTAGGTAAAAACCATCTATATAGTAAAAACCATTTAATTGTACATTTTCAATATGCATATGGTATGATATGTGAATTATGTGTCAATAAAACTGTTTTAAAAAGCCAGACATAAAAGAGGACAAGCAAGACGATTTGATTTATAAAAAGTTCTAAGTAAGAAAATTCAACATCAGTGGTGCTTGATGAGTAGGGAAGGGAGGGGAAGGGCTACAAAGAGGAATGAGGGAAATTTGGGTGTGATGGGAAGTCCTATATCTGAGCTGTGCCATATAGTACAGTATCCATATGTGGCTATTTAAACCCATTAAAATTTTAAAAATTAAACAAAATTAAAGGTTCATTTTCTCAGCCACACCATCCGCATTTCCAATGTTCAAGAACACAGCAACATGTGGCTACTGTATTGGACAGTACAGAACACTTTTTATTATTGTCAAAAGTTTTATCAGATAGTAATGTTCTATCTCTATATATTGATTTCACTGGTGGTTATTTAGGTCTTGTTTGTCACAACCCACCAAAATATACATGCAAAACCAGGTATTTTGTGTATGTGTGTGTGTGTGTGTGTGTGTATGTATGTATGTATGTGTGTATATATATATATATATACACACATATACATATATATATGTTCTGAAATAATAAAATTGACCTAAAAATTGCTATTGAAAGAAAATATCCCTGACAATAGACTGCTGAGATCCATGGAGAAGTACAAAGAGAAGTGGATGTTGTAGAGAGGACATTTGAGATAAGGGCAGGCCCCTAGTAAAGGAAGGAAGGAAAATTTCATGTAGGACATTTGCCAGCGTATGGCAGATGGAAAACAACCGCATTAACTGACCAGAGGTGAGTGGATAAGAAAAAGTTTGAGACCTAAAAGAGACTTCTAGAGAACATGCACATCCAGGGGAACCGTAGGTCCTGGAAGACAGATATTAGGCATAAAGCTTCCGGAAGGCATCCCAGAGAAAAATGAATAACATGGTCAGGATTCAAGTGGTTTAAGAAAGAGCAAGTTTACTGGGGCCAGCAGAGAAGACCGAATGAGAGAAAAAGTCATAAACCAGGCCAACATCTGAAACCTGGTATAAAAACACATATAGAAGCTGATCTGTTTGTCAAGCTAGTTTAATAGTGTAGGCCTGTTTCCTGGGAACATGGGAATTCTGTGCAGAGTTGGTGTTTCATGTAATAGTTTTGAACTTAAAAATAGATGTCTGAGCATGCGTTATTTCAAGCATGCATGGTTTTGTTGCTAAACAATGGATCTAGAAAAAGATGTAAGTGAAAGATTGATGTGCCACCTATGAGGTGGTCAGCATCCTGCAGAAAGAGTGGATGCAAACCTACATGAACTTCTTTGGTTTTCATGGAAGGCTTATTGGTACTACTGGAGGGGAACAAAATGGCAGGTGGATGATACCACATCAAGGATCAACAGAAATAAATTAAACCCTACTCCCTATAGAGAATTTTGAGGAAGGAACATTATATATGTATGTATGTATGTATATTTATATATATAATCAAGATAACCACCCAAAAGAAAACTAATACATCTATTAATTACCATGGTAAGGTTTTTTTAATAAACCAATCGTATGTTCTTATCCATATATACACTTAATTCTGTTGTCCTGAAGTAAAAACACTTATCTAGTTATTGTCTGCTAGGTCCACATCTAACCAACAAGCATGGACTGGTGATTTTGATCTCTGGAACATCTGTTCTGTTTCTTGGCCTTTAATTATCATAGCCCTGGTTCTGACTCATCATGTCTAAGGTGGACTATTGCAGTAGTTTCAATGCTGACCTTCTTAGTACAAATCCTGTCCTCCTGAAATGCTTCCAGGTCACCCCCAGCATAACTCTGATCATGCTTAATGCTCTATCCACTCTGCCTCTCGTGACAGCCTCAGTGTACACACACCATGCTGATTCATGCTTCTCAGCTTCTCACTACTGCCACTGCATCTGCCTGGAACACCCTTTATATGTCTCATCATGTGGGTAACTTTCCCTCACCTGTTCAACTTGAGCCCAAGGTATCTCTGAACCACTGGGCTCGCTGTGTACCCTTTCTCTTTGCCCTTATAGCTGCACTTAGCACAATAGGAATGTTATCTGTTCGGGTTTGGTGTCAATTCCTTGAGAGAGAGGTGTGTTCTATTCATTTCAAAACACCTAGTATGGAAATTTTGGATGATCTAAATATAATAAGAAATATTTTAAAAAATATCATCAAAACTTATAAATATAATAGAAATAAAGTTGTCAGATTTAGCAAATAATATGCAGGACTCCCAGTTAAATTTGAATAGCAGATAAACAAGAAATAATTTTTTAGTATAAGTCCCAAATATTATATAGACATACTTATACTAGAAAAAATTATTTATTGTTTATCTGAAATTCAAATTTAACTGAACATTCCATATTAACCTGTCAACTCTAAATAGAAATTTTAAGAAAGCTTAAACAACTATTTTTTTATTCCTCTTTATTTGCAGTGACCCTTTCAGAGATATAAAGCACCCCGAGTTTCATAAAGTTCCATCTTCTTAAACTGATCCAAATCCAGGCTCTAAATCCATATTTTTATTAAGTCTTTTAAAGGTAAAAATGTTAGGGGCGCCTGGGTGGCTCAGTCAGTTGAGTGTCCGGCTTTGCCTCAGGTCATGATCTCGCAGTTCGTGGGTTCAAAACTCGTATTGGGCTCTGTGCTGACAGCTAGCTCAGAGCCTAGAGCCTGCTTTGGATTCTGTGTCTCCCTCTCTCTCTGACCCTCTCCTGCTCACACTGTCTCTCTCTCTCTCTCTCTCTCAAAAATAAATAAAAAACATTAGAAAAAAAATTTTAAAAAAAGGTAAAAATGTTAAAGTTGTATTTATAATCTATATCAGGAGAAAAGAATTCTAAGTGTTTTTAATTTAAATGATAAAGTTTTAAATTAAAATTCTTAATATGATTATTTCAAAGAGCTAATGTGTGAATTCAAACTTCTACTGGATATAAACATCTACATTCTCAAATGAAGTTTAAAGTTTTGGAAAAAAAAATAAAAGAAGATCTCACAGGGGAACCTGGGTGGCTCAGTCCTTTAAGCATCTAACTTCTGCTCAGGTCATGATCTCACAGTTCATGAATTTGAGCCACGCGTTGGGCTCTGTGTTGACAGCTCAGAGCCTGGAGTTTGCTTTGGAATCTGTGTCTCCCTCTCTCTCTGCCTCTCCTCTGCTCCACTCAAAAATAAATAAAACATTAAAAATTTTTTTGGTTTATTTTTTATTTTTTTTATTTTTGAGAGAGAGAGAGACACAGAGCTTGAGCGGGGAACGGTCAGAGAGAGAGGGAGACACAGAATCAGAGGCAGGCTCCAGGCTCTGAGCTGTCAGCACAGAGCCTGATGCAGGGCTCGAACCCACGAACTGTGAGATCATGACCTGAGCTGAAGTCGGCTGCCCAACCGACTGAACCACCCAGGCACCCCTAAAAAAAAATTTTTTTTAAAAAAGAACTCAGAAATGTTCTTATTTTCATTAGCCGCTAATAAAGTGATTCATGCAGAAGTGTAAAAAAATTTAAAAAATAAAGTTTTGGAAACATCTATAAATGTCCCATAAGCTTTAAAACACATCCTTTGAAAAGAGGTGAACTTAATATAAAAAGTACTGGGCCAGGAGTTTGGAGACCTCATTTCAGCCCCCACTCAGTCATTAGCTTGAAATGATTGAGTTATGGGCATGGCATATAACTCCTCTTTCTCATCTAAGAAGGGAAGAGGGATTTTTACATGACCTCAGAGGCACCCTTTTCCAACTCTGACAGTCTATAACTGCAGGAAGCCAAAGCCATGGGCCCTGGTAGGAAGGAATGAATACAAGATATGAGTCACAGACCTGGGCCGAGGCCCGAGTCTTCTGGGCAACTTTTATATTTAAACTGTGCCTGATAAAAAGCAAAGGAAACAATTGACAAAACTAAAAGGCAACTGACGGAATGGGAGAAGATATTTGCAAGTGACATATTGAATAAACAGTTAGTATCCGAAATCTATAAAGAACTTATCAAATTCAACATCCAAAAAACAAATAATCCAGTGAAGAAATGGGCAGAAGACATGAATAAACAATCTTCCAAAGACATCCAGATGGCTAACAGGCACATGAAAAGATGTTCAACATCACTCATAATTAGGGAAATACAAGTCAAAACCACAATGAGATTCCACCTCACACCTGTTGGAATGGCTAAAATTAACAACTCAGGCAATGACAGATGTTGGTGAGGATGGAAAGAAAGAGGAACCCTTTTGCACTGTTGGTGGGAATGCAAACTAATGGAGCCACACTCTGGGAAACAGTATGGAGGTTCCTCAAAAAACTAAAAATAGAACTAACCTATGACCCAGCAATGCACTATGAGGTATTTATCCGCAGGATACAAAAATGATGATTTGAAGGGGCACACGCACCCCAATGTTTATAGCAGCACTATCGACAATAGTCAAAGTATGGAAAGAGCCCAAATGTCCACAGACTGAAGAATGGATAAAATAGATGTGGTATACACACACACACACACACACACACACACACACACACACACAATGGAATACTACTTAGCGATCAAAAGGAATGAAATCTTGCCATTTGCAACAACGTAATTGGAACTAGAGTGTATTATGCTAACCAAAATAAGTCAGTCAGAGAAACAATTATATCATACGATTTCATTCGTATGTGAGATTTAAGAAACACAACAGATGAACATGAGGGAAGGGAAGGAAAAATAAGATAAAAACAGAGGAGGCAAACCACGAGAGACTCTTAAATACAGAGATCAAACTGAGGGTTGCTAGAGGGGAGGTAGGTGGGGGGATGGGCTAAATGGGTGATGGGCATTAGGAAGGGCACTTGTTGGGATGAGCACTGGGTGTTATATGTAAGTGATGAATCACTGGGTTCTATTCCTGAAGCTAATACTACACTGTATGTTAACTAATTTGAATTTAAATAAATTAAAATTAAATTAAATAAAGTGTGCCTGCCTTCCAGTACAGTTATCGGTGAACTTATTGTATGAATACAGTGAACTTACACCCAGAACAAAGAAAGTGTATGTTCCATTAAGTAAACAAATATGAAGAAAACGTTTCTAGGAGAATATTGTGTTTTGTATTAGTCTCAATCTAAATGAACTGTTATTCAGATATGACACTCTCCCTTCTCACCCAAATGATCAGTGCTTACACATATGACACAGATCCTGAGGTATAAATAAAATCATATCAAGTTTTAATAATGCATCTGGTCATCTCCAGACTTGGGGAAGAAGAAGAGATGATCCCTTTCCCAAAAGGGAATAAATAAAAAGTTATAGTTTGGTGGCTCCTCAATAAGTTAAACAGAATTACCATATGACCCAGCAAGGTTCATATAAATACTTGCATGTGAAATGTTCACTACAGCATTATTCACAATAGCCAAAATGTAGAAAGAACATCCATCAATAGATGCACAAATAATCAAAATATGATATAGATATGCAATGGAATACTGTTCAGCCATAAAAAGGAATAAAATTCTGATTCATGCTACAATATGGATGAACCTTGAGAACACTATGCTTGGTGAAGTAAGTCAGACCCAAAAAGACAAACACAGGATGATTCCACTTACTTGAAATGTGTAAAGTAGGCAGATTCATAAAGACAGAAAGTAGATCAGAGGTTCCCAAGGGCTAGAGGGAGAGGGGGCCAGGGAGTTATTGCTTAATGGGTACAGCAGAGTTTATGTTTTGGGTGATACAAGTGTTTTAGAAATAGATAATAGATAGTTATACAACATTGTGAATATAACTAATGTCACTTAAAAGTGGTTACCATGGCAAATTTACATTATATATATTTTACCACACAAGAAAAATGAGGGGCAAAAAGGGGAAAGTGTTCTTTAGTAAGTCTGGGGGGGGAGATACCAACCTCTCAGCACTCCAGGCAAACTCTAAGGATACTGGGAAGAGTGAGGAGGGGCCATGTGTGCCACCTACCACCCTGTGGGATTGGAGTGATCACGTGTTGATTTCTCAGGGGGAAATCAAGTAAGGGGAAGTGAGTAGAGGAAGTGCACTTCCGCCAACAGAGTGTCCATAGGTACAATAGTGCCATGGTCCTGTGACCTCTCCTTTCTCTCCCTAGCTGTTCCCCTCAAGCCCTCACTCTCAGGGGCTAGCTAAGTGAAACCTTAGCCCTTATGCTGAGCAGATAAGCACTCAAGGAAAAGTGCTAACCAGGTACAGATTACCTCAAGAGACCTTTTAAGATACACTGTTAAAAATCCAACTATACTCTGACATTGTAAACATAGCATTTCTGCTGAAATTCAAACTTGGTCATTGTAATCAAGGTGCATCAGGCAGATCTATATTTAAAACCCACAGACTTCAATTATTTTAAGGGGCACGCTGGAGGCCAAAAGGAGACAGTATGTTGAGATGTTGCTTTCCTTGGAGGGCCAAGACCCCAAAATGGATTGTTAGAACTAGGTAGTATAAAAATATAGAAGGCCATGGAAAAAAGTTCAGTGCAGATATTATGCAGCAGGGCTTTGGAAATGGGTTGGGTTTGAGGGATAAAGAAATCTTCTATTTTCAGACTCTAATCTATGCTTGGAGTATTTTTAAAATGTTGACTTTGTCTTGCCTTTTAATTTTAAAAATCTTCCACCAAAGTCTTCCCCAAAACAATTTTACCTTTAATTATTCTTGGCTATGGCTTAGAGCCATGGAATCCTGGCTACTAAAAAGCCACAAGAAACATTCATTTATTCATTCATTCACTTATTCATTCATAAAACTGTCAACAAATATCCGTTGAGCATCTTCTACCTACAAAATTTTTCTTTTACATGTGATTAGCAGTGTAAATTTTATTTTTTTGAATGTTTATTATTTATTTTTGAGAGAGAGACAGTGTGTGTGTGTGAGCAGGGGAGAGGGAGACACAGAATCTGAAGCAGGCTCCAGGTTCTGAGCTATCAGCACAGAGTCTGACACAGAGCTCAAACCCAAAAATTGTGAGATCATGACCTGAGCCGAAGTCAAACACTCAACTACCCAGGTGCCCTAGCAGTGTAAATTTTAATTGAGAAAGACAACTCTAAACTTCGGATGATTTGCCAAGAGATCCAGACCCTATACTGCTATCTGAGTTGAAATAATCATAAATGTCTGCCTAAAATCTAAGCTTCTAGGGATAAGAAGTAGGCTATCTTTTTATAAAATTCTTATCTGTTATATGTCAGTTCAACTTGGATTTGGCAACACATTATTTTATTCATTTCTAGGTCACAAATCTTGAGCAACACATTTTTCTTTTGCCTATCATTAATTTGGTTTATAAACATGGGCTCTTTTTTTCCTCCTAATCTGTAATGGCCTTTGTACAGCTATTGCAATGAGAAGTTTTAAAATGCAAGTAGACAGTAGGTAGATTGTAAAAGGTAATAAAGAGAGTTCTGCCAAATATTTTTTACCCAATGTTCATAGCAGCACTTCAACAATAGCCAAATCATGGAAAGAGTCCAAATGTCCATCAACTGATGAATGGATAAAGATGTGGTAAATAAACAAAAATTGAGAGAATTCATCACCACCAAACCAGCCCTAAATAATAACACTGAATGTAAATGGACTGAATGCTCCAATCGAATGACACAGGGTAGCAGAATGGATAAAAAAAACAAAATCCATCCATTTGCTGTCTATAAGAGACTCATCTTAGACCTGAAGACACCTTCAGATTGAAAGTAAGGGGATAGAGAAATATCTATCATGTGACGGGAAGTCAAAAGAAACCTGGAGTAGCCATACTTATATCGGACAAACTGGACTTTAAAGTAAAGGCAGTAACAAAAGATGAAGAAGGACATTATATAATAATTACAGGGTCTCTCCATCAGGAAGAGCTAACAATTATAAACATCTATGCGCCAAATTCGGGAGCACCCAAGTACATAAAACAATTCCTCACAAACAGAAACAATCTTATTGATAAGAATGTGCTTATTACAGGGGATTTTAATACTCCACTTACAGCAATGGATAGGTAAACCAGACAGAAAATCACTAAAGAAACAATGGACCTGAATGACACATTGAAACAGATGGAATTGATAGATATATTTAGAACTCTGCATCCTGAAGCTAGGAAATTCACTTTCTTCTCGAGTGGGCATGGCACATTCTCCAAGATATATCACATACTGGGGCATAAAAGAGCCCTCCATAAATACAAATGAATTGAGATCATACCATGCACACTTTTGGATCAAATGCTATAAAACTTGAAATCAAAACAAAAAAAAGAGAACTACAGGCCAATATCCTTAATGAATACAGATGCAAAAATACTCAACAAGATACTAGCAAATCGAATTCAACAGCATATAAAAAGAATTATCCATCATGATCAAGTGGGATTCATTCCTGGGTTACAGGGCTGGTTCAATATTCACAAATCCATCAATGTGATACATCACGTTAACAAAAGAAAAGATAAAAACCATATGATCCTGTCGATAGATGAAGAAAAAGCATTTGTCAAAATACAGCATCCTTTCTTAATAAAAACCCTCAAGAAAGTCGGGATAGAAGGAACTTACTTAAACATTATAAAAGCTATTTATGAAAAGCCCACAGCTAATATCATCCTCAATGGGGAAAAACTAAGAGCTTTCCCCCTGAGATCAGGAACACGACAAGGATGTCCACTATCGCCACTGTTGTTTAACATAGTGCTGGAAGTCCTAGCACCAGCAATCAGACAACAAAAGGAAATAAAAAGCATCAGAATTGGCAAAGAAGAAGTCAAACTTTCACTTTTTGCACATGACATGACACTCTACATGGAAAACCCGATCGACTCCACCAAAAGCCTTCTAGAACTGATCCATGAATTCAGCAAAGTTGCAGGGTACAAAATCAATGTACAGAAATCGGTTGCACTTTTATACACCAATAATGAAGCAACAGAAAGAGAAATCAAGAAATTGATCCCATTCACAACTGCACAAAAAACCATAAAATACCTAGGAATAAACCCAACCAAAGATGTAAAAGACCTGTACGATGAAAACTACAGAAAACTTATGAAAGAAATTGAAGAATACACAAATTAATGGAAAAACATTCCATGCTCATGGATCGGAAGAATAAACATTGCTAAAATGTCATTATCACCCAAAGCGATCTACACATTCAATGAAATCCCAATCAAAATGGCACCAGCATTCTTCGCAAACTATCCTAAAATTCGTATGGAACCACAAAAAACCCAGAATAGCTAAAGTAATATTGAAGAAGTAAACCAAAATGGGAGGCATCACAATCCCAGACTTTAGCCTCTACTACAAAGCTGTCATCATCAAGACAGTATGGTACTGGCACAAAAACAGACACATAGACCAATGGAATAGAATAGAGAACCCAGAACTGGACCCACAAATGTATGGCCAATTAATCTTTGACAAAGCAGGAAAGAGTATCCAATGGAAAAAAGACAGCCTCTTTAACAGGTGGTGCTGGGAGAACTGGACAGCAAC
>CM053561.1:20132717-20191434 GCA_028646485.1 Cryptoprocta ferox
TTCAACAATAGTCAAATCATGGAAAGAGCCTAAATGTCCATCAACTGATGAATGGATAAAGACGAAGTGGTTTATATATACAATGAAATACTCCATGGCAATGAGAAAGAATGAAATCTGGCCATTTGTAGCAAAGTGGATGGACCTCAAGGGTGTCATGCTAAGCGAAATAAGTCAGGCGGAGAAGGACAGATACCATATGTTTTCACTCATAGGTCTAACAGGAGAAACCTAACAGGGGACCATGGGAAGGGGAAGGGGGGAGAAGAGTTAGGGAGAGGGAGGGAGGCAAATCATAAGAGACTCTTGAATACTGAGAACAAACTGAGGGCTGAAGAGGGAGGGGGAAAGGGGAAGGGGGTGATGGTCATGGAGGGAGGCACTTGTGGGGAAGAGCACTGTGTGTTATATGGAAACCAACTTGGCAATAAACTATTAAAAAATAAATAAATAAAAATAAAATTTGTATCATTAAGAAAATAAAAATAAAACTACAAAAAAAGTTGTTAAATAGTCACATCAACTAGCAGAATAAAAAGGTGATCTAGGAGTAATTTTCAGTGACTTTAAAACCTAAGGACTTTGTTTTACCTTTCATACATATGAAGAGAACAGATACATGCTATCCAAATCAGAATACACACTCTCCCAGAATTGCACAAAGGGGCACTACTGACATTTGAGAAAGGCCAATTCTTTACTGTGCAGGACAATTCTGTGCATTGAAGGGTGAAGGATTATTACTCTTCCTGACCTTTGCAAACTGATGTCAATGGTGTCCCTCCAGTCACTGTGGCAGTCAACACACCTCCAAATAATTCCCAAAGACCTCTAGGGAGGTCATATTAGTTCAGTTGAAAACCAATCTAGTGGAATTCTCCATAGGTATAAGTCCTAAATATATTTGTAGGACAAGAGAACCAAAGAAGATAAACTTAACTGAGTCAGAAAAACTTGTTTGTGGTCTATTTCCATCTCAAATATCTGCACGTGGCCTTTCTTTTATTACTGGCAAAGTTGGTTAGAAAGAAGAAGTAAAAGAAAAAAAAAGAATATACACAGTTGCGTCTGAATCAAAACAATCTTATACAAGGTAGGATAAGGCAGTAAGGAATTCCTATTCTGCAATAGCCTTTCTCAATCCTTTTGTTTTCCTAGCACACTCCAGTGTAGCTCCCAGAACTACTAGTTATAGAACAACAGCAGACACACTGACTCACAGTGTCTACGATAGCATCTGAAGTTGTCCCAATCTCCATGTGAATACACTTCTGGCCAGAGTGACTATGGAGGACATAGTCCTCCTGCCTTGACCATGTCTCTTACATACCAACAAAGCAAACTTCTTGTATATACCAGGAAAATCACTATCTTTGCCAGTGGCTTCATGTTGCCAAACAGTCTATCTTTTAACTAAGAGTCACTAGGTCCCTATTCTCCATTGCATTTCATGACTCATTATGTCAGACAGGATGTCAGCAGACAAGCATTCTAGAGATGGCATAAAGACCCAGAATACACATTTTACACAATGCTCTAAATTTGGCAGTATTCCCGCGAAAGGCTTACAGCACACTAGAGTTCTGTAGCATTAGTTGCAAACAACTCTCCTACCATCATTTCATAAAAATTACCTCTAACGGTGGCTTCGTAGAAAAATAAACTTCAAGGTACACGCAAGCATATTAATAGTAGTAAGAACATATTAGTTCCTTGGCCATCCCAGATTTCTTCCAGGAATTTTATATTCTGAGAAGGTGTGCTAGACTGCCGAAACTTTTCTACTATATGGAAAACTCAGAACACAACACAAGTCTGATTTATGGACTTGGTCAAAAGCATTGGATTAAGTCTCTCCTATCTGTGATTTATCACACTCAGGGTGACCACACATCCTGGTTTGCCCAGGACAGTTCCAGTCTCCTCTCTTGATGTAATTATTAACAACACTCCCTTTTATTCTCAAAAGTGTGGTCAATTATGTGGCCACTCTCATTACACCTTGAGTCACTGGAGATAGATAACAAAGTCATCTAATAGTGACTTTGTCACTATTATTATGCATAATCAGAGGATCTAGATGGCTAATTTTAGGGGGAAAACCAATCAAGTTTTTTGAATGCCTGTAAGCTATAAAATAGTTTATAGTGACTCTTTAGTACCTTTATTCAAAAGTAGACATAGGCCCTATGGCCAAAGTAAAAATAAATCAAAAGGAGTATAAGAAGAAACTTCAAGTCCATCCCATTGAACATTATTGAGCACCTACTATATTAGTATTCTGGCTTTAGGGAATGAGAACAAAAAAAAGCTACCATTCCTATACTTAACCTTAAATTCTGTCCTTAAAATTTGATGGAGCAGACAGAAATTAAAGCAGAAGTTTGATTTGCAGTATGGTATAGCAGTTGTTATTTCCCTCCACTTCCAAGCTGTGAGGCTTCGTAAAGTTGGTGAATCACTTTGAAAATGAGTCTTATCATATGGAAAATCTTGATAATACCTTTTATAGGTTCGTTGATTCTATTCAACAAGCCTTCCCTGATTGTTTCCTATATGCCAAGGATGAAGTGGTTACAGAGATTGAATAGGTATAATGACACATAGTAAACAATGCAGTTTAAAGACATTTATTATTATTTCACTGTATTCAGTGTACTATTTCAATGATAGAACAGTACATGCAAAGGGATATATGACCCCCAAAGAGAGGCTTAGACCAGCTAGAGACAGGAAAGAGGTATAGTTCAGAGCTACTTCTTAGATAAGATGGCACCTCAGCTTAGTCTTGAAGGATGAGTAATAGTCATGTTAATAAGAGAGAGAAAAGATATCCCAGAAGAAAGAACAGAAGAAGATATGAAAAGGTAATGTTTCAAAGGGGACTGGTGTAAATACAAGTGAGATCATAGTACATTTCAAAGTAGCTGAGTGGCAAGAAAAGACGCTGGAGGGCTCGGTGGAGGCCAAGTGGTAGGTCTTTGTACATCCATCTAAAAATGTTGGGACGATTTTTTAGGCACATGAGGAACTACTGAAAGGTTTTAGCAGGTAAAAGACATGGTCAGACTCATGTTTTAGACAAATACATCTGGAAGCATTGGAAAGATGGATTTGAATTCAGAAAACAATAGAGGCAGATAAAAAGAGTCTGTAGGCTACTACATTGATGAGACTATAAAATAAATATTGGGAAATAATATTAGAGTACATAGTGATTCTGTTTCCCCTTCCACATCTATTTTTAAGTCCTATATGTTTAAATAATAGATTTCTTGCAGCACTTACAGTCATTGGTAAATAGAAAAGATTCTGCCTTTCATTTCACCCTGGGAGCCATGTTCACTCACCACTTATGTTCTTTATCACATGTCTTTAATCTTGGATAAAGCCCTCGCTTAAGTAACCAACCCTAACAATAGAGTCATACTTTGTGAATTTAAGTTTTTATTCCTGAGGCAGGCTGTTGCCTTGGTTAAAATATATACATAGCAAGTAGATCATGAAAGATTAATGAAGTTAGGGTGGGTCCCTGTGGCATGCAAGGGAATGACTGAGGTAAATCAGCAAAACCCACATGAAGAATTGGGTCTTGGGTTTCAGTTCAAATAGGCTTGGACATAGCAAAAGAGGTAGAATATTGAGTGTGAGTTAACAGAGGATCAGGAGATATCAGGTTCGTTTAGTCTTCATGCTACTACTTACCATGTGACCTTGAGAAAGTCTCACTTTTCCCATCTGTTAAAATGGATACAACCCTGATCATTTGAAGAAGAAGAAGAAGAAGACGATGATGATGATGAAGATGAAGGAGGAGAAGGAGGAAGAAGAGGAGGAGCTGGAGGAGGAGAAGAAGGAGAAGAAGGAAGAGAAGAAGAAGGAGGAGAGGAAGAAGGGAAAGGGAACCAAAAATGAGTACACTCCTTTGTTGGACTAAGAGCAAATCTTAGAGGTTATATAGAGAAATAAAAATCCTTTGAAAAAACTTGAAATGGTACGCAAATATAGACCAATTTCAAATTAATTTTTTTCCTCTCCAGTTGATTTGTATTTTAACCCTTGCAACTCACCACATTCTCTAACCTTCTCCCTTGGTGCTCCCTTGCTTCCTGTTTCCAGTGTGGCCAATAAAACTCCCACTGTATCACAGATGCCTTACCATCTAACATAAACGTAGTTCTCACTCCCACCTCCTTGCTGCAGTAGAACTCTAGGTTCCATCCAACCTGCTCCCACAGCTGATATGTCCCTACATTTAACTCCAATTGTGACATGACCATCTTTTACTTTTCATAATTTCACAACTATACAAAAACTCCTGAAGTCCTCTGTCTTGCCTCCTGATGCTATATCCTATTGTGACAACTAGTCTAAAGCAAGGATTTTGCCTTATAATTTCTTTTAAATCCCACCTACTTCGATTTAGCTTATGGGCAGGACACATAGTGGGTCATTCGAAAAAGCCGTGTTCAAAGCTTTGTTGAATCATCCAGATGATCAAATCTATCCCTGCAGTTCCACAAGGATATTGAAGATAAATGTGCTAATATGTAAGAGGTGCTTTTAGCTCTTGTAGGAAAGAAACTCTATCAATCCAAGAGATTATTATTTCAGTTGAAAGGCCATCAAGCATCTTCCCACAATTACTTATTTATAGGTTTAGAAGCTTTTAGCAAAGCACAAATCAGCATCTTCAATTAGGTCACCCAAGTTCTACATTTATGAAGTAAGGAAGACAGTATGTAAAGAGCAGTTGATGGGAATCTGGGCCTATGAAAACAGTAGGTGTCATGTAACCATAGTAAGGGAGAGGCTGCCATTTAAGCAAAATCACAATAAGAGATTCCAAGAGAGGTTCATTTGGAATGAACTTGGAGCCTCAGTTTTTTCATCTGCAAATACGAGAGGGTTCAATCTACACTCTGAGTTCCCATCCGGGTCTAACATTCTATGCAACCAGATCAGCAAAGTAAGTGATAAAGAATACACTGGACAACTAACAGGACATTTAATGAAGGTCATTCTGAGAATCATCCATAGACTTAGGGCAACACTTATATCCCACATTCCAAATGAGGTAACCAAGTTGACAAAACACTACATTTAAATCAAGAAAGTGAGCAGAGATTATCAAAGAAGACAGCAGTCAACATTTGTTTCTGGTAAAAATTACAGAAAGGTATCGGGAGAGACAGACAGATGGGCACATCCTGATGCTGGCCTGTACATGTATGGGCATCTCATGGGAAAGCCTGGGCAGTTCATACCTAGAAAAAGTAAAGAGTAAAGTGAGTTCCTTGACATTTTTGTTGATGAACCACGACATAGAATGTAGGGTTTTAGTGGCCTCAGAAACCTCCAGAATTCAAACTTGGGAAGTAAAAGGAATGGGCATATCAGAATTGAGTCTGCTAAGTATTTTTCAAAAATAACATATTCAGGATGACACTGTTTTTATTGAAGTCACCATGGGCATTTTATGATTAAAAAAGCACAAGAGCATGAAATTTTAATGTTTTTAAAAGGGTTCATGCCTTAATAAACGAAAAAGAGCAGAAAAATACTTATGGCATCTTATCTTCATGTCCAGAGAAGTGAAGTGACTTTCCCAAGGTCACCAGGTTAGTCGGTGGCTTAGATATAGAGCCAGACTGGAGCCCAGAGTTTTTGTAAGTGCACAGAATAGGTGAGCACTACCCACTCTCCTTCTGGGAAGAACATACTTACAAAAGCAGTTAGACAATACAGTTCCTAGTGAGCATCTGAGGCCTTCACTCCATCAGGCACCTCGTTTTCCATCCTTGAGGAGGCAGCCAGCACTGAGTTCAGAGACTGTAATCAGCATCATATCCCCTCTCAGAAGCCAGAGCCGAACATCAGCAGTAAGCAGCTATATCTCTTTTTCCAACTGCTTCGCTTCCTCCGGTACCCAATTCTGAATGGCTAATTGAATTGCATTTTCATGCAATGAGTGTAGGCAATGAACTCTTTATAGCTGTTTATAAAGTCCTTCAAAAGTCTGTTTGGACCATCACTGAATTAAGCAAGCATACCAAAAGATGGAGCCCGAGCAATGACGCTGTCTGAGACACAACCAAGCATGAGTACAGTTCTATCAAGTCCTGAATGTGGAGCCATCCCCAGATTCTGTGCTCAGCACTCCTTTGAAATATGGTTAGCTTCTATAAACACAACTTAACATTTTTCAGGGTGCTATGACTTGCTTTAGTAGCTCAGTACCAAGACAGACAAGGCTTAAGAAGATATTTATCTAAAAAATTCCGCCTCCCCCCCAAAAGCTGCTCTCCACCATTTTCTTGTTCCTTCCAGTTAATATTTAAGGGGCTTGATTGCTTCATCACTATACCATAACATCATTCCCTGTGGTGCCAGAGTTGTAAAAATGATACCACAAACGCGAGAACATGGATTTACTGGCAATGTCCTATGACACTTGTTTCCAGAATCTCCATCAGCATTGAAATCACTTCCTAAGACTTAAGAAAGGCCTGGATATGAGGCATGCTGAATTTCCCCTAAATAAATCGATACTATCCTCTCCTGTAAGTCCAATAGAAAGTTGGGTGGTTTCCAACCTCGTTTCCATGGGGATAGAATGGACTATGATATTTTGGAAACTGCATCTACTTGCACTAAATATGCAGAGGCAATGGAGCAACTCTACCAAGGAGGCTTTCCCTATTTGGTAGGAGGAAGACATGTCTTAATTCGCCCTCCATATTGTGAGAAATGCAATTCAGTATTAGTTCCTATCCAGTCCCCAGGAATAAGCACTGCTCTTTATATTGAAACTTCCATGTGTTTTATTGGATAATATTAACAACAAATGCATCGACAGCCTAAAAGCTCAAGTAGACTCTCCCCAGAACAGGTGCTTCCTCTATAAAAACATAAAATTTCCTACCCTACTTTAATCGCAGGAGTGTTGGAGTACCAAATAAGCTAATGGATGCAAAACTTCTTTGAAAAACGAGAGCACCACATGCAAATGTGTTATTAATAGTATACATTATTTAATGTTTCATCACTCTTGAGTTAAAATATAGGATAAAGGAAAACTAAAAGAACCTTCCTACTTTGATCTTCATACTCTTTTCCCCAAAGGCAAAATAAAACTTTGGAAACTGCTAGTCCTATTTGATTGTGATGACTGGTAAGAATATCTATTTATCCAATGTGGTTCCAGATCTGCTTATGTGCAAGTCATAAGCAATCATATGAAGTTGTAGAAAATTATATGGAAGTTTTGGAAATTTTACTTAGGCATCTCATCTGACCCATAGGAATATAATGTAATTAGGAAAACCATTATTTAAAGTTTTTTTCTGACCAATGCATTTGACTAACCCCCTTGATTGATATGGAGTGGCCAATGTCTCATGAGCTTGGAAGTCTGCACAAAAAGTTTTGACACTACTGGAGGATGATTGCCAGGAAAAGGAGGAAAGGAGAACTGTGGTATGTAGATTCAGAAGACTGAGAGAATACTAATCCAGCATTCACTGATCTGCAGTGCAGAACATCCAGACTCAAGACAGTTCAATGACCAAAAGTTGTCATTCCTTGAAAGGTGCCTGACATGGGGTGGAGTGGGTGGTCCACGGAAAGAAAGAGAAACTACCCATCTGCTTATGGACTCCAAGCTGATGGGTCATTTCACTTCTCAGATCCACTCTGGCAGAAATGAGGCTATACATAGTGGACCCATGTCATTTGTTGTCCAAATTGGCACACTACTGAGAGTGAAAGTGTGCTACCAATAATTACATCAGGGACACAGATGTGAACAGAGTTTGCCCCAGGCACAGTACGGGTAAACCTCCGAGTTAAATGTATTGTTATGGACTGAATATTTGTGTCCTTGCTAAATTCATATGTTAAATCCTAACTCCTAATGTGATGGCATTAGGAGGTAGGGCTTTGGGGAGGTAATTAGGTCATGAGGGGGAAGCCCTCATGAACAGGTTTAGTACCCTTATAAGAAGAGGCCAGAGAGCTAATTAGCTTTTGCTCTGCCATGTGAGGACAAAAGAAGGTGGCAGTCTGTAACCTGGAAGAGATCTTTCACCCAAATGTGACCGTGCTGGCACCCTGCTCTCAGGCTTCCAGACTCCAGAAGTGTGAGAAATAAACTTCTATTGTTTATAAGTCACACAGTCTATGGAACTTCATTTTAACAGCCAGAATTAAGACATATTCTCCTCCTCCCCACACCCCCAGAGAATTTATTAGGACAGAATATAGTCAATCAACTTGGGGGAAATGAGAGAAAAATAATGAACTCTCATGCTCCCATTTCCTGGAAGAATCAGTTTTCTAGAGTTTCAAAAACATCTTTCATAACAGAGTCATAAGTTTGGAATCAAAGATCTGGATTTGAATTCCAACTCTACTATATCCTAGCTGTGTGACCCCAGGCTAAGGGAACTTAACTTCTCTGAGCCTTAGTTGCCTCATCTGTAAACACAGGGGGAAAAAAATGTGTGCCTTACGGGTTTGAGGATTAAAGGACTTGCTGCATGTACTGGGTTTACCAAAGGGCCTAGAACATAACAAATGTTAACTTGTAATATTATCATTAGGATGTAAATTCTGGAACAATATTTGACACAAAAATATCCCCTGTCCAACCACATACTTCTCGATGATGCTTCCTGTGTCTCTACCTTTCTGACTCATTCTACCCATTGCCTGTCAGCCTGTTTTCCAAACCACCTGGGCCACACACTGTCTCCACGCCATGCTCTATCCTACGAGCTCATGGACTGCAGTGAAAATTCAGAATGTTCAAAAAAGTCTATACTACATCTAAAGAGTTCTCAATAAACACTGTTCTGATGGCAAAGTGGGCATTGATAACTCCACAGCAGGTAGGCCAAATGTTCACACAAGGCAGAGCCATTGTTCCTCCGTGCAGGCCTCCGAGGCTGCCATGTTCTCAAATCGGGCAATGGTATAACAATTGCTATTACCACATGAATGCTGATTTTTCTTCAAACCAGCTTTTCTCTGGCTTTATACGAAGGCGTTAAGAGTTAAGTGCCCTAACTGCCCAGAAGAAAGCTGGTCCACGAGGTATTTTGGATTTCCCTGAGGATAAACTTTCCAGAGGTATTCTGTGGAGGGCACCAGGCTGACAGGACCTAGTGCTCTGTAACCAGTACCTTCTAGGCCTCCTTTGATTCAGGCCTGCACTGAGAGCACGACACCTGCCGGCACTCATGAAGTTAGCCATCTCCACTGCACTCTTCATTCCAAGACGTTTATTTTATTCCCTTTTTAACGCTAGGAATTGACCAGACATGGAGGAATATGGAATATGGTACTTTTCTTCTCAAATAATAATAAAATAAGAAAAATGGACAACTTTTAAAAAACATATGAACAAGCTGAACAAGCAAATGATCAACTGTTATAATTCTTGTATATTAAGGTTGAGGCCTGGGAGGAGGCCCTGCATGGGATCAGGAATAAAATGGTTATCAGCATTATTCTAAAATCTTATAGTAATAAAGAGAGCACGACAAGTTCTTGCCAAGTGAAATTATCCCAGTGTGGCTCTTCCACCATTCTGAGGAAGTCATGTACAGGATGAACTATTACAGCCTTATGAACAAGTTGAATATTTGCTCAGGCCTTTCATCCTGCATTAAGCCAACTCCACCAGCTTCGGACAATGGATGTCCATGGAGATGAAGCTTCCTTTGAGACAGTGTGATAAGGACAACAGAAAGTAAACCCAATGCTCTTTTAAAAATTACCCAGTCAGTCAGAAGGCTGTGTGTATATGAGAGCAGAGAGTATGTAGAAAAGCTCTGTACATTCTGCTCAACTTCACTGTGAACCTAAAACTGCTCTAAAAAATAAAGTCTATCTATAAATTTAAAAAAATTTTAATACCCCATTTCAGGTACTGATCACAGCCTAAATTGCCAGAAATTGTAGGTAAAAAGGAAATATTTTTTTAAAAGAAAAATGAAGAACACTAAAAATGGAAATGTAATTAATAGAAACAAATCCTTAAGTAACCTAGGGGTAGTGAGGTGGGTGAAGGGTATGGGGTAAGGTGGGAGGTGAGGTGGGTGGGGAGTGTGAGGTGAGATGGGTGGAGGATGGGAGATGAAGGGTGGGTGGGGAATGGAGGGTATAGGATAAGGTAGGGGTTGGGGTGAGGTAGGTGGAGGGTGAGAGGTAGAGGGTGAGGGGTGAGGTGAGTGGCAGGTGGGAGGTGAGAGGTAGAGAGTGAGAGGTAGAGGGTGGGGGCTGAGGTAGGTGGAGGGTGAAGTGGGTGGAGGGTGAGAGGTGGAGGGTGAGGGGTGAAGTGGGTGAAGGGTAGGGGGTGACATGAGCGGGGAGTGGGAGGTGGAGGGCAGGAAAGGATCCAGGAAACAGGCTTAGGATTCTTTGATTGCGCTTACAGACTCTTTTGGAAAATGTTCTTACTATATCCCTGATAGAATCTCCCAGAGTTTATTCAAGTTCTTGATCTGTTTCCAGATCCTGAGTACACATCAAATGTAGCTCAGATGAGTACTGCTTTCCTGTGCAGATAGGCACCGGCTGCAGATGAATCCTGCATCTCTCTTACCACACGGTGTCCTGGCTGATAAAACTCTCTAGTTGATAGGTATCAAATGGATTTTGAAATTTACAGCAAATATGAATTATACTTATTGCTCATTAACTTAAAAACAAAGTCAAATGTTTTATAAAAGTGAGGCAAATAAGAGTATATATGCAAAGCTCTGTAAAATAAGGAAAGTCTTGGTTAAACATTAAAAATCCCTATGGAATATTAAATACTTCTGTGCTCACTCACATTTCTTGATTAAACAATATAGTTTTATCTTGTGAATATTCATACTGATTCCAACACAATATATAGATACTTATAAGAGCTCATAACTTTGGTTTTCAAAATTTATTTTCATTTATATGACTTTATCACAGCTCACATTTGTAATATTAGGAAGCAATATAGTCTATTTATTGTGCAATGGAGTTACTGGCATGTGGCATGTAAATCAAATCACATGTTGAATAATGTACATGAAATCACTGTGTGAATATTTGTGGGCTAAAACAAAAACAAAATAAAGCCCAAAAGATTTGTAATGCGAGTCATCTTCCATCTTGTGTTTTATTTTAAAAAATCTAATCCAGTAAAATAACAACTCCTAGTTCAAAAAAACAGTCTTTTATAGGTAGAAAGCCTTATATTCTTTGGCAGGGCCAATCTGTGTACCAGAATGTTCACATCAAATAGAATTTTTAACAATATGTGGCTTTCCTGCACTGCCACCCCGTGGAATATTCGGAGAAGACAATCAGACTTAAAAAAACACAGCTTGGGGAACCTGGATGGCTCAGTCAGTTAAGTGTCCCAGGACTCATGATGGAACTCGATTTTGGCTCAGGTCATGATCTTCTCATTCATGAGATAGAGCCCCATGTTGGGCTCTGCGCTTTCTTGCTTTGGATTCTCTCTCTCCCTCTCTCTGCCCCTCCCCAGGTCACACTCTCTTTCTCAAAATAAACATATTTTTAAAAAGCATAATTTAATAGGAATACCACCAATACCCACTCCCCCTGAAACACTTCACTTTTCATTATTTAGTGCAATATATGCATTTTCAAAGAAGCTCAAGCAAATGGTTTCAGAATCTATGTATCTGCAATGACTTTGCACTTTGGAATTTTTCAGTGAGCACTCTCCAAATAATTGAAAAATGACCGATGTTCCATTTTTGATTAATGTAAAAAAATTCAGTTTCATGTGAATTTGGGTTCCTTTTTAACATGTTTACTGTTTTTCCAAATCAGATTTAAAAAATTTTTTAATGTTTATTTCTTTTTGAGAAAGAGAGACAGAGTGCAAGCAGGGGAGAGGCAGAGAGAGATAGGGAGACACAGAATCCAAAGCAGACTCCATGCTCTGAGCTGTCAGCACAGAGCCCAATGTGGGGCTTGAAGCCACGAACTGTGAGATCCTGACCTGAGTTGAAGACGGATGCTTAACCCACCCTGGCACCCCTAAATCAGATTTTAGGTAAAGTTCTGTAAACTTTATATATATATATATACACACACACACACACTTTTTTTCCCAAGAGAATTAAAAACTTACTTATACAGGAAAACTTGTACACAAATGTTTATAGCAGCATTAGTCTTAATAGCCAAAGAGTAGGAATAGATCTATCAACTGATGAATGGAGATATAACATGTGGTATGTCCACATAATGGAATATTATTCAGCCATCAAAAGGAATGGAATGCTGAGACATGCTATGCTATGGATGTGCGTTGTAAAATGACACTCGAAAACAACTGGTGAGTAGGGAAGATGGCAAAGAAGTAGGAGGACTGGAATTTCCCTCATCCCTCAAACACAGCTGTATTGAGGTCAGAATACTTGAAATAATCAGGAATACAGTCCGTGGAGTAACAGAAAAATCTCCACATGTGTAAAGAGACAGCTTGGCAGGACAGAAATGTGTGTTTGTGAATTGGGAGAGATAAAACAGGCAGCATAGGCACAGAGAGGGGGAACCCCTTTTGTGGAGAGACAGAAGGAAGACAAGAGAGGTTGGGGAAGCATGGGATTGTATTTGGACAAGAGAAAAACTTTAGACCACAGGATGGGGAATGAAAAATATGGAGAGAGCCAGTTTCTACTTTGCAAACAGCCTTAGGAGCTAAAGATTGGAGTCTTCAGGGGTGTGTGACTTTGCTGGAAGCAGAGACACTACTGTGTGCACGCACCTGGGGAGTAGGGAGCTGGCCCTGGGACTCGGTAATGATCTCAGGGGGGCACTGGGAGAGAAGGGTCCCCTCCCTTGAGTACTGTGGGAATAGGGTATATTGCCCCTCTAAGGACACAAGACTCTGCAGGCACCAGCTAGAGACCTTTCTTCCTCTGGGCAGAGTGGCGCTATTCAAGAACTAGGTCCACGCAGGGTGGAATCCTTTAAGATATCGGGGGCTTGAATACCAGGCAAGTACCTAGGGGGTGCAGGAGACTGTGCGGCTGGACAAGTTAGCTGCCAGTGCTACTCAGTGAGTTGCCTAAACAACATGGTTTGAGACACCAGGTCAGGGTAGAAGAGATTGGGGGGTGTCGCCATTTTTCTCCCCTTCCACAACCCAGTGGGGCTTCAGGGAACAGGGCAGCTGCCCCCAGTGGAGGTGGACCCACTTACACCAAACCCCACCACTCCTGCCTGGTAACTGCTTATCTACCTGAGTGAGATTGACACTGACTGAACCACATGGCCACTCCTCCAAACCAGCACAGTTCACTGGTCCTAGGCACCAAGACACAACTGTCCTGTGGTTCTGTATGTTAGTCTGTTTTTGTTTTTGTTTGTTTTTGTTTCACTTTCCCTTATTTTTCATTTTACCCTCCTCTTTTGTTTTCTTTCCTTTGGAATCAGACTCAGTTTCTGATTTGATTTTTTTTTGTCAATTTCTATTATATATAAATATATATAAATATATCTTTTGATTCTTTATCTGCTCTTGTTTGTTTAATCAGGCATTTTTACTCTATTCTTTTTACACCTTTTCTGTATCTCCTTGTTTATTTTCTTCTCTCTCTGGATTAAGCCTTATAGTTTCTTTGATTCTCTGCCTGGTCTTTTTTTTTTTTTTTTTGCCCCTTTCATTTCTCTTTGTATGAGAATAAGGCTCCCCCACCCCTTTTCCCCCTTTTTTCCAGGGCTACTTCAATGAACAAATCAAAGCACACCTGGTGGAAGGTCCAAACAATCCACCACTATGAGCAGTGGGATAGAACAGCCAAAGATACAACAACAGAGGGCATTCAACACATTCCAAAAACACTTCCTAAAGTGCCAGGCCCTGGATAGTGTATGACCCCTTTTTAATATAGTAGTACTCACAGGTGCAGGACACAGGTATTAAACACATAAAAGACAAAAACCTAGCCAAAATGATGAAATGGAAGAATTCTCCTCAAAAGAAATTCCAGGAAGAAATGACAGCCAGAGAATTGCTCAAAACAAATATAAAAATATATCAGAACAAAAATTTAGAATAATAGTCATAAGACTAATAGCCAGGATTGAAGACAGCATAGAAGAAAGCAGAGAAATCTGTTGCTGCAGAGATCAAGGATCTAAGAAATAGTCACAATGAGTTAAGAAATGCTGTAAATGAGATGCAAAATAAACTAGATGCAGTGGCAGCAAGCATGGAAGAAGCAGAGGAGAGAATAGGTGAAATAGAAGATAAAATTATGGGAAATGATGAAGCTGAGAAAAGGAGAGAAAGGAAATTATAGACAATGAGGGGAAAGGTAAAGACCTAAGTGATTCAATGAAATGAAATAATATCCATTATCACAGGAGTTCCAGAATAAAAAGAGAGAGAGAAAGGAGCAGAAGGTTTATTTGAACAAATTATAGCTGAGAACTTCCCTAACTGGGGGGAAGGAAACAAACATCCAAGTCCAGGAGGCACAGAGAACTCCATTCAAAATCAGTAAAAACAGGCCAACACCGTGACATAGCATAGTGAAACTTGCAAAATACAAAAATAAAGAGAGAATTCTGAAAGCAGCTAGGGACAAACAGGCCTTAACCTACAAAGGTAGACATATAAGAGTAGTAGCACCTGTCCACTAAAACTTGGCAGGCCAGAAGGGAGTGGCAGGAAATATTCAATGTGCTGAATAGGAAAAATATGCAGCCAAGAATCCTTTATCCAGCAAGGCTATCATTCAGAATAGGAGAGATAAAGGTTTTCCCAGACAAACAAAAACTAAAGGAGATCATGACCACTAAACTAGCCCTGCGGGAGATCCTAAAGAGGACTCTGTGAGTGGAAAGTAGCAAAGACTACAAAGGACCACAGATATCACCACAAGCATGGAACTGACAGATAACACAATGACACCAAATCCATATCTTTCAGTAATCACTCTGAACGTAAATGGACTAAATGCCCCAATCAAAAGACACAGGTTATCAGAATGGATAAAGAACAAAATGCCCACAAAAGGCTCATTTTACACCTGAGGATTGAAAGTGAAGAGATGGAGAACCATCTATCATGCTACTGGATGTCTAAAGAAAGCTAGAGTAGGCATACCTATATCAGACAAACTAGATTTTAAAACAAAGACCATAGTGCTCGCTTCAACAGCACATATACTAAAACAAAGACTGGGACAAGAGATGAAGAAGGCCATTATATCATAATTAAAGGGTCTATCCATCAAGAATAGCTAACAACTGTAAATGTTTATGCCACCAATGTGGAGACACATTGATAATATAAATCAATTAATTACAACATAAATAAATGTATAGATAATACCGTGATGGTAGAAGACTTTAATACTCTACTTACAGCAATGGACAGGTCATCTAGGCAGAAAATCAATAAGGAAACAATGGTTCTGAATGACAGTTTGGACCAGGTGGACTTAACAGATAGATTCAGAACTTTTCATCCAAAAGCAGCAGAATATACATTCTTCTCGAGTGTCGAGTGCACGTGGAACATTCTCTAGAATAGATCACATACTGGGTCACAAAACAGCGCTCACCAAATATAAAAGGATTGAGATCATACCATGCATATTTTCAGATCACAACGATATAAAAGTTTAAATCAACCATAAGAAAAAATGTGGAAAACCCCCACATGCATGGACGTTAAAGAATGTCCTACTAAAGAATGAATGGGTCAACCAGGAAATTAAAGAAGAAATTAAAAAATATATGAAAGCAAATGGAAATGAAAACACAACAGTCCAAGTCCTTTGTGATGCAGCAAAGGCAGTCCTATGAGGAAAATACATTTCATCCAGGGCTATCTCAAGAAGCAAGAAAGATCCCAAATACAGAACCTAACCTAAAAGAACTATAAAGACAGCAGCAAAGAAATCCCAAAGCCAGCAGCAGAAGAGAAATAATAAAGGTTAGAGCAGAATTAAACAATATAGAAACCAAAAAACAGAACAAATCAATGAATCTAAAAGCTGGTTTTTTGAAAGAATAAACAAAATTGATAAACCCCTAGCTAGACTTCTCGAAAAGAAAAGAGAGAGGACCCTAATAGATAAAATCACAAAGAAAGAGGAGAGATCACAACCAACACCACAGAAATACAAACAATTATTAGAGAATACCATGAAAACCTATATGTCAACAAACTGGACAACAAACTGGAAAATTTGGAAGAAATGGACAACTTCCTAGACACCCACACACTATCAAAACTCAAAAGGGAAGAAATAGAAAATTTGAACAGACCTATAACCAGCAAAGAAATTGAATCGGTTATCAAAAATCTCCCAACAAATAAGAGTCTTGGGCTAGATGGCTTCTCAAGGGAATTCTACCAGACATTTAAAGCAGAGTTAATACCTATCTTTCTCAAGCTGTTCCAAAAAATAGAAATGGAAGGAAAGCTTCTGGACTCATTCTATGAAGCCAGCATTACCTTGATTCCCAAACCAGACAAAGACCCCACTTAAAACGAGAACTACAGGCCAATATCCCTGATGAACATTGATGCAAAAATTCTCAACAAGATACTAAGAAATCAAATTCAATGGTATATTAAAAGAATTATTCATGATGATCAGGTGGGATTCATTCCTGGGCTGCAGGGCTAGTTTCATATTCACAAATCAATCAATGTGATATGCCGCCTTAATAGAAGAAAGGATAAGAATCATATGATCCTGTCAATAGATACAAAAAAATCATTTGCCAAAATACAGCATGTTTTCTTAATTAAAAACCCTCAAGAAAGTTGGGATAGAAGGAACATACCTTAACATCATAAAAGCCATATATGAAAGGCCCACAGTTAATATCATCCTCCATGGGGAAAAACTGTCGGCTTCCCCCCTGAGATCAGTAACACAACAGGAATGTCCTGTCTCACCACTTTTGTTTAACATAGTGTTGATAGTCCTAGCCTCAGCAGTCAGACAAGAAAATGAAATAAAAGTCATCCAGATTAGCAAAAAAGAAGTCAAACTTTCACTTTTTGCAGATGACATGATACTCTACATGGAAAAGCCAAAAGACTCCACCCAAAACCTGCTAGAACTGATACATGAATTCAGCAAAGTCACAGGGCACAAAATCAATGTATAGAAAATCAGTTGCATTTTTATACACCAATAATGAAGCAACAGAAAGAGATATCAAGGAATTGATCCCATTTACAATTGCACCAATAACCATAAAACACCTAAGAATAAACTTAATGAAAGAGGTAAAAGCTCTATAATGCTAAAAACTATAAAAACTTATGAATGAAATTGAAGAAGACACAAAGAAATGGAAAAAAATTGCATGTTCATGGATTGGAAGAATAAATATTGTAAAAATTTCGATACTACCCAAAGCAATCTACACATTCAATGCAATCCCAATCAAAATAGCACCAGCATTCTTCACAAAGCTAGAACAAACAATCCTAATATTTGTATGGAACCACAAAAGACCCCAAATAGCCAGAGTAATGTTGAAAAAGAAAACCAAACCTGGAGGTATTACAATCCCAGACTTTAGCCTATACTACAAAGCTGTAATCATCAAGACAGTATGGTATTGGCACAGAAACAGACACAGAGACTTAAGGAATACAACAGAGAACCCAGAAATGGACCCACAATTGTATGGCCGACGAATATTCAACAAAGCAGGAAAGAGTATCCAATGGAAAAAAAACAGTCTCTTTAGCAAATGGTGCTGGGAGAACTGGACAGCAACATGCAGAGGAATGAAATTGGACCACTTTATTACACCATACTCAGAAATAAATTCAAAATGGATGAAAGACCTAAATATAAGACAGGAAACCAGCAAAATCCCAGAGGAGAAAACAGGCAACAACCTCTTTGGCCTTGGCCTCAGCAACTTCTTACTTGACGTGTCTCTGAAGGCAAGAGAAATAAAAGCAAAAATGAACTATTGGGACCTCATCCAGATAAAAAGCTCTGCACTGCAAAGGAAACAATTGACAAAACTAAAAGGCAATGGATGGAATGGGAGAAGATATTTGCAAATGACATATCAGATAAAGGGTTAGTATCAACAATCTATAAAGAATCTACCAAACTCAACACTCAAAAAATAAACAATCTAGTGAAGAAATGGGCAGAAGACACGGATAGACACTTTTCCAAAGAAGTCATTCAGATGGTTAACAGACACATGAAAAGATGTTCAACATCACTCATCATCAGGAAGATACAAATCACGATCACATTGAGATATCACCTCACACTGGTCAGAGTGGCTAAAATGAACAATTCAGGAAACAACAGATGTTGGTGAAGATATAGAGAAATGGGAACCCTCTTGTTTGGAAAACAGTGTGGAGGTTCCTCACTGTTTCCAAACAGAATTACCCTACAACTCAGCAATAGCACTACTAGGAATTTATCCAAAGGATCTAGGAATGCTGATTCATAGGGGCACATGTACTATCAACAATAGCCAAATTATGGAAAGAGCCCAAATGTCCATCAACTGATGAATGAATAAAGAAGATGTGGTTTATATATATATAATGGAATACTACTTGGCGATGAAAATGAATGAAATCTTGACATTTGCAACAATATGAATGGAACTGGAGGGCATTATGCTAAGTGGAATAAGTCAGAGAAAGACAGATATCATATGTTCTCATTCATATGCGGAATTAGAGAAACGTAACAGAAGACCATAAGGGAAGGGAAGAAAAAAAAGTTACACACAGAGAGCAAGACAAACCATAAGAGACTTGTAAATACAGAGAACAATCTGAGGGTTGATGGGGGTGTGGATGGAGGAGGAATGGGTGATGGGCATTGAGGAGGGCATTTGGAATGAACATTGGGTATTGTACGTAAGTGATGAATCACGGGAATCTACTCCTGAAGTCAGTATATTAGCTAACTTGACAATAGATTATTTTTAAAAAAGAAGAAAGAGACATGATGCTTAATGAAAGATCCCAGATGAAAAGGAAAAATATTGTATGGTTCCCTTTATAGCAAATGTCAAAGATAGGCAAATCCTGAGATAGAAATTAGATTAGTGGTTGACAAGGGCTGGCAGTGGGAAAAATGGGAGTGACTGCTGCCAGTAGGCATGGCACATTTCTTTGGAGTAAAGAAAATGTTCTGGAATCAGATGATGGCAATGATTACACAACTTTGTATATAAATATAACTGACTCTTTGTCAAGTGATTTGCAAATATATCTTCCCCTCTGTTAACCATCTTTTCACTTTCCTGATGGCGTCTCTGGAAGCACAAAAGTTAATTTTGATAAGTCCAATCTAGTTTTTCTTTGGTTGCTTATGTTTTTGGTGTCATATCAATATGATCCATCTTGATCCACAAGATGTCTTGGACTTAGAACAACAGACGTACAGCATTGCATAAGAATCTGTATCACAGTGCCTGTCTAATCTGTATCCAGTCAGACGTAGACTGAGGTCAGAGAACAATCCTCATCAGCACCCTATGCTCAGAGGCTCCTTCCTTAGCACCTGCTATTCCCTTCCTGCACCAGGAACACTGCTCCTTCTAATAGAGCATCTGTTTCCCAGAATTATAACTGACTCCTGAGTGTGTTCAGACATTTGCGTAGGTATCAGAAAGTCACAATTGCCATCTAAAAGCAGCTGAAAGCAAATGCAGTCTTCCAATGTATCATGCCAGGCAGAGTCCTAACTAAAGGGACATCCTTCCTTCAGAGGAAGTTAAAATCCTAAGTAAAGGACTTAGCATTAGCCTAACAGCAGATGCAGTAGAATTTCTAGGTGCCACATTTTAAGGAAAATTAAAAACAAATATAACCAGATGCTGATGGACAGGATAGTGAGTAGGCTAGAGACCAGAGAAGACACAAGGATTGTCCTTACCCAGCCAAAAGGCTACCATGTGGGAGACTTGCATTGTTGCAGGGATGAGAAGGGGGGGGCAGTGCAGAGTTAACAGCGATACTGACTATGAATTTGATATAAAGAGCAATGCCTGGCTCAAGGAGGGGCTCAATAACTATTATTGATAAAAGGATGAACACACAGAAGTTCCCAAACTAGCAACTGGGATCCAAAGAATTAAGGAGTTCCATGTCTCTGGAATAACTCAAGCAGAAGATGGTGGAAAGAATCCTAGAGAAGACATAAGGGTAGAGGGACAGAAGTTTGAAATGTTCTTGACCAAGAACAAGTATTCATAACAAGCTTACATATTAGATGTCTTCATCCTAACTGCCCTGTCAGATGAAGAAACAGACTAAAATCTGGGACTACACAGAAAGTGAGATTTGATGTGAAGTTTGACTCCAGAATGCATATCTTTCCATTTCATCACACTGTTGGGAGTTAGCTCTGACGTTCTTATGAACTCCAGGATTCCATGCTTTTATGACATTTCTGACAGTTATTAAATAACAAGGCACTATTCACCACTATTTCAAAGTGGACAATCTGAGTTGTCTACCAAAGCTGACAGGAGACAGAAACACTTTCACCAGAAATTCGCAATGACCACTGTGTGTGACTACACACAGACTTCTCCACCCAAACTCCCATACTGAGTACATTATCATCACAAATAATTCAAAATTACTCCCGATATACTAGGTTTTTCTCCTCCAAAGTTACATCCATGTACATGTGATCTGAGAGGATGAGGCAGGGGTGAGGCTAGGATATGCAGACATTAAAAACCTCTGAACTCTACGTTCTGAAACCCCAACTTTGCCAGCCACAAGGCCTACATTTAAAGGACAAGATATGAAGCTCCTACCAAAATTTATTCTCCCATCTTCCTCCTCCCCAACTGTATCCTTTACACACCTAGCCTAGTTTTTGACACTCCAACACGTGGGGCTCCACTTCTCTCATTAAAGCAATAAAAAGCCTATTTTAAAATTCGAGGTAGGGGAGGAAGATGCTAATGTGAATACACAGCCATTTGCAGCCATCAATGACCTTGCAATGTCTGGTCTGTTAGATGAAGAGGTGGGGAAATACATTTTAAAAGAGGAAGATCAAATAAGTCCCTAGAACAACACTTCTATAGTCCTGAGCAGCCAGCAATAATTACTCAAGGAAAGAACTGGTAAAGAGTAACAATGTGCTGTCTACAATTCGCCATAAGGAAAGCTGCAGCAAAGCTGTGGGATCTTTCCCTGATAACACTTGGCTTCTCGGTACCCCCACCCAAGAGCAAATGAGTTGGTCCCTTGCCTTAGGGATGCCATCCAATCTGGGATAAGAACAAACACTAGACAGAGGTGGTACTCTGGGATGAAGATCTAAGTTCTAGATCTGATTCTGACCATAACTTGCTGTGTGGCCTGGGACCAGACACTACAGCTCTCTGGGCTTTAGTTTCCTTCTCCATAAAGTAAGAACATTGGTTCCAATGACCTCTGAAGTCCTTACAACTCTGACAATTCATGATTATACTTTAATTTTGTCCTAAATTCCCACCTTAGCTGGACATCTCTCCTTCCAGCAATTGAATAAACTGTGTGCAAACCTAAACAAATTGTAGCAAATATCACTTAGCTGAAAAAATTCAGTTAATTAACACATTCCACATAGCGAGTTTTTCAATTTGTACAAAGTACATTTCAGCATGTCCTTTCCTGCTGAGTGCCCCCAGGAACCTTCCATGTTACAAAGAACACTCAAGCTACCAGCGGGTATTCACAAGCATGTCTGTTCCAACAATTTATGCAAAAAAAAGCAAAATAAAAACAAGACAAAATTCAGGGTGAAAGTGGGAAGAAGACAGAGTAATAAACGATATTCACCTGCTTGTCCTTGACTTTGTGTGGAGTTTCACCAACTTGGAGCTTGGGAAAAGCTGTACCAAATTACTTGGGGTCGGGGCCAGCTGGGAAACAATGCAGATGCCTGAGATGCTCCTCCAAAGACCCACTGACTCGGGATCTAAGGGAGTGGGGAACAGGAATTTGTACTGCATCATACTCCCTGGGTAATTCCTTTGCACAGTCTGAGAGGTACCAATGTTTGAGAGACTATGTGGCAAAAAGTACCTAAATTTCATCCAGTAGCCCAAATTAATGTAGGATGTACATTGTATGAGTTGGCAGACTGCCTCAACAATTGGAACTAATATTAGAGACAGTGTATATGAAAACATTAAAATGAACTGGTTCTCTATAAACCAGGTTTAAAAATAGTATTAAATTTGAGGAGCTTGTGAGACATTCCAGTGACACTCAGGAGACAGATTTGAACTGGCAATATTGATGGATTTAGGGTTTATTGCCTATAGGCAGGAGGGTGGGCAACAGAAGGATGGGGAAAAAGCAGAAGACAGGAAAAAATTTAGAAATATATTCACCAAAACATTAATAGTGGTCATGTCTGGGTAGTAACAGGGATTATGGATGATTTCTACTCTCTTTATTTTTTAAAATATTTATTTATTTTGAAAGAGAAAGAGCATTAGCAGAAGGAGGGGCAGAGAGAGAGGAGAGAGAGAGAATCCCAAGCAGGCTGTCAGCACCAACCCCCACGCGGGGATGGATCCCATGAACTGTGAGATCATGACCTGAGCCGAAATCAAGAATCAGATGCTTAACCTACTGAGCCATCAGGAGACCATCTACTCTTTTTAATAATATCATTTCTCTTGCATTGTTTGAATTTGCTTTTCAATGAGCGTTACTATTTTTGTAATCATTAATCAAAATACTATTCCGTGCTTGATATTACAGAGATGAGAAAAATTGCTACAAATAGCCTGAAAACAAATAATTCCTTGAGAACTGAAAACCCAGGATTGCAATAATAATACACTTTAAGAAAACCTAAGTCGGGGCACCTGGGTGGCTCAGTCGGTTACGTGTCTGACTTCGGCTCAGGTCATGATCTCACGGTTCGTGGGTTCAAGCCCCGCATCGGGCTCTGTGCGGACAGCTCAAAGCCTGGAGCCTGCCTTGGATTCTGTGTCTCCCTCTCTGTCTTTCCCTCCCCCACTCACACTCTGTGTCTCTCTCAAGAAAAAAATAAACATTTTTTAAAAATTAAAAAAAAAGAAAATCTAAGTCAAAGCATTAGTTTTATTAATATATCATGAATTAGTATACAGTGAAACCTCCAATTCATGTTATCAAAAGCTTTATTTTTTCTCTGTATCCTTTGCTAATAAGTTTCTGCAGTTTAATCTCTACTTCCTAAATTTAGCATTTTTCTTACAGAAATGTTATATGTAGGTCCCACACACATACAACAGCAATTATGTGAGCAGAATTAAACAACTTACTCAGGTTTAGAAAATGGTTATATCTAACATAAGTAAATATTGTATATTTTTATAAGTCCAGTAAGATCTCTAGTATAAATTCCTGTATTCATTTGTTATTCACAGCACTTCCCCCTAGTGTCCAACTGGAGGAAAGGCAGAGAGGTGGGGAAACAAAGGATGCAGGTTGGAATAAACCATTTTTCCTGGGTGCGTGGAGTAGGGGAGGGAAGTAGGGAGGAGATGGACCATTGCTGTCTGAGGACCCTGATGAAATGCTTCACTTTTTTCTGTCCTGCCTCTGATTCTTCACTAGGACCCTGAGATAACGATGAAAGTAAAAAAAAAAAAGAGAGAGAGAGAAAGAGACAAGTAACAAACCACAAATTTCCAGAGTTACCCAATCACATTGCTCAAGGCTCACTTCCAGTATCCCCACTGTAATCCATTATATTTCGCCCAATTTACTTTGAGTGAAAACATGATCCCTTCTGGGGAAAACTGCGTTAGAGAGAAGATTAAAAATAAAAGCCTTTGAAATTCTAAGAAGTGTGCTCCCATGTGATACCGACAGATGCTGGGGGCAATCAAAAAATAGATGTCCATCTTGGGTTAGTATATCCTGCTAGTCCTGCTCAACTCGAGCTTTCTCCTCCTCTACACAACTTTGATTTAACAGTGAGGCTACTTCATCCATTCAGCAAACATGTATTGACCCCCTCTGATAGGTGTCAGGCAAGACGGTAGACACTACTTATTTGGAGCTCACATCCATCTTCGCTGCACTCATATCCATATACACTCAACCTGTTACTGACGACATATCTTAAACACTTGACCTCACCTTCAGTCAACCAGGGAGCCACTCCAATGCTGCTTAAATGTCAGTATTTTTCATTAAAAAAATGACAAAAATACACCTAATCTCAATTATTAACACTAATATTTCTGAGTAGTGGGGTTACAAGTGTTTATTTTCTTCTTTTGGTTTTTTTTTTTTTTTCTGCTTCTACCTTATATCCATTTATTGTGCATCCCTAGACCCGAAATTCTGGCAAGTGATTATCGTATCAGAAATAAATATTTAATCCTAACTAAAGAGTAAAACGGAATATTACTAAATTTAAAAATGTTGAAATAACTCCAAATCAATCTCCAAGCTTGTACATTTGAACCTCTTCACATGGCATAATGCTTCTCAAAAAAAAAAAATTATGTAGATTAGAAACGAAATAAAAGGAGAACAGACCAGATGATCAACACTTAAAAACACAAAGTGTTTTCCTCTCTCTCTCTCTCTCTTCCCCCTCCCCATAGTTTAATCTCCTGATTTCAATCATAACTCATGTTTCCTCCGAAACACGGGGCTTTACTCCCTGGGGTTTGGGAGATCAACCAAATTTCATTTCATTGCTAATTTATGATTTGTCACTAGAGGGCGAGGTTGTCCTTTTTCTTTTTAAATAAGTTTTTAAATTGCTAAGAAAAACATTATTTTTTCTTTAATATGTTTAACATAAATTTAAGTTTTAAAAGGTGAATACGTCATAAAGATCACGGATGACCACGTGGTGTCTGGAAGACCTTCTAACATTCTGTGTTGCTTTGGTTGCAATTCTACAGTTACTCCAAAGAATCCAGCACAATGTTGATAAATTAAATCTCATCGTATATAAGGTTTTTTTTAACCTTTAAACTGTTTTAAAAATGAATCCCTTCTGCAAACAACACAATGATAGAAAAAAATCTATTATGAGAGCTAGTTTTATTCTTTAATAAACTTGATTTTAAAGCAATTTTGAAGTAAAATATCACGGTTCAGATTATAAGAAAAAACTCCTTTGAAATTCTGTGGTTAGCCAAAAGATAACACTTGATGGTTGGCACAAACTAGAATCACAATAAATAAATTACTAATTAAGCTAAAATCACTGATTAAAAAAAAATCAGGGGTCTGTTCCTTTCACCTTCTACCTCATTGCAAAATGAGAACTGAAATTCATGCTTTTACTAGTCTCACTATTAAATAGCAGATTTCACACATCACCATACAGAATTTCATAAATAACAGCTTCAAACAAGACTTTCTGGGTAACACTTAAAAACACAGTGTTTTCCTCTCTCTCTCTCTCTCTCTCTCTCTCTCTCTCTCTCTCTCTTCCCCCTCCCCATAGTTTAATCTCCTGATTTCAATCATAACTCATGTTATGCACAATAACCCAAACAATGCACAATAGTTCTCAAGCCTTTGGCCCACCAGGTTATCAGGGAGATTTTTAAGGGGCTGATGCAAGGTTCAATCTTGTTTAGCAGGCTTGTCATCAACAGATTAATCAATGACAAAAATAAGGGCACAAAGAAGGGGAACACAAATCCAGAAAGCTAACGTGTTTTCTAACTACCTGAAGCAAGCACGGACATTTATCATCATTTTCCTCTATTACTGCTGCTCTTAAAATTACAACTTGTTTGCTCAGAGGAACAAGAAGAAGGGGAGGCAGAGGCAATCAAGGCCCTGCTATAAATACCCATCTTGAAAGAGAGCACAGCAAGACCGGAGCCTGGAGGCCTTCATATCTCAGTACGTTTGACAACGGCTAGCCATTTTGAATTTTAAAGCATGTTGGGTTTTGTATTTCTCAACCATGGAGAGATATATTTTAAGGAGCCATTTTTCTTGCCTCCAGTGAAGGAACACACTCCCAGGAAGCAAATATCTCATCCATCAGAATGGAACGTATTCATCCAGGGCCAAGTAAATTTGTGAAAATTGCACCTCACGCTGTTTCATTATGCCCTAGGAACTCCCTTCATCTCCAAGGCTTAAGCAGCTTGAGGTGGGATCAATTAGTATTAATCCTGGGTAGCACCTGATGTTCTCGGTGTGCTCCTCTATCCTCTCCATCTCTTCATTCTGACAATTAGCATGAATTAACATGCATTCCCAGTTTGTAGATAAATTCAAGGTTTGGAGACTTTTGAGAGACTTCTTTGGGTTTGGAACGATATTTAGTGACAGAGCTTTATCAAAACAAAATATTTTATTCTCTTTTATCTCAGCTTTTTTTTTTTTTTTTTAGCTTTTCGATACAGCCAAGGTAACGTGTACAGGCTATCAAGTTTGACACCGCTTTTTCAAATAGCAACAGCAGGGTTCTTTTAAAAGTAGCTTCAGTTTCAAAGGTTAATTGTAGGGAGTGGTGGGATTCTCTATGGGAAAGAGGCTAGGACACAGTAAGCTATTTTTGTATTAATTAAGACAAATCACTCAAAACTACCTTAACCAATGAAAACACCTTTGCAAAAAGCCATAAGACGGCATCCAAGAGGTGTCTGGAGGTAAAGCACCACCTAAGATTAACTTCCTTGGTGATTTAGTCATTCTGTTTGATCCTAAGATTACTCTGCGTCTTGTGTATGAGAACTGCGGAAGCAGGAAGTCTGCTTAAAATACAAGCCCACACGGGTTAGCAAAGGTGATCGGAAACAAATTCCACAAGTGACAGGAAATACCGGTGGAGTGTGAGACTGGGCACACTCCCAGTGCCCACCGCACTGCCAAATGCCATACGGCCACATCACAGGCGGCTGTGTACAGTTATTCCAACTGGAGGGGAGAGGGAGATTTGTGTGTTCAAAGACTGGAGGGCTTCCCCCAGGTAGAATGAGCCAAGAAGAAAATGGGGCATTTTACTTTTTAAAGCATTCTAAAAATGTCACAGCCTGTGACATAGGGGGTATCAGGACAAAGGGAGAGTAGAGATGAAGTACCAGCATGAGTGTGCCAAGGAGGAAGAGGCCGGTTCAGGAAAGGCAAAAATAGAAGCATTTCTATCATTGCTAGAGAGGCTCATGCTCCCCAGGGAAACCTACTTTTTGAGGGGTATTGAAGTTCACTTTTTCTGCCAGTTAACAAAAAGGAGAAAAGCCTGTGCTGCTCCTTCCTATCATCTGCATTAACTGAAACAAATGAGGTCTGCCTAGGAGAAAGACACAGCTGGGAATTCCAAAGTCATTGTGAGACTAGGTGTTCCCTGGGCCAAATGCATCATGCACGGATTTTCACACTGAATGCCAAAAAGTGGCAGTCGCTTATTTCTGACCTTGATTTAAGAGTAAGATCTTGCCATCCAGCTTCTTCCTGTGACCACCATGAGGACTCAGAGGTTTGTGCAGTGAAATGTGAGGGTATGGCATGGTGGGGAGGGAGCTGGGCTAGAGGCACCAAGACTAAGGACTTAACCTTGCTGGGTCATTCACTTTGAAAATTAGGGAGTGGCAAGATGACTTGAAGAATTTTTACCATCTCTAGAGCTGTATGGTTTTGTTCTCCTTAGAGGAGTGGTATTAACAGATATGGGGACCCTTGAAATTCACACCATGCTCTGTCAATGAAGGAGGAGCAGATGGGCACCCCCCAACTCTGCCTCCCCTGCCAGAGGAAATTCTCCTTGACACCCTTCACAAAGCTTGTTCATTCACAGCATAGGAGTGGAGACAGGACTCTCTTCTGTGCACCAGGGAAATTTGGAGAAGTGAGGGAAACACCTCTGGCAACACCCTGCAGCTGCTAGTCAGAGACAGCCATAAACATCACAGATTGGGCACAAATGTCCAGGCTCTGTGCCTGTAAAATCAGCGAGAGTCATGATGTTTCCGGGGGTTGACAGAAAAACTTAGAGCACCAAAGAAAATCCAAAATAATTACATGAAACTAGAGGTCTCTGGAGAAACATAAAATGTCATCATAACGTTCTCAGAATTTATTTCTTCATTAGAAAGGCAGGAGAATCAGGGCTCTCACATCTTCTCTTTCCTCTGACTCAGACTGGAACGTGTGAGAACCCCTGTGGCTTAGAGACAGAAAAGCTGGGAAATCAATGGATTCATTTTACTGACATCTATTGGTATTTCATTTTCTGTTTTCCAAAGGATTTGACCTATTTACACAAATCATACATCTCCTTTCCTTACTATTTACCTCCTGTGATAACCTGGCAGGGATAGAATGGCTAAGTCTTAGCCACCTGCTTTGCGGATTTTCTCTACTCATCTGTTTGGAAGTGACGGCCCATCCTCATGACCTCAAGCTGCTAGTTGGGGAACGCTGTGAGATCCAAGCATGGCTTATTTTGTGTTTACTGGAAGCAGCTTCCTGCCCTCTAAAGGAAGAGAGGAATTGATTACTAATTCCTTTGAAGCACCTCCTTTTGAGCTGTGGCTCCCCTCCAAGTGAGCAGACATAAGATTTATTGTAACCGATATTCACAGATAATTTGGAGATAATACTTTGGCCAATGGCTCCAACCTTGTTCCATGACTCCCTGGATACCTGACCTTTCCACAAGATGCCAATTTGACTGAAACACTGATCTCATCCCTTTATCCCTAGCAAATGCCTAGTCTCAAAGGGTCAGTGAAATGACAAAAAGCAAATTCCAGAGGAAGTAAAGACATGTGGAATAGTCTCTGAATTATCAGGTCTAGATATACAAATGCTGTAGCTAAAGTAGAGTCCCGAGGTCCTAGGAAACAGTAGTCTATTTTTCTATAGGAAGATAATGAAGCCAGATGTGTTATTAGTAGCCACATTTAAGAGGTAAAAATTATTTTATTTGACCCCATATATCTTACTATGAAATATTTTAACACTTCAATATTTGACATTCATTTTTTCATACTAAATCTTTAAAACGTGTTATGTGTTTTGCACTTCAAAATTCAGACTAGGCACATCTCAACTGCTCAACAGTCACAGGTCGCTACCTACCCTATTGGATGGTAGAGGTCTGGGACAGGAAATTCATCTTATTCAAGAAAAAATTTAATACACTGTTTAAGAATTAGCCCATAGAATCAGACTTTGGGCTCACCTCCTAGTTGTGTGACTTTGCTCACTTTCTAAGCCTCACTTAGCGTCTATAAAATGGGTCTAATAAAAGTGCCTGCTTTACAGAGTTGCTAGCACAGAGGGAGGGCTCAATAAATGTTGGCTGCCCTTACTCTATTTGCCCCTTTACCCTACTCATTTCAACAGACGCTTATCGAGCATCTTCCATGTACTAGGTGTTGTATTCATCTGCTCATGCTGCTTTTACAAAATACCAGACCGGGTGATTGAAAAGACAGACTTTTATTTCTCACGGCTCTGGAGGCAGAAGAGTCCAAGATCAAGGTGTCAGCCAACTAGGTTTCTGGATGGTGGCCTTCTCACTGTATCCTCACAGAACAGAGAAAAAGAACAAGCTTGCTTTCTAGTGTCTCTTCTTAGAAGGATACTAATATTATTGGATTAGGGATCTACCCTTAGGATTGTATTTAACCTTGAAAACCTCATTATAGGCCCCGTATCCTCCAAATATAGTCACATTGGGAGTTAACGCTTTAACGTGGTAACCTTGAGAAACACCATCCAGTCCACAACAGGTGCTGTGAGATTTAAGACAACCATACGGAATATAGAATATTTCTTTGGCCTGAAAGAATTTAATCTAGCAAAAAGTCATGGCTATACATATACATATATATATATATATAGTTAAGTATATATAGATTATGTTTAAGATGCTAGAAGAGAAGTAAAAACAATGTGCTTTAGAGGTGCAGAGACGGGGAAGATGCAGTGGTGTGACAGCAAAGAGAAAGAAAATGCTCTCCTTTGTGGCACCTGCCAATTTCCACGGTGGAAACACTCCTACCATGGCTGATTTCAAGCTGCCAAAGCATTACTGAATATTTAACCAGCAGCATTTAGCTCTCTCTAGGCAGTGTGAGCTAGCTTCAGTACATTCCTGGAGAAATTTCAATGTAGGGGAAGAACAGTTAGCCAAAAAAGTGGGATATCAGCCCAGCCTTGAAAGATAAGTAGGAGGGAAGTGAGTGCAAAGTGAAATGGCAGAATAAATGGGGATAATTCAGAGGGCTGAAGCGCATGAGGATTCAAAAATTAAGTAATCTTCTGGGGCCAGAGTGTAAGATACTGTAGAGAACATGATAGGAATAAATCTCTAGAAAGACAGCTCCAGATGAGAGCGTCATGGAGATGGAATACAAGAACAGGAGAGCGGCTCCCATAAATGGGGGCATTTACAAAGGCCGCTGACCTAGAAAGTGACAAGAATAAAACATCACACTTGACCTATCATAAAACATTCAAGTGTGCGTTATCTCACTTTTTCCTAACACAGACCTGTGTAGTAGGCAGGGCTGATATTACCGCCCCTGTAGTGGGTTGAATACAAAAAAAGATATGTCCACTTGGCCCTTCAGAATGTGACCTTCTTTGGAATAGGGTCTTTGCAAATGTAATTAAGGATCTTGAGAGGAAATGGTTCTGGATTAGGGTGCACTCTGAATCCAACAAATAGTGTCCTAAGGGACAGAAAAGGAGACGTGCAGAGACACACATGGAGGCAAAGACCACGAAAAGATGGAGACAGAGATCGGAATGGTTTGCAGCAATAATCCAAGGAATGCCAACAACCACCTAGGAGAAACGTGTGGAAAGAATTCTCCCTCGGAGCCTCCACAAGGAGCCAACCTTGCTAACACCACTATTTCAAACTTCTTGCCTCCAGAACTGTGAGAGAATACGTTTCTGTTGTTTAAGCCACCCACTTTGTGGTAATTTGTTACGGCAGCCCTAGGACACTCCTAAAACCTCTAGAAAGAGATGAGCATTAAATTAAGGCTTCAGAGAGGTGAAGTTATTTGTTCAAAACCACTGGTCTAAAACTTGCTGAGGCTGGCACTGGGACCCACGTACCTTGACAGCTAGTCTAGCACTATTATTTCTCATGGACTTGCCCTTCAAAGAACACATGGGGGTCCAGGAAAAGTACAAAAGCTGAACAGGGGGATGGGGAAAAGCAAAAAGTAAACTCCACCTTCTGCCCACAATATGGAATCATGCTTTCTGTTCCTGTCTTTTTCCTTATGCCCCCAATTTCCTGCACCCATTAATGTGTTTACAAGTACCCAGACCTGGGCAGTCTGCAGGCTCCTGGGCAGGAGTAGTTGGCCTTATGGTAGGAGTGGCCTTTGGGCAGCTCCAAGTGCAGCTGTCTCTGGGCTGTTTGCTATCATGACTCACACTCTGCTGGTGTGTGTGGAGCCAACTGTGAGCCTTGCCTGAGAGAGAGAAGTCACTTAAGGAATTGAGTGATTTTTGCCATCACTGAAGGATTTGACAAGTATATCCTAAGGGTTTCTACCATCTTCTAGGACACTGAACACACACTGGAGGCCCTGTGGCAAGGTCACATCTAAAAACAGAGTGGAGTCTCATCAGCATAAAGGTGTCAGGCACACCCTCATAAACTCTGCTCAAGTACTTGTCTTCTAGGGAAGGAAAAAAAAAAACACACAGAATAACATGTTTCTGCAAATTCACTGAAAATGCTATCTTTAAACTAGGAATTTTGATAATTGGGGGGCAAGAGAGGTGACATCCATCCCCTAGCAGAGCACAGTGTGAACCAGCAGGGTGGACTGATCAATCTCTGCAACACTTTTAGCCACCTTTTTCCAGGGACAAACTTCAAGGAACTGTTTCTCTGCCAATCGCATTGCCAGAAATGTGCCCTTATTGATCCCAGTGTAACCACCATGGCTGCAGCACCCCAGTCCTTCCATTGTGGTTTCCTCAGAGCAACCAGTGTTGTTCCTCTGGGATGAAGGTCTGGCAGGATGCAAGGATGGGCTGCTCACTGTCAAGAGTGACGGCGATCTTGTTCTTTCAAAGAGAGCTTTAGTGTGTATTGATAAGCACGTCAGGCAGCCTGAAATTTCCTCTCCTTGTGAACAAGACTCTCCTACAGACACGGACACTCTGAGAGAAGCACTAATAAAAAGGGCAACCTTGCAGAGGGGAAGGCAGGAATGACAGAGCCACTCTGAAAGAATAAAGCAATGGCAAAATAGAAACAGGAAAATAAAACAGCACTGAAAAATCACGCATTATATTCTTTTAGTGTTCTTGACACTCTACAGCCAGTGAAATGAAGAGGGACCTTAGGGAATAGTCACTTTGACTGCTATGTCTTGAAAGTCTTCAAAGGAGGGAGAGCCCTTGTAATGAGCCTGTCTAACATTACTGAAGAGTGATGAATGCCAAATGTGATTCACAAACAGAATTTTCTAAAGTTCTTCACAATTTTACAAAGATACCTAAAACTCAAGCTCAATTTAATTATACGAGGTGGTTTTTTTAATTAAATGAGGTTTCAAAGATTATACTTTTGATTTAAATTATATACAGGTTGTCCATAGAATTTGGACCTCTCTTTTCATTTAACTTCTCTTTTTATGGGCTTAGTTGGAAAAGGGATGCTTGTTATGTGACTATTGAAAAGCTTCACATAAGCTGAATTCAAGAAACTCATGTGGTCGCAGCCTTGTGGAAAGGATGCCATCACACATACCCAGTCACAAACCATCCTGGACATATTTCCTGTGGTGCCCAGAGAACTGTGGGCAAGGTTAGTGAGAGGTCTGCTTTGTTGCACCCGGCAGCAGGGGCCAGAAGAAACACAGCAAGTCACATTTGTTGTGAGATTCAAAGAAAACTAAATGCATGGATAGAATCTCTAGGAGAAGGGGCATGGTGGAGCTGTTAAAAGAACATCACTTTTAGAAACACAAAGTCTTGAATTTTAATCTTGGCTCCAGCATTTGCTAGCTGTGAAGACCTGGGTAAACTGCTCAACCTCAGAGTCTGTTTACTCCTACATCAAGTTCAAAAGAACATGGAAGCTACAAAGTGGTTGAGGATATTGAAGGTACACAAGTCTGGCAAAGTGCCAGAGGTGGGGCAGGCACTCTCCTCTCCCTGCCCTCACCCTTGCCCCACCGTTTTGTAGATACTTTCTGGAGAATAAAATCCTCTGACCCACTTCCATAATCCATTCCAGCTCCTTCAAGTTAAGAATTCCCTCTTTAATTTGAATACATTTTTCAGCCATTTAAATTGTTCTCATGATGTTCTGTTCTCAAAGAAAATTAAAATATATCTCCAGTTATCTCTGTGTGTGTGCTGCTCCCAAATTCTCCATGTCTTAGAGACAAATGGTAAAAGACCTTGGGATGTGATAGGATCTAGAAGACATCAAGAGCAAACGGTAAATAAATGTCTGAGAAACTTGAACTCCCGTTCACATTTTTCCTTGTTTACCCATTATTCAGACAGAAGGTGGACCTTTCATGACACTAGACCCAACCAACAGGAAACAGAAAAAGAAAATATAGTTAAATAAGAATTTCCCAGATTGTCCTTGTTTCTGAAGTAGCTATAACATAATTTCCAAAATGTTATGCCTAAATATTAGCAATTTTCTGGGATATTCTCATTAGCACTGGTTTAGGAGAATCTAGTTGTCTGCTTACAACTGGTAATCAGACACCGAAAATGGATGAAATCTAGATTTACAGCCAGACTGAACAAGACTGGTTTATAGGTTGTCATCATTTACGTCTAACAATGAATCGAACAGCTGGCATGTTTTCTTTCTAATATGCAAATTCAGTCTTTTTAAAGCCGTTTTTTTTATCCACCACTCTCTTCCCTTCTATTTTGGAAGTGTGGGTTTAAATTCAGGAGAAACTGGATGCTTCCTTTGTATTTTTGTTCCATCTACAAAATCATAATAGCAGTTGGAATTATAACTACTGAACTGTCATGTTGATTCTGAGCAGAAATCTCTCAAGGACTAGATCTTTTGATAACATCATTCTCAGTCCCCTCTGACATGAGAATGTACGCTGGAAGATGAGAGGGAGAGAAAAAGCACAACCCCTGGAAAGTCAGTAGAAGCACAATCTAGAATGACATTTCTTTCCTTCTCTTTCCCTATCCACAGAATGCCCTCAGGCTCTTTCCTTCAGTTTCTATTAATGCCAGCCCAGCCTCTTAGGATATCTCATGTGTCTCGTGGCTTAGAGCCCCTTGAAATTGTAAGCCCAACATTGATAAGGACAGGAAGAGCACTTCCTTTATAACAGGGAAGAAGGCCAAGGAGGTTGGTTTACAGGATGCCCCCTGTCTAAGAGAAGCCTCATTCTGTGCGCTAGGATGAAAATAGGCCACCGTGTGGCTCTGCCTAAAGTAGGACAGCCTGGGATGATGTTTTTATTACATACACAAAAGGGTTCCTCTGTTCTGCTTGGCTCTACCTGAAAATCAAAGATAAAATAATCTCTCTCCTTACTTGAAGTTGTTGGAATGCACAAACAAGTTTGCCAGGCCTGACACACTAACTGAATGCATTTTTCCTATGAAAATTTAGCCACAAAAGAATCTAAGGCTAAGGCAGTAAAACTGTATATAGCACTGTGGTCAGGGTCACCAGTAATCTTTTAATCACTCAAAATATATTGAATACATACACGGGAGAGAAGGCCACAGTCTTAAATTTGGAAAAGTTGTAAATTATTGTGAAAACTATATTTCTGTATGATAATATGCAGCAATTAGTAGCATTCTTTGGTGTGTGTGTCTAAATATTTGTTGTTAAAATGTTTTTAAAGCAAAGTAATCATTTTCAAACAAAAGCCTAATAAGAAGTCCTCAATGTGGAAAACAGACAAGAGATTTTATTAAAAATATTTTACAAAGTTTAGGTGGCTCGGTTAAGTGTCCAACTTCAACTCAGGTCATGATTTCATGGTTCATGAGTTCGAGCCTTGCATCGGGCTCTGTGCTGTCAGTGCGGAGCCTGCTTCAGATCCTCCATCGACCCGCCCTCTGTCCTTCCCCACCTTGCACTCTCTCTCTCAAAAATAATCATTAAAAAAACCCTCTACTAAAAAAATGTTTTACAGGGGTGCCTCGGTGGCTCAGTCAGTTAAGTGTCTGACTTCAGCTCAGGTCATGATCTCACGGTTCTTGGGTTCAAGCCCCGCATGGGGCTCTGTGCTGACAGCTCAGGGCCTGGAGCCTGCTTTGGATTCTGTGTCTCCCTCTCTCTCTGCCCCTCTCATGCTCTCTCTCCCTCTTTCAAAAATAAATAAACATTAAAATTTTTTAAATAAATAGAATAATAGAATAAATGAATAGTTCCCTCCTCAATCTATTCAACCAAGTCCTTTTTGGTTAAAGGTGCATCTGTCTTAGAGCCTCCTAGGCAGGGAACGCCAGTTCTTCACAGCTGGTTTGGCTCAGCGTGTCATCTTTTTAAAATGTCATGCATGCAACATAATTTGGAGATCCATCTATGCTCAAAGCCTGAATCACTGATCCAGTTAGTGGAGGACACCTGCCAGGGGTTCCTTCTGAGAGCTAACCCTCCTTTCCTATATCTAACCAAGGAAATAAATGCCTATGAGGAGTTGTCAAAAAACTCCAGTTAGGAGCCAAGCCACCAGTGCCCCCTTTGAATAAATAAAATTAGCTCGCCTTCTCCAGGAGATTCTGATTCACTTCCTTAGAATGAATCACTGTATTCCCCACTACTAGCCAAAAAGATCCCATAGAGCTTTAGTTTCTATAGTCTGTATTACAAAAACAATGGGGTTGTTTTCCCTCCTGAGTAAAAAGTTAAAACACTGATCAATATTTCTTTCAAATACCTACCTCCTCACCTGATCCCAGAGAAAGAGGAAACACACCCTTCCCGGCATGTCCGCCATCTTCCTGCTGCCTCATACGATGACTCATCTAACTGAACCACCAGTGATCAAACCATAACATGATAGGGATTGGGACTGAAACTGACTGTTGTCATTCTGACTACATGTCTAACTCTTTACCATGTGTCCTGTCCTTCTAGTTCCTTACATGTGAGGCACTGTCATCCTCAACATATGACCCAGCAGCAGGCTCTGACACCACCATTGGCCTTTGTGAGCCAACATCAACTCAGTCTTAGCTGCTGGCCTTGCTTTAATCCTCTATCCAAGTTCCTCCAAAACTCAAGTCTTGCCTTGTAAGAATGAACTTGGGGATTGCCGTCTGACTCCCAAAGCTCCATCTCCAAATCTAGGTTTCTGCTTCCTGCTGTCAGGTTCCTGAAACTAACCAACCTTAGCCTATTGTCCTCTTGCTCTCTACCACTGGGTAGGATTCCTTTTCCTGCTCCCCTCTATCCAGAGCCTGGGCCTAGTGCTAACTGTCTTGCCTGGGTCTTCAGCTATCAACTTTAGTTGGGACTCTTCTACTCTACCCAGCAGGCCACCCATTGATGGGTCTCCACTCCTAGAGGCAATCACTTGAAAGGGCATATCTCTTAAGAAGTCAGACCTGTACGACAGCCTTAAATAAGAGATAAAAAGGACCGGCCTACATTAGCCTTCACCATGGCTGTCACAGACACTCAGAAGGGGCTGCTAAGTAAAGGTGGTAAAACATTACCTTTTTTGCACATAAAGAAGCTACATATAGGCAAAGTTAGAGCTAAACTGTGGGTCCCAAAAAGGAGTGGAAGTGATGAGTACAGCAATTACGAAAGCCCTGCAAATTCACATGTACGCCAAACGTTGTCTATAAACTAAGGAAACCAAAACTGTCTTCAAAAAGAAAATAATAATAATACTGACTCACCATGCTGATACATACTAGATAATGGATATTGAAAGAGATGGGCAGAAAGTTAAGTCAGGTAAAACAGAAGGCTGGAATTTATAGACTGGATTGCTAATAGGTTTTTCAACTGTGTTTTTATCAGTGTTGTTCTCCTGTGGCATTTAGCAAGTTCCTGTGGCCTCTGCTATGTTAATGGAACCACAGGAGGGTATCACCTTATATCGCTCCTTAAGTCATAGGATAAAAAGACCATTTGTGTCTCTTGAGGCAGGGGGGTGGCTGAGAAACATGAAGGGAAGGAGCTTCCTGGGGAAGGGGAAATTGGGAGGAAAAGAGTTAGGGCCTCAGGGTGTCCTTCAAGAGAATCTCCTTGGAGGTTCTTGTTTCTGTCTTAGTATTTTAAAAAGCAGCTTTCCCTTCACATCTTCCTAATCTCTGGGTCCTCACTCTTCTTATTCTGGCAAATCCTGCCAGCAACCAGTTGAGTCTAAGAACAAATCGGTGGTGGAGTGTGGCAGGAAGCAGTGTAATATAAATGGGGAGATGTGATCTGGATCAGAAACAGGTGCAATCATGAGTCTGTTGTGCTATTTCTAACATGGGCTTGGGTAATAACTTCTCTTTCTCTATACTCTAACATATAGAAGAATATACAATCTTTTTCATAAAGTTATCATAAGGATTAAAAGAGGTAAGGGATAGAGGGTCACCTAGGTGTCTCAGCTGGTTAAGTATCTGACTTTGGCTCAGGTCATGATCTCGCGGTTCACAAGTTTGAGCCCCACGTTGGGCTCTATCCTGACAGCTCAGAGCCTGGAGCCTGTTTTGGATTCAGTGTCTCCTTCTCTCTCTGCCCCTCTCCTGCTCATTCTGTCTCTCTCTCAAAAATAAATAAAAACTTAAAAATTTTTTAAAAAAGAGGTGAGAGATAGAAAGTGCCTTTGAATATATCTAGCACTTAGCCCGAACAAAAATCACTGATTGCTATTATTTCCCATATGCAAAAATTTTTCAGGCAAGTTGTGCTATTCTGTGCAAAAATCATCTTCACTGAATTGGCACCCTTTTGGTTAGGAAGGAAATTTCTGGGAAACGGAAGTATATTCTCTTCTGTCATGTTCTTCCATTTGAAACTAGCTCCTTCCAATGATCTCATATTGCCATCAACGTAATTTGAGAAAATGAAACTTGCTAGCAGGCCAGGTGTTCCATATTCCCAAATGATGCCCCACAATTCCCCTCAAAGGAAGACACAAGATACAATTCAACATTTCTTAGGGTCCTACCATGTGTTTGGTACAGATTAGGCCACTGTGAGGAATAATGATAAGATAGTCACCCCCTCAAAAAGGAATCGTCTAGAGAAAGAAAGAGACAAATGCCAGCTGATTATGACATCACATACAATGGTTGTAGATTACAACAGCTGTACTCAGAAAATTCGACAAGAACCTGAGGGAGAAGGAGATTGGTTCCGTCCTTTGGTAGCAGAGGAGATTAAAGCAGAAAGATCCCTTTTCCTAATGAACTTGCAATATTATTCTGAATGAGTAAATGAAATGGAAATAGAAAAAAATAAGATAGTAAAAATATCTGCCACATAGCAATGAATAGTCTAAGGGATAGTAGCAGAAGAAAGTTATTAACTTCAGCCAGAGTTACATGAAACTCCCAGTTACTTCAGTGGACTTCTGCCTGCATGAAGGAAAGAACACTGGTCTCATGGTTTAGGGTCTATGAATAATGTAGTGGAAGGAAGAAGGAGAGGTGTGTTTTTCATACCCCAAAAAACAGAGCTTGTGGATATGCATCTCCTTTATCAAAGAGAATTGGATTGGCCTTAATGCTTCTGGGGAAAAAAAGTAGATGACATATATATTCTACTTAAAATATGGGTGAGATATTTTTTATATGAAATAAAAATCAAACTAAAAGTAGCACAAAATACAGTACATCAGAATGAGTGATGGTACCTATATCATAAAGAACCTAAACTGAAAATTCTCCACATTACCTGGGACAATTGGTTTACAAGGAACAAATCTATTCACTTTTTAAAGGACAGATGTGCTACATAAACAATATGAGATTCTGTTCCTGACATTTAATAGACTTTTAAATCACCTGGTCTGGAAGTCAAAAGTTTTTGCCAATATTTTTAGTGTTTCCTTATCTGAAAGCTGTCCACATCTGAAATAAACAGCACATCTGCCTGTCCCTTGCCATATACCTTACTTTCAAACTCTGTGAGACCTGGTAGGTCTGAGAAACCAGCACTGGGTCCTGTACTAATGAGAAGCTTCAAACTGACAACCACAAACCTGAATGAGATCAGTGAGGTACTGTGGACTCTTCCAGATCCTGCAGCTTTCACTGTTTTCACACTTGCCTGGGACCCTCCTCTGCTTTATTATAATCTGCTTTCAATGTTTAAGCACTGTTCCAGGACTTTTCTCTTTCTGACTGATTGCTTCTTTTGTCAGCTCTAATTAATGATGCATGATGGTATTTAAAACTGTTTCCATAAAGCTTTCTCAGTCTTCATCACCCAGAAAGTAAAATGCAACCACTTTATGGAATATGACCTTAATTAACCCCAGTGATCTCAGATCAATCACCCTGATTTTCCTCAGACTGTCTAGGTGAGGGCATCTCCAGTAATTTACTGCTTTTGGAAACCTACACATTCTCTTAGACTCTCTTCTAGTTGGTCTTTACAAACCCCCATGCACCTGCATTTCTGCAAATATATAACATGTCTAGTGGCAGGAGCTTCAAAGTAGAGTGAAGTGTATGAGACACAAGCCCGAGACAATAGGAACCAACACCACAGCTCAGAAGAGCAGACGGCAGAATGGTTTTATCACCAATACCCTCTGACATCTGAAACAAGTCTAAAGATAAAAGCCAGAGAAGAACATGTCACCAAATCCATTGGACCCATCCACCATGAAATCTGCTATTTTTGAGCTAAGCCATACACTTGTTCTGCAACTGTGATTTATCAAAAATGAAGCCAAACAGCAGAAACACCTAAGCCTCTAATATGTAGGCAATCACTTCTCATCAGGAGTGAATCCTCTGGGAAATAACTACATGTCCCCCAGAGGCATAGGCAATGATTCAGCAAACTAAAGCAGCCAGAAAAGCAATATTAAGAAAGCAAAAAATCATTAGAAACTCAGGGAGAAATATAACTTTGCATGGTACTTACCTAAGCAATTTAAAGGCCCCAAAAGATAATTACCATAAAGTACTGTTAGAACATAGAAATAAACACATCCAGTATGGTCTCTGAAGATTACTTTAAAACAACAGCAATAACAACCACCACCACCACCAAAACAAACAAACAAATAAAACACATAAGGGTTATTTTATCAGTTGTCCTAATTGGATATGACTAATGCAAATTCTTAATTTTCACAGAATTAAAATTCACATCCACCTTGTGGTGCCCACTGTTCAAAATACAATAGGAATCCTATAGGTTTGACATAACATCTTTTCATTTTTCCTATATTCTTGAATATTTCTTTTAAAAATGACCTGTAATCTCTGGCCTTTAACTTAGACTGACTGGAGTTTTTAGGGCTTTCTGAAGGGCATTGTTAAGATTTTAATCCACTGAGTTACCTATTTGTATTATTTTATACCTGTATGCTGAATTTTTAATCTCACTAATATTTTGAGGTGTCTAAGTAGTTAAGGGGGTGGGGAGAGGAAATGTTTTAGTTCTCTTGATTTCAAAAGTATTACAACTCCCCCCCCCCAAAATACCTCAGAGTCCTTATTGCCCATAATCCTAATAATCTATTTTATTTTCATATTTTCCATGTAAAGATGCCAATAAGACAATACAAGAATAACAGCAAGTTTATGAGTATAGATGAACAAAATTATTGCTAAGGCTTATTAAAATACAATGATGGCATAATACTATGAATAAATGGGATATGGCTTTAAAATTATAATACCACAGAGGTTTTTGAGTGACAACAGATATTAGAATTATTCTGGTCAAATATTCCCATTTTACAAAGACACTAATGCTCAGAAAAGCTGTGACTTCTAATTAATGACTGGTCGGAAACAGGGACATGATCTGAGCATGCGTCACAGAACCCTCAAAAGTTTGCCCATTTTTAACTGTGCACAAATCTACCCTGAATGGTCCCTCCTTAGCATCACATCCTATCACAGCTTGCTAACATTTCATTAAAAACCCATTCCCTCATGGAGTATTCTTTTCCTGATACCAAATCTGAAGGAAGAAACTCTTTTCTCAAACCTAAACAATAATCAATGAAAGATACTTCTTTATACTGATAAATAATTAAAATTAAAATAACAGAGGTTAACAATGCTTCACAGTCATTAAAATGGTCACCATAAAAATAACTGGATCAAATGATAATTTCAGGGCATAGACTGATTGTTAATGGATGGGAATGTCCAAACATCTGTTATGGAGAATTTCACATGCTGATGTTGTAGACACATCAGCAAAGTGGAGACAATAAAGACTGTTGGCCCAGATGGGCCCAATAATACATTTATTTAAAGTGCATTCTGTGTACATAAGACATACTTGGCTAGACTGCTTAGTCTCGGTGTATGCCTGGACTCCGACATCCCATCAAAAGTCACAGCAAAACTGTCCTCAGGAAAAGGCTATCAGTGACTTGAGGACACGTTAATAACAGGGCAAATATATCTATTATTCAAGTGGCTCAATATCAGCACAAGTATTTGAAACGACTCCCCTGCGAGCTCAGATTAGGCAAGGTCAAGAATCATGCAATCAAATATCAATTCACACATTTCAATCCTGACAGAGTAAAGAGATTGAAGTGAAAATAACCTCTTCTCACATTATTCCCCCTTCTGTCCTCATTGAGCCATTCCCAGCTGCCTACCTTCAGATGGAAGAGAAAGGAGAGGTTCTTTAGAACATTGCTCAGATGTGAAAGAAGTACTTGGCGGTTTGGGTGCCCAAGGGAACCAAAGAAAGAACAGTGGAAGTACAGGTTTAGGGATACGCAATTTGATTATGCTTCCTTTGAGAAAGAAACTAGGAGAAACAAGAGATTTACAACATTATTTAACAAGGAGGGGCAAAATGGGAAGATTTGGTGAAGGGCTGGCAGAAATGAGTGGCTTTCCATGATTGAAAGGCCAGGTTTCTAGATTCTAAATTAGTCTGTTGATGAACAAAAACAAAAACACCACAAGGGTTGATACGCATGCACCTACCCCAACTGTCAAAAGGATAAGACTCATTTTTACAAAGCCCTTATTTCTTGCAAGAAAGTCTCCATAATATTCTGATTCTTTATAGGCAATCTAGCCTAAGGTTTTTGTAACATCCTCACAACAGTATCCCAGAGTATAAAAGTATGCATACTGAGATCTCTTCCTTAAAAATGCTTACTGCTGGGGCGCCTGGATGGCGCAATCAGTTAAGTGTCCAACTTCGGCTCGGGTCATGATCTCACAGTCTGTGGGTTCGAGCCCTGTGTTGGACTCTGTGCTGACAGCTCAGAGCCTGGAGTCTGCTTCAGATTCTGTGTCTCCCTCTCTCTCTCTGCCCCTCCCCCACTCACTCCCTGCCTCTCTCTCTCAAAATAAAGACCTTAAAAATTTTTTTTAAATAAATAAAATAAAAATAAAAATGCTTACTGCCTTACTGACATTAGCCATCTAAGCATTTCCACCTGCTTAAAGAGTTCTCAGAAAAGACTTCTATCTCATGTCACCATTTTTATCTTGTTCTTCTCTTTTTTCCTATAATACTCTAAATGTGGTCTGATCAATCAAGAAAAAAAATGTAGCTTTTTTAAAAAGGCGATGGTCACATCTGCTTCATAATCCATCTACAATATAAACTCAGGAGCTCTCTACCTTGGATGTGCAATACAATCACCAGGGGACGTTTTTAAACACACCAAGACCTGGGCCTCACCCCCAGAGATTCTGGCCTAATTGGCTGGAGTGGTGCCCAGGTATTGGCATTTTTTGTCTTCCCAGATACACACCATGTGATTCGAATGTGTAACCAAAGCTGAAAACTTCTGTCCTAGATTTTTCCCTTAAGGTTCAATAGCTAAGAAATTTCTCTCTTCTTTTGGACTTGCTCCATATATTTTCTTGAATCTTACATTAATCCCTCTGAAGATTCATCTCCTTGGATCTACTTTTTCAGATCTTATTACAATATTTTTTTTGTTAGGAAGAATACTGTCTACATTTTATCCTGGCCACTGACAAAAATGGTGGCTAGGTCAAGGCCCAAGACAGAACCCTGTGGCATGTCTTTATAAAACTCCCTGTTGTCTTTAGATAGGATTATTCAACTATTTCCCATTCTTTGTCTTCCTAAAATTTCTCCATCTTTCTCTTAAGAATATCAAGAGTGATCTTATTGAACAGACTGAAATCTCCTGATCTACTGGCCTGGCAACCCTGTCAAAGGAAAAGCTAAGGAAATTCTGACAGGACTGAACTATTCCAGTTCACTCTCAGCTGTAAGAGTTTTACAATTTTCTTTTAAAAAAAACCCAAATACCCAAGAACTTTCCAGATTTGAAACAGTTGACTGGAAAATATTTTCAAAGAAAAAAATGTTTATGAACCTAAATTTAATGAACCTAATAGACTCAACTCTTCCTCCTCTAAAAAGATTTTGTATTTGTTTGGAAGAGAGGAGTTCTCCATGTATATAATGCTCCATGGGGAGTGATGGCTTCATTCCATCAAGAAGACATTTTAATTCTCTGCTGAGGAACTAAAGATTCTTTTTTCTTTGCCAAAAAATGCACTCCACTATAACTTTAAAATGATCCAGAAACACAGAGAAGATTAGCAGTGCTTGACATGGAGATTTATCTCCAGGTTGCATTAAACTTTGCACCTCCCATGTGGGGACTCTAGCTAGGTATTCACATAAAGGAAGAAAACAGCTAAAAGTCTACTGAGAGATGATAATGCTAGAGGTTGAGTGTGCTAATTGGTGCTTTTGTCATCATTCATTATAAAAACTTATACGATGGAACTACTCAAGAGGTGAGCACAATATGAATTACTTAGTCAGGAAAGAAAAAGTCTATATATGAAGTTACTGAGAGTTTTTTTCCTTCCATTTTTATATTTTTAACTATAAACATTTTTTTTCATCTCTTGCTTTGATATGTGGTGTTTCAAACAAATGGTTTTTCCTTAAGTAATTTTCTGGAAACCAGATAATAGTGGACAAATAACCTGTTAATTATTCCAAAATTTCTGCCATTTCTGTAAGAGTCATAAAGTTTGTTTTATGAGGACAGGGAGATATGCAGTCTTCTCTGACTAAAACACCTGAAACATTATCTAACTAAAAGTGGTCCCATGTATAGAACACCATCACATAATGTACTGAGGAAAACTACTATTTGCCAGTATCTTTGTTTCTCTCCTTTAGTATATGAAGATGGAACATTTTTGCTTGATTTCTTATCTTCAAAAACTTATTATGCTTGACTCTACTTGCTATTCCCCGATATCAATTGCCTCATGGCAAAAATTCAAAGTTGTAACACAAGTGTCACTTATAATTTGGATGCAATGTGTAGAACTAATTTTATACCCACAATACTTAAAAATACAAAATCTCCACCCTAAAACATTAAAAAATGTAATGCTTATAAGAATATCTTCTTCACCTGCTGCAACTGATTTCTACCTAGAAATCAATGGGCCACACCCTACATCTGTTGGGCTGTCTAATGCAAATGGTACAGGGCTCTATTTTATTTTCTTATCATGTTTCTATGGTACACTAGATTATCATGAGAAGGTCTTAATTTCCTACTGTGACCTGTACCAGAATTTTACGAGTGAGTTACAAAATTCCAGGAAGCATTTAAAGGAGTATTTCCCTTGAGTCTAATAAGGACGACACTCAGAATTTCTGAGGTTTATGTGGACCATGAAAGTCCCATACACCTGCACAATATTGCAGGGCAATGTTTACAGTTTCCAAGTTTCTTGGGATAACATAAATCCACATTTACCTAGCCAATGTCCAGAGAAACATATTCCTAATTAGTCATCAATTATTGTGTCTACAGGGTAGAAAACTGTTGAGTGCAGAAGAAAGGAAAGGCATTGCTCTAAGAGAATTTGAGGATATAATTAAAACAAACTCAAATGAGCAAAGGAGGGGGATCAGAAGGAGAAAAAGAAACTAGGCTGCTTCTGCCCCCTTAGTTAAACATTTCAGGATTCTTCTATTAGAAGGCAGGAATATCTCTTCTCAGATGAACTCTGGAAATTTTGAATTCAGTAGTAAAACTTGATAAAATGCTTTACAGCAATGGAAAGGTATTTCATTTGGAAGAGTCCAGACATGTAAATTTAAGCTATTTTTGTGGCTATACTAAAATTCAAATGTTAAATAGAGCTGAAAGTGACCCTAGAGACCATCTCATCTGAGTCTTTCTTTTACAGAGGCATTAAGTCACAATTCAGGACTGACAGTGGCAGAGATGGAAGTTGATTCTAGCCAAGAGCTCTTGTGCCCTTCCATCACACTGAGGGGCAGGTCATTAACTCTTTGGTCCTCTTGAATGCTTCCATAATGGTGTAAGTATAAATGGGTCCATTTATGTATAAGGTAAAGCTAACAGAGGAAGACTGAATTTGTTCAAGTAAGGTCTTTGATCAAGAGGGCATCATAACTGTCCTCCAGTTATGGAAGGGCTACATTTTGGTGGATGCAGTCGATTGTTTCTCTTAAGTTGAATTCTTTTGGCTCAAGATAAGAGAGGTCTTTCTAATGATGATAAGCCAAAGAAGGAAACATTTGTTGAGCCTTCGCGCTATGCACCAAAACCACCTTAACCACTTCACATATGTTGCCTTAATCTTCACAACACTGGTGAAATCAGCTGTATTATTCCATTGTAAAGATCTGAGAATCTTCATCCACTGTTGATAGGACTATAAAATGGTGCATTTGCTTTGGAAAGTCTGGGAATTCCTCAAAAAGTTCAACATAGACTTATGTTATATAGATGATAGTCATTATCACCTGACCTAGCCATCCCACTCCTACCCAAAATAATCAAAAACTTTTCCACACAAAACTCGTGTGTGAACGTTCACAGCAGTATTATTTTCAAGAGGTGGAAACAACCCCAAACGTCCATCAATTGATGAATGGATAAACAAATGCAGTACAGACCTCAAATGAGCTATTATTCAGCCGTTTAAAGAATGAAGTACTGATACATACTGTAACATGGATGAAACTTGAAAGCATTATGCTAAGTAAAAGAAGGCAGTCACAAAAGGCCACAGATTGTGATTCTACTTATGTGAAGTGTCCAAAACAGAAAAATCTTCAGTCAGAAATTAGATCAGTGATTGCCTAGGGGAACCATCATTAGATATGTAAAAAAGTATGGCTCCATTTCTTATAAAAGATTTCAAAAGTAACTGGTAAGCAAGTTTGTGTTGGTTACATTTAAATATCAATTATAAATGAACATATGTTTGTCATACATAGCTTGGCATTATTAATCTTCATATGAATTTTTCACCTAAGTATTTATAAGAAACATTTAAAATACATTCAATGTTTACATAATTTGAGTAAAAATGGTTCAATCATTTTATATTATTTTTTAAACCAGAAGGATTTCCCAGCAAATCATGTAAAATATCTACTTATATTTTTATTTCCTCATAACAGAGAACATGTAAAGGAACAGAAAACCAGTTTAGAAACAAAAAAAACAAATAGTAACTTTATTTCTTGGACATTTTATAGGCTATTAGTCCATAAGTTGGGGAAAACTAAAAAATACAGTGTTGCAAATCAATGAGATAAACTAACTGAATTCACATATTACACAATGTTGAGATTGGTAAGACAAAATTAAAACTATCATAGAAAAAATGGTAAATATATATAAAATTTCAGTATATCTGTAATCCAACACCATATGTACTTAAAATGGATATTGCCCACAAGGATGTAGAGAAACTCAGTGAATTAAGCAAAACAGATTTTTGTATAACCTATTTCTGAAAGAAAAAAGAAAGGCAACAATTTGGCTGTACTCATTTAAATATGGGTATCTGATAGTCCACAAATGTGCACTCAAGTAAAACAGCAAAACCTCATTATAAAGGTCAGACTGTCTCTCTCCCTTAGTCCATTTCCAGTGGTCCCCTAATGAATTTCTTGCTTACTATGATTATCAATTCACCCACAAGGATATTCTAGCCTGGTTTCAAATCCCAGCTCAGTCACTTATTAGCTTGGTGAACTTTGGCAGATTTATTTTCCAAAATGGAGCTAATGATAAAGCCAATCTTAAGCAGAGAATAAATAAGATATCATGGCTCAACTAAAGCACTCCAACAGACTACCTTACATGACTCAGTAAATACTAGTTATATTATTCGTTATTATATACCATGCAATCATTAACAAATAATGGTAAAATGAAATTCTAAGATAGTGTTATTTTGATCAATATTGTTTTTAATGTTTCCTTGTGGTCACCATCCTATATACTCACATTGAACATGAGACAATCATAGTATTTCTTTCACAGTTGTGTACTTTGGGTGCATTTAAAACTGGCTATATTTCAAAACTGGCTATAAACACATTATCACTGAGTCACATCCTTTCATTTACCAGATTGAAAATAAATCTGTGCCAGTATACCCAATTCTCTCACCTAATCAATGGTGACGTGTATACGGAACAGGGACATCCTAGGCATTAAGCTTTACAAGCTAGATTGAATAGCACAGATAAATTCTATGATAACCTATTTATTCGTATGTAATTTCTTTCCCCAAACTCTCAACTTTAGACTTAGTGACACAGAAAAGCCAGTGGGGACCAGAATCAGAGTTGAATACTATTTTTCTTGTGTAGATAAGGATATATTTATAATAATCCCCCACATTAATATGCAAAGTTCTTTGGGTTTTCTTGAATTTACCAGTCAAGTCAAAAATATTCACAGAAATGGTGGACTAGTAAGCATTTGAGCATCGAGAAATGTATGATATCACAGCAGAAATGTGCATTTCATAGCTCAGTATTGTTTAATTGGATAGGCATTAGTCAGATTGGGTAGCTGTTCATTTATACAATTGCACAGTAGGAGAGCTATGTTTGGTAAGTTAAGTAATCATGACAATAAATAAACCACAATGATTTCTTGCAAGTCAATATTTTCTTCTACCATGCAGTATTTCACATTGTCCAATAATATCAATGAAGTATCATGATTATGCAATTTCACAGCCATTAAAAAAAAAGAAAAAAGAAAAAATCCAGCAATTCACTGTTTCCTAATATAAGGCTAGCCAACACCCAAATTTGTTGATTTAATAAGGACAAGTCCACATTTTAGGAAATTCAAATGTCAGACTGCTGGAAGGCATCAACCATGTGGCCAGCTAATAGCAAGCACCTGATAAAAGCTGATGCCTACTGGGTGTCAGTACCCTAACCCCTGCTCTCCGCTGTAGTCCTAGCCAGAAGTGAGAGCAATAAAGAGCTGTGTGGACCAATGATTGAAAGTGGGAGACAATGTGGCAGCACAGAGTAGAGATGGAATCCAATCCAAGAGTAAGGTAGAAACACAACTACAAAAGCATAAGATATACTGAGAGAATAACACCTAAAAGTGAAGAAATGTAGTTGGCAAAATTTTTTAAAAAGCCATCTTTCCCCACACTTCTCAAACAAATCTTCCTTCTCAAATCATCTTCCTGATATCCACTTCAGATTTTCCATGGCATATTCTCTTTAATCTCCTCTGTCCCTTATTATTTCTAAACACTGATTTTTAAAAATTGTATTGCAATTATTAATGTGATACTGCTCTAGGCTTTTTTACAAGTGCTATCTCATTTAATACTTACAAAAAGACTCCAAATCACACCATACAGAAAACTCCCATGAATAAAATGAAAAAAGTAATAAATGCAATTAGAAATTTATATACATATATATGTACATATATATATAAAGCAAAACACAAAACACCTAGTCCCTATCCCCAAAAGAAACAGAGCAAACAGTTCTTGTGTATAGTTCTTTAAAAAAATAAAAAGGCCTATATACACAGATAGATTTATGTGTTGTGTATATGTATGTGTCCTTATGCATAACCTTTTTGTGTTACTACTTTAAAAAAATTTTTTAATGGTTTTATTTATTTTTGAGGGAGAGAGAGACAAAGCATGAGCGAGGGAGGGACAGAGAGAGAGGGAGACACAGAATCCGAAGCAGGCTCCAGGCTCTGAGCTGTCAGCACAGAGCTTGATGTGGGGCTCGAACTTGTGAACCACGAGATCATGACCTGAACCAAAGTTGGACATTTAACGGACTGAGCCACCCAGGCGCCTCTTGTGTTATTACTTTTAAATAAAAGGTATCATTCTATACAAGCCACTTGGCACCTTGCTTTTATCCACTTACTATTATATGCTAGAAATTTTCCCCTGCAGATATATCAATACTTCTTAATGGCTACCTGGTAGTCAGTTGCATGGATGTAAATTTAATACCTTATGGGTAGACAGAGCTGAAATGCCTATCCTTGTACATCATCTTAAGGACTTCTCTCTATAATGATGTTCACTGGATAAGCTCTTGAGAGTTTCAATGTTTGATCAAAAACTATATACACTTTATTGAAAAAAGTCTACTGCCTCCCAAGGGTATTAGAATAACTTAAAACTTCCATCGATAGTATAAGAAATACCAATTTCCTTATACTTTGTTTCGGCTAAATCAAAATACATTTTTTTTCTTATGGCCTGACAACAGGTTACATTTCTGAAATACTGCACAAGAAAAACATATCTAAATAAGCCAGCTGAGATGGAAATTTGGCTTTCATTGAATGGTGTCATCCCTGGGTAATGGAGCTTGCCCGCACCACTGTTAAAGGCTCTCGAGAGATGAGTTACAAAAAGTAGCCAAAAGCAGATTAATAATAATATTAATATTTGATAAGAAGTCATTATCGGTGAAAGCCTTTGTACTCTCAGAATTTATTTCAGAGAAATTTAATAGAAAAAGTTTTAGAGAAGAGTTTTTATCAGATCAAGTGGCTTCCAATCTAGCATTTCAAATTATGCTTATAATAGATGTCAAATAAACTTAGAAAGATGTCTTCAGAGGTTCAAGGCAGAAACTACTTGAACTACCTTCAAGCAGACACACATAGGTAAGCACCATTGCAATCTTCCATAATTATTGAAGCAGTGCTAAAATCTCAGGATAGCACTTTGGTATTGATGTCTTTACGCTATTATTTGAGACCAACTCAAGACAAAGAAAAATGTCCATTGATTATTTATACCACCACATTCATTTTCCCAGTAACAACGCAACTTCCAATCCCAACCTAAAACAAATATATGATTTCATAAATAAATAGAAACAATCATAAAAAATATTGTAGTGCTAAGTAATTTACCATAGTCGTTAGAAGAATTTAAGAGAACCCTAGTGTGTTGGGATAAAGATCAGTAAATGCTTCATTTAATGAAGTTAAATGTCTTCTCTTAAAGACTTCATAAGCTCTGTGAGCCTGCAAGAGTGAGATATGGTTGGAACATTCCACAAACATATTAGACCAATGAATTTTCTCCCCTCAAAATATCCATGCACCATTACTTTCAATAGTGATTGAGTCATCATACAACTGCAAACTTCTTGAGGATGAGACTGTATCTTACTCTTGCTCTACTGCTCACACATCCTTGGCACATGGTAGAAACTCAGAAACAATTTAGTGAATGAATAATTCGTCATTATAAGGAAAATTGAAGTTTTAAATTTACTCCACATCTGTAAAATCATAACATTCATTTCTGGTGAGGGCATTCTCTCTTCCACATTGTGCACACAAAAATTCTGGAAAGCAACTTGAAAATGTTGATAATAGGAGCGACAACCATTTACCAAGCCTGTAACATACCTTCCATGGTGAGAGTGTCCCACCCTCTCCATAGACACTACTGTAAGATAGGGTATTATTTGATAATATTATTTAATGTTTAAGTAATAGGGTACACAATTGACAATATTTTCTGCATAACTGAAGAATATTTAATGATACCAATGAATGTTCACAATATAGCAAATAAAAAGAATATGAAAATGAAGATAAAACATGATTCCCATTTTGCAATACTCATAAACATGTCTATATACACTTACAGACATTCACACTCTTATCTGAATGGAAAAAAATGCTGGAAGGAAATGCCTAAAAAAGTGATTGTTTTGTCTCAGTAATAGGATTGACACTGCTTTTCTCTTTATAGGTCTATTTTCTACATTTTTACAAATAATTACATTAAAAGCCTACATTTACACATTTTATAAAGAAAAACTAGGATACAAATCTACTTTCCAATGCTTCAAAATTTCCAGATGCCTAAGTATTCTTTGTCTATATGTTAATTCCATATTCAAACATAAAAATATAACTTCAGGATTTTGTATTTATTAACATGGCTCAAAAAATATTGAGGCAGTAAATGCTCTTGTCTCAAATGTGACTCTATGTTCAGAATAACAAAAAGGGTATGAGCATGAAGGTCCTTTTAAGAAAGGGCACCACTCTCTCCCTGTGTTCACATGGGAACACCAGGTGATGGACCTCACTGAATAAATGCTGTTCATGGCTTCTTAAACCTCAAGTACACATGCTGGTGGTGAAGAGATTGGGGTGTAAAAACCCAAGGAGAAATGTGGACATCTTCCTGGAGTGCTTGTTTAATATAGGAAGGAGTGGGTGGTGACGGCATGGCATATTATCTATCAAAACACCTGATGACTTAGGATAGAATGCCAAGCTTATACAAACTTCTAACATAAAAGAATTATTTCTAAAATTCCCCCCCACACATATACATACATACACACACATATGATTTAAATGTTCTTTTGTTAAATAACCCCAAAGTATTATTGCCTTATTTACAGAAATGTGCCATTCAGAAGCTACCACACAAATCTAATCAGAAATTAAAATAAAAGGTTCATAAAACTGGTTGGCAGCAATGACTCATTTGGAAGGACTCATTTGCAAGTGTTGAACGAAAATGAAACCTTGGACACAAATTTTAACTTCTTCTTCATAAAAGCTAATGGAACCCACTGATAACCATATCTACTGACCATATTCCTTATCAGAAAAACACACATGGATTAAACCATGACAAGACAAGCTTTCCCATCTCTTCATTTTACATAAATCTAAGTTGAAAACAATCACACTGCACCTATGGTTACCAGTTGTAGATAAGAGCTGCATTTCCTGTTTACTGGTGTTAGTTAGCTGTGTCCATAAATTTTCACTTGAACTTGTCATATCAGCTGTACAGATACAGATTAGTCTATTTCAGAATTAACAACAGAACTCATCTTACCCATTTTAAGAGAGAAAGTATATACATTTTTCTGAGTCTAAATATATCTGGAAACTGTTTTCAAAAAGGAGGCCATATAGTTTAATTTTGAAATAGTGTTTCAGCTCTGTAAGCCCTGTTTATAAAGCTTAGAATGATCTTCTATGCCCCCCAAAATAGAAAAATATTAGTAAATGATCATCACTCCCAATTATACATAGACTCATTTTTAAAGTCAGAGAGCCTGTCTCAAAAACTCTGGCCACATCCCAGCAGTACATCTGTCCATCTTGCCACCACATTTACTCTGGACTCATGACATGCAATTGGTTTTATAATAAACCTTGGTTCCACAGGAGCCAAGAAGCACTGAAGACACACACAGCATGCCAACAGATAGATATTCTAGCACAAACCAAAAGGAGCAGCTTTGAAAGTAAGCATTTATAATCCCAAACACTGGGATTGTGCAGACAAAAAAAAAAAAACAGAAGAAAAATTTTCATTAATTCAAAACAATAGGAATTAACAGAGATCACATCTTCATGGTTTGTTGTTGTGTTGATATTTTGTCTTCAGCTATGAGGTCCAAAGTTAAAAATAACATGATACCTAGATGTTTGCTATAAATCTGGTAATGAGGATCTCAAAGTGAAAGATAAATAAAGCATTTTAAAAAGGGACTTGAAGAAAGACAAGAGAACAGTGGAGTTCTTTTTTTTTTTAAGTTTATTTATTTATTTTGAGACAGGTCATATGTGAGCAAGGAGGGGCAGAGAAAGAGAGAGTGAGAGAGAGAATCCCAAGCAGGCTTCCTTCTTCCTCTCTCTCTGCCCCTCCCCCTGCTTTTGTGTGCTCTTTCAAAATAATTAATCCCAAGCCCCTCTTCCGGCTCTATGCTGACAGTGCAGAGCCTGCTTGGGATTCTCTTTCTTCCTCTCTCTCTGCCCCTCCCCCTGCTTTTGTGTGCTCTCTCAAAATAATTGATAAATAAATAAGCCTGCTTGGGATTCTCTCTCCCTCTGTGTCTGCCCCTCCCCTGCTCACACTCGCTCTCTTTCTCTCTCTCAAAAATAAATAAACATTTAAGCGGGTAATTTCAAAATTGTAACTCTTCTCTACTGGTGAGAATAGTAGATTTATATTCAAAAGTCTAGCTTGGAATCCTGGCTCTGTGATTTATAGACTATATCAACCTGAATCAGTCAATGAATTTCTGGAGATTCAGTTCTTTAATCTATAAAGTGAGGTACTCACTTATTAAACTAGATTATAGATACAGGGGTGCCGGGGTGGCTCAGTCAGTTAAATGCCTGACTCTTAGTTTTGACTCAGGTCATGAACTCATGGTTTGTGGGATAGAGCCCCTCTTCCAGCTCTATGCTGACAGTGCAGAGCCTGCTTGGGATTCTCTTTCTTCCTGTCTCTCTGCCCCTCCCCCTGCTTTTGTGTGCTCTCTCAAAATAATTAATAAATAAACATTTAAAAATATTATAGTTACAAGATGAAAAACAAGAATCATCCAACTCTAGTAGGAAACCTAATATTATCATGAATGGGACATTTTTTTTTTATCATCCTAAGTTAATATGAAAGGCTGTGAGCATTTTCCAACTTCAAGATTGCTAAACGTAGCACATTAAAGGAAATTAGGCCTGCAAACATTCTTTCAGAACATTTACCCAAAAAGATCACTTCTATTCTTCAAGTGAATCTCCTTTATAAAGCACATGCAATTCCATAATTCTATATGTCATAAAATATTACTACTGTAAAAATATTCTCTCCTGTGCAATAACATTTAGGGCAGGAAATTTTCCAAACAGTCCATCTGTAGAACAGCCAATACAACAGTTTTAGCAAATGAGCCTGGGTCAGTCATTAGCCTAAGTCAATGGGGTTCTTTTCATAGTCCTCTTTAAAGTTCAAATTCAAAACTTTACAACATTGCCATTTCCCTATTTTCTGATTCTATTCATAAGAGTCACACAATTTCAGCAATGCAAAAAAAAATCTATAGCTATATTAGTAGGTTATATGGTAAAGGATTTTATACTATGGTAAAAACAAAAATTGAACAAATGAAGAGTGACTGGTGGGACTTCATGAAATTACCATTATGGCTCCACATTTCTGATCTAACATTTAAAATAATTGATCATGGAATAAAAGGTATTTTTCTGCAAATATATACGGATCATTTAGCAAATTCCAAAAAGAAAAACTGTACAAGAAGGATATATAAGTTTCTGCTAAGTTAACGCACCTTGACAGTAATTGTTAGTTATGATAAGCATAAAGAAGGTAAGAAGAGAACATTATGTTTTAGAGCCAATCACTGTCATTGACGGAATCACACTTACTAAAAGAAGCAAAACTTGATAAATATATTTCATTAACACATATCATGGAAAATCAAATAGCAGCATGTTAGTGGTTAAAAGCACAAATGTTAGGGTCAAAAGACCTGGATTACAACTGATCTAAAACTTAATTTTCTCGTTTATAAAATAAGGATTATAAAACTTATCATACAGGGTTGTTATGAAATCTTAGTAGGGTAGCACATGAAAAGTACAGAATTCTATTCTTGGTACATGAAAATAGTTTGTTTTTATTGTTATCAGTATGGTCAATTTTTAAAGAAAATACAGTTCCTAAACCAGTACCTTACCTATATTAATCCAGTATCTCTAAGTATATGCAGCTAAGACTACTTCAAAGATTTATGTTATTTTATTCATCAATTTTTAACAAGTTGAACTAAAATTGTGATTGGTTATACTAGGAATTGGTTAAAATTCAAGTAATAACAGATCATGGCAACCGAATGATTTTTCCTCTTAAAAAACAAAAGTGTCTAAAGAAAAGATTTGCTGACTGCTTCATTTCTAGGTTTTGATGGTTTTAGAAAACAGAGGATCAGATTACACAATTATATATCAGCTAAATATTTTTCAAAGTCATCAAGTAAAGTATCTCCTTACTACAAGGCAATAACACATTAACTATTTAGTACAGTTGGAGGTTAGTCATAAATAAAAAAAATGGCAGGCACAATCCCCACAAATTAAAACTGTTGTTTAGGAAATGTGGCTACTTTTGAGCACTGACACACCAGGATTAAGTAGATGTGTAGACACAGAGGGATTAAGGATTACTCCTGGGCTCCAACATAAACACCTGAGTCATTACTGAAGGAGGAGAATTTTAGAGTAGGGCATATTTGGGTGACTATCATGTGTTCAATTTGGTTATGTTCAGGTCAAAATGGCTTTGAGAGCTGAAAACCTATTAGGCTTATAAGTAGAAATCATCAGGATTTTGAAGGTATTTAAAAGCCATGGGAACAGAATTTTTGTAGAAAGACTGTTTAAAAGAAAGATAAATGACACTTGAAATAATTAATACCTAACGGATAGATTACAAAGTAATCCAATTTGTGGCCCAGAGATTTGGGAACATTCAATTCCAATTAGACGAGGTAAAAGAAAAAGTGATGTGAAAGCTAAAACAAAACAGATTGTTATTCAATTTCCACAAAATTCAAATTAATATATTTGAACACTTATCAATTCATTCAATAATTCATCAAATATGTGATAAGTACTTTATGAGAAATTGGAAATATAATGGTAAGACAGAGTTCATATAAGATGATGAACAGAAATAAGGTAAGGGAAAAGCGATCATAGGGAGTTCCCTGATCGGCCAGCTTGGATATTCAGTGCTTTGAGTAGATCTGTCTCTGAACTACAAATAATTACAACTTAATGATACTAGCCAAGAAAGCCATTCAACTATTTTCCAAACTGTGCAAACTCAGATAATAATGGTCTTTCCAGGTAAATTTTCATTTTGTCAGAAAACAGTTGACAAAACTTTTGGATCCATTCATAGGTTTCATTATAAATTATCATGTTGGTTTATACATCAGCATCTTGTAGATTTGGTTTGTTAGGAGCAGTTTCTCTGAATTAAAGTGTCAGTCAATGCACTGGCAACTGATGCTTGTGGACTTGCAAACTAACACCAGGTTTTAGAAGCTAATAACCTCACTAAGATACTGTTGTTTTTGTGAAACTCTGCCAGTAACCATCCATTCTCCTTGGTTATTCATCTCTATGAAACTTTCCTTTAAAGTTTGCTCAAAGTGACCTTCAAAAGGCTGAACAACAAAGATTATTTGCCAAAGAGGAGCAAGGAATACTTTACTGCTAAATACTGATCTTTCTACCTGCCTATGTCCAATCCCAAGTTGTCACGATGAGATTTCTTGGAAATTCTACAAAAGACTGGCACGAGGCAACATAAGCAATATGTTTTTAAAGTGATTTTGTCATATCTGCCAGCATAACTAATATCAAAGTATCTCATGAAAGCCATGTCTTACATCCTGCTGCCTGGCTAGCAAGTGAAATTCCACAGTTCCTGCTGGCTATCTACACAAACCTCAAGTCTGAAGCCCCCATTAAACATGACAGCAAAATCCAGCACACTGTACTTCTGTTTGCATCCCAGCACAGACACCAAAACCTACTATCTTTGTCTCCTATGAACAGTAAAGGCCTGGAGTTTCCCCAGAACTTGGGTTTATAGTACACACTCACTGAATATTGCCTTAAAAAAAGAAAAAGAAAAACAAAACAAAACAAAACAAAAAACAACACTAAAACATGTTCCAGAAACAATAGTGGGCACTGCTATGAAATTCCTGGCACGGCTCTCCTTTTCTGTTCTTTAATTCTCTTATTTCCTCCCACTCCCCATATTGCTCCCTTCATTCTGAAAAGTAATGCCTTCTGTCACCTCCTGTTGTTCTTTCATTCCCAACTCCCACCCACAAACCTTTCTCCTGTGTTGCTCTTTCTGGTTCAAATGTTGAAGCTCTACCTTCCCAGTGATAATCATAGGATGCTGAAATGCAAAGCATCTGTGTGTACAATCATCTATTCCAAACCCCTCCTTCCTAACAGAGGACAGTGGTGTCCAGAGAGATTAAGTAAATTGCCTGCAATCACTGAACCTGGTTGCTGGCAGAACCCAGGTCTTCCAATTCCCAAACCAAAGGTATTCCCAGTCTTTCCTTCATCTAATCCCCAACCATTTTAAAATAAAATCTCCTTCATCAAATGTGTAAGTGTTCTCAGAAACCCAATGACAACAATCACAATTTTACAGTATCTAAGAGGTCTCATTTATTAAAGTAAAATAAAAATACAATTTTATCCAAGATAAGAGATTCTGGTCAAAAGAAAAAAAACACATGGTACAAGAGATTATGTGACAGAACCATGCCCACTGAGAAAAGTTCATGAATGAATCACGGGATTATCCTAAAACTTGATTATGAAGGGAGGACACCCAATAGCCATGTCTTTTTGGTGCTTAATGTGGATGTGTTGGCACTAGTCTCTATTAGGTAAATCTTTTGTTTAATCTTTGTAACAATTTATAGTATTTTTCTCTATACTTTGTACACGAATAAACTGAAACTTGGCAAAGTTGTATATTTTATTAGTCCTGAGAAATGTTTGAAATCTCAGCTCTGCCACTTGCTAATAATGTCTGTTTGACTCCAGGACTCAGTTTTTCTTTCAGTCACCCTAAAATGCCATTTCTCTTGGGAAAAGGATATGCAAAGTCATGATTCATAGTAAGCAAAATTACTTCTGCCTGTAATATCTCTATCACAAAACATTATTCTAAAAATAAAAATACCTAACTAACATTTCTAAATATTTTTACTTGCAGTATCCCATAGAATTTTCAAATATGTGGCTATGGCATCCCACATTTTTAAAATATGTTTTTCTCCCCATTTTCTGGCTATTTTCTCCCTTCTTCATGGTCATGTTCTTTCAAAGATAATTTGCAACATGGTGAGAAACAGAATGAAACACAACTTTGATTTAATGGGCTCCATTCAGCTCTTCTTTTATGCTTTCAAAAGGTAATGAATTTTTTCTTCTTTTTGGTTTTTATATCAAAATGTCATAGCAATTTGAAAAGAACAGAATAAATTTTGTTATGCCTCTGATTTCAGTGATGTAATAGTTTTTCAAATCTAAATGTTTTTCTCCTGATTTCTCCCTTTAGTTCCCAGAAATCATTTTGGATGGATAGCCTGTAATCATGGACCCAGGTCAAATGCACACTCTGTGTTGTCTATACCCCTGACAAAGAACTTGGAAGAAAAGGAGAAAATGTTTCATTATTCATGCCAGAGCTTAGGTAAAAAGTGGTTTGTATACACAGTTGCAAAAGATATAAACAGTAGGACAAGTACAGTGTTCGACAACTGTCCACATTTTACAGATAGAGACTCAAAGTGACTTAGAGACTTGCCCAAGTTAAAATTGTTATAAAGTAAAGCTGAGTACCCTAGACTTTTTTTTTTTTACACTTTATAGTTTATTGTCAGGTTGGTTTCCATATAACACCCAGTGCTCTTCCCCACAAGTG
>CM053561.1:20191934-20300113 GCA_028646485.1 Cryptoprocta ferox
TGATGATGAGTGATGCTGAGCATCGTTTCATGTGTTTGTTGGCCATCTGGATGTCCTCTTTGGAGAAGTGTCTCTTCATGTCTTCTGCCCATTTTTTCACTGGATTGTTTGTTTTTCGGGTGTGGAGTTTGGTGAGTACTTTGTAGATTTTGGATACTAGCCCTTTATCCGATATGTCATTTGCAACTATCTTTTCCCATTCTGTCGGTTGCCTATTAGTTTTTTCGATTGTTTCCTTTGCAGTGCAGAAGCTTTTTATCTTGATGAGGTCCCAATAGTTTATTTTGTGAGTACCCTAGACTTTTACCTCATGACACCACATACTTACTTCTAGAGATACCTTGTTTCCTTATTAAACTAACATCCTAAATAAGCAATAAAGTATAGCTAAAACTCACCACCAATGGTAGTAAGTAGGAAGATACTAAAAATGTATAAAATATTCAATATAGACATAAGATGGACAAATTCAGGAGTGCGAAAAGCCACAAAAAAATAAAGTCAGTAAAGAGAAGACAGAGTGAGATAATTGCAAGTGACCTCTGTGACAGACAGGCTTAGGATGCAATGTGAGTGAAGCTTTACCAAGTTAATAAATAAAATCAGGAGGCCAGTCTAAGTAACTCATTATTTCAATCTTCAAATCCAATCTTAGAAATTTGAGTGGATGAATATTAGAGGATATCAAAGAATTATTTTATATGAAATAATGGTTTTACAAAATATTTTAAATCCTTATCTAATATTCATGTTATATACATGCAACATATATATATGATATCTCATATATGTATATGAAAGTATTTATGTATGAAATGATATGATGTTTGGGGATTGTTTTAAAATACTCCTGGATCCGGACACCTGGATGGCTCAGTCCATTAAGCATCCAACTCTTGGTTTTGGCTCAGGTTGTGATCTTGTGGTTTTGTGAGTTTGAGCTCCATATCAGGCTCCATGCTGGTCATGTGGAGATTCTGTATATCCCTCTCTCTCTACCCCTTCCCCCTCATATAGTCTCTATCTCTCTCAAGGTAGATAAACTTTAAAAAAAAAGTACTCCTTGATCAATAAATGTGTGATGGGAGAAACAAATCAACTAAGAATGGCAATGAATTGATAACTGGTAAGCTGGATAAAGGGTAAAAAGGCAGTTCATAGCAACACAGGTGTACCTCAAAAAACAAGAAAAAATTTAATTTAACTTTATATTTAAAGGAACTAGAAGAACAAACAAAACCCAGAGTAAGTAGAAGGATGGAAATAAAATGAAATAGAGACTAAAAAGACAATAGAAAAGATGAAACCAAGAGCTGTTTTTTGAAAACATAAAATTAACGCACCTTTAGCCAGACTCATCTAGAAAAAAAGGGAGAGCCCAAGTAAAATCAAAAATGAAAGAGGACAAGAAACAACAGAAACACAAATCATAGGAAACTATGAACTGTGTACCAACAAAGTGAACAACCTAGAAACAATAAAGTCCAAGAAACTTATAATCTTCCAGACTGAATCAAGAACAAATAAAAATCTAAATAGATTGATTACGATTAAGGGAGATAGAATCAGTAATCAAAAACCTCCCAATCAACAAAAGTCCAAGATCTATTTCACTGGTGACGTGTACCAAACATACAAAGATTTAATATTTACCCTTCTCAAACTCTTCCAATAAACATAAGAGAAGAAAACACTTCCAAACTCATTTTACAAGGCCAGCATTACCCCGATACTAAAGACAGGAACACCACACGCGCACGCGCACACACACACACACACACACACACATTACAGGCCAATATTCCTGATGAACACAGAAGCAAAATTCCTCTCAACAAAGTATTAGCAAACCGAATTCAACAATACATTAAAAGATCATACCCTATGATCAAGTGAGATTTATTTGAGGGATGCAAAGATGGTTCAGCATTCAAAAATCAATTAAAGTAATAAAGTACATCAACAAAATGAAAGATAAAAATCATATATACGTCTCAATATAGGCAGTAAAAGCATTTGACAAAATTCAGTATTCATTTATGCTGAAAACTCTCAACAAAGTGGGTATAGAGGGAATGCACCTAAACATAACTAAGGCGATATATGACAAACCCACAACTAGTATTATACTCAATGGTGAAAAGCTAAAAATTTGTCCTCTGAAATCAAGAACAAAACAAGGATGCCCCTCTTGTCACTTTTATTCAACACAGTATTGAAAATCCTTGTCAGAGCAATTAGAAAAGAAAAAGAAATAAAAGGCATCCAAATTGGAAAGGAAGAAGGAAAACTGTCACTATTTGCAGATGACATACTATATATAGAAAACCTTAAAAACTCCACCAAAAAACTGTTAAGACTAATGCATGAATTCAGTAAAGTTGCAGGATACAAAATTAACATAAAAAATATGTTGCATCACTATACACTAATAACAAACTACGGAAAAGACAAATCAAGAAAACAATACCATTTACAATCACATCAAAAGGAGTAAAATAACCTATAAATAAATATATCGAAGGAGGTAAAATACTTATACATTGAAAATCCTAAAACACAGATAAAAAATAGAACATACAAATAAAAGATATTTTTCTGTGCTCATGGATTGGAAGAATTAATATTGTTAGATTGTCCATACTACCCAAATCAATATGCAGAATTCCTAGCAAAATTCCAATAGTATTTTTCACAGAACTAGAACAAATAATGCTAAAATTCGTATGGAACACAAAAGATCCCAAATAGTCAAAGCAATCTTGAGAAAGAACAATGCTGGAGGTATCCTGCACCCTGATTTCAAACTATACTATAAAGATATAGTAATCAAAACAGTATGGTACTGGAATAGAAAGACACATAAATTAATAGAACAGAACAGAGAGCCCAGAAGTAAACCACGCATACATATATGGTCAAAGATGGCAAGATATCCAATAGGGAAAGTACAGTCTCTTCAATAAATGGTGTTGGGAAAGCAAGACAGCACATGCAAAAGAATGAAACTGAACCATCTTACCTTATACACAAAAATTAACTCAAAATGGATTAAACTTAAACTTGAATGCAAGATCTGAAACCATGAAACTCCTAGAAGAAAACTGACAGTAAGCTTCTTGACATTGGTCTTAACAATGTTTTTGTTTGTTTGGGTTTGTTTTTTTCTTTTTGGATAGGACTCCCAAGGCAAGAAAACAAAAGCAAAAATCAACAAATGGGACTACATCAAACTAAAAGGCTTCTGCACAGCAAGGGAAACCATCAACAAAATGAAAAGGCAATTCACTGAACAGGAGAAGATATTTGCGAATTATATATCTGATAAGGGGTTAATATACAAAGAACTACAAATCAATACCAAAAGAATCTGATTTTTAAAATGGGCAGAGGATCTGAATAGACATTTTTCCAAAGATATATAGATGGCCAAAAGAACATGAAAAGATATGTAACATCACTCATCATCAGGGAAATGCAGATCAAAACCACATTATACCCATTTGGATGGACACTAACAAAAAAGTAAAAACAATAAATGCTTGTGGAAATGTGGAAAAATTAGTGAAATCAGAGAAATAAAATACTGCCTTATTCACTTCTAAATAGAATTTGAAAGAAACAAACTAAACCCAGACTTACAGATACAAAGAATAAATTGGTGGTTTCCAGAAGGGAAGAGAGTGGGGTTAGGGACCAAAAAAAATGCAGGAGATCCAGAGATACAAATTTATTGTTATAAAATAAATAAGTCATGGGGATGTAATGTACAGCATGGAGAATACAGTCAGTAATATTGTATTAACAATGAATGGTGACACATGGCAATTTGACTTAGGGTGGGGATCATTTCACAATGTACACAAAGATCAAATCACTATGTCGTACACCTGAAACTAATATAATACTGTAGGTCAATTGTACCTCAATAAAAAAATTGAGAATTTTCAATTTCTAATTCTAAGTTAAAGTTTTTAGGAAAAAATACTAATTCAAAGAGATGCATGCACCCTGGTGTTTCTCTAGTAATATTATCTACAATAGCCAAATTATGGAAACAGCCCAAGTGTCCATTGATTGATGAATAGATAAAGAAGATGTGAGATATATATAATGAAATATTACTCAGCCATAAAAAGAATGAAATCTTTCCATTTGCAATGATATTGATGGAGCTAGGGAGTAATATGCTAAGTGAAATAAGTCAGAGAAAGATGTGATTTTACCCATATGTGGAATTTAAGAAACAAATGAGCAAAAGGGGGAAAAAAAGAGACAGAGAAACCAAGACTCTTAATTATAGAGAAGAAACTGATGGTTACCAGAGGGGAGCTGGGTGGTGATGGGTTAAATAGGTGATGAGGATTAAGGAATGCACCTGTTGTGATGAACACTGGGTGAGGTATGAAGTGTTGAATCACTAAATTCTACACCTGAAACTACTATTACCCTGCATGTTAGCTAACTGGAATTTAAATAAAACTTTAAAATATATTTAAAAAAGAAATTATTACATGGTTACATCTAACAACTAATTTAAGATGGCCCCAATGTTAACTTCCCCCTTATAGCAAGTAAAATAATGATTTTTCAAACTATACATATACACATTTGTGTGTTTTGCATTTGTAAAAGTGACATTTAACTATAACACTGATACAGTTAAATTTGGGATGTAATCCATGAGGCTCACCAAAGAAAAATAATAAAGGCCACTAATTTTCAGAAAAGCAATATGGGGGAAACAAAAGAGCACTGGAATAAACAAAGAACTAAGTGATGTAGGTACTCTGCTGACTGTAACTCTGAGTATATAAATCCAGGCAAGTCACTCAGCCTTGGAGTCCCAGTTTCATCATGTGCACTGTGACTGGGTTCCATTACATGCCATCCAAGCTTCCCTTGGTCCTGACATCTTACAGGCTGCAATCTGTTTCTCCCCAGGTCTACACCTGTTCAGGAACCCAGTGCTCACCACAGATTATAACATCTCCAATTTTAGGAAGGCTCCAGGTCTCAACAAAGTCTGACTGATGGAACAGCAAAGAGAAGTCTATTTCTAGTCTTTCTCATCAGATGTGAATAAAGCCATGCAAACAGGCAGGGAATCTTAAGAGTCCCAGACATGTGGAAGAGATTATCCTCCGGGAAGAGCATAACAGTGTGCTCAGTTCTGTGACAGATTTGTATGAGGGGTTTCTGGGAAGACTAACAAGGGACCCAAGACTTCTGGGGAAGATGGAGGGAGGTAGGCAGGTGGGGAAGGTGCTGCTGATATATCACTTCTGAGCACAGCCTTCCCAGGGTGGGTTAGATGCCCTGCCTAGTGTTCCCATAGTCCCGTGAACAAATCTAAGCATTTGTCATGGTTTATAATTAGCTTCATGAACTGTCAGGGCAGAGCCTGTGGCTTTCTGATTCATAGCGTATCTCCAGCATTCAGAAGTTTCTGACATTCTTTACTTGTGTTGGCTGGGAGAGGAATGATAACCTAAGATGGCATGGGAAATATGAACACGATAGTCACACTAAGAACATTCTATCTAAAGTAGTTGTAGGGGTACCTGGGAGGCTCCTTTGGTTACGTGCTGGACTCGATTTTGGCTCAGGTCAAGGTGGTGGGATCGAGCCCCACGTCAGCTCTGCGCTGAGCATGGAACCTGCTTGGGATTCTCTCTCTCCCTCTCTCTACCCCTCCTCCTCCACCCACACATGCTCACTCGCACGTTATCCCCCTCAAATAAATAAATAAATAAATAAAGTGGCTGTAAATTTTAAGTAGTACATTTAAAAATGGGCTTTTTTAATACTAAAAAGGGAGGGGTTGGTAAAGGTCTAATTTAAGAGAACAGAGAAGAATGAGTTGGCAGAACAAAGGAGGGAGAAAAAGGAAACAAATGAAGCAGGAAGGGGGTTCCTGAAGAAAGAGGGCTTATTATTGAGAGATTGGAAAGGAAAATTTCACTCAAACAGCTAGTTGTGCAAATTGGAAATCACTTTTTCCATACGCTAGCAGCAAGCTCTCAGAACAGGAATTCCTGGCAGTGTTAGAAATACATGCAATGGGAAGAATGATTAATTAAAATATAAGTGATAATTAAGTAATAGAATAGCAAGAGTTGCTTATCAGTTCTAATGAAAATATTAGGCCTCCATTAAACTTTACAGTTATTAGTAATAAAAATGTGACCAAGTATTATACACACACTTGAACAAGCCTTGATTTTACTCTGTCATCTATCTGCAGTCAATATTTTTAAAATATTCTAAGACACGGAATGTTAAGAAAAAAACTCTTTAACAATATGTATTAGAATAAAATAAATAAATAACTTCTCTTACTGACCTATTCATGCAAACACAAAGAAATGGGTCTCTCCAATTTTCAGTAGCATATGTAATAACACAACTTTTGAAAGATGCTTTTCAGAATAGACTAATTCCTAAAAGTTATGTGGCAAATGTCAGTCTGTATTATAGTCTTATAAACAAAAGTAAATACCTTTACTAAATTTCCAGGCTATTTATGCTTTAATGGTAAATTTTTTAAGCAAAAGAGCAGCATATATTTTTCCCAAATTTAATAATGCAAATATATTGGTTGTTCTAAAAGTTATTGCTATGAGTAGTTACATGGCAGGACAGGGCAGTTAAAAAAAAAAAAGACTGAATATTTTAGAGGGGGATAAAAACCTCAACCATGTAGTGAAGAATCTATACTGTAAATCTTTGAAGAAATCAACTATAGTTTATTCATCCTGTAATACTCAAAATATCCAATATTTAGCACATCATCTAGAATCACCCAATATATTATATGAAAGAAGAGAAACAGGGAGATATATAAAGGAAATAAAGGGAAAAAAGTAAAAATGGTCTTCAAGAGAAAATCAAAACTATCTCAGATAAGCATTTGCCCAACTTTTCATCAAGACTAAAGCAAAGGAGTTTCCTAATACCTGAAAAAAATAAATCAAACAAGGCAGAAAAGACATGAACAATAGTTAAGCATGATCAATGGACAGGATTTTTAATAAATTAACAGTGATTCTCAATTAGTGCACATAGGGATCACTCCAGGCCAGAGAGAGGACTACCTGGTAAAATGCATATCTCTAACTGATCAATCTTGGAAAGTATTTGGTGACCCCCAAGAATTCTGGAGATTCGATTTAGGATCTTCACATTTAATAAATTCCCCAGATAATTTAGATGTTGTTGGTTCATGGATTATCCTTTGAAACCCTGGGCATTTAATCAAAATTTACTACGAGATGAGACAAAAAATATACCTTAGACTTCAGGTTGAGGGTTCTTTCTACTACACCAAAAGAAAGTAAAGTACGAGGGGAAACAAAGACATGTGGGAGACAGTAAAGAATTTGAAACAAGTTTTAAAGTGTTCAATTATAGGTGATAGATACCATCTGGATTTTCCCTGCTTATCAGCTAATTAAAATGTTTGCCAAAAGTTAACTCAGTTTAAGAAACTCACTTAGGCCAAGTTGTCTGTCACATGGAGGTATAAATGTTCAGATCAGTTTACACATGCTGTAGGAATGGGAAGGTGAGTGGGAAAAAGTGGTTGGGTGAAAGTCTGTGGCAGTGCTAGAAATCGGTCATCCCAGTAAGATAAAGATGCACCACACGTCAGATGAAGAGCTCTTAAAGATGTTGAGAAATGTTTAACAATTTCTGAAATATAATTCACATACCATACAACTCACCGATTTGAAATGTGCAATTCAACAGTTTCAGCGCATTCACATCGGTGCAGTTTTAGAACAATTTATCTTCCCAAAAGAAACCTCACACCTATTAGTGAACAGCCCAATGATCCCCCCTCCACTCCCAGCCTTAGGGAACCAGGAATCTACCTTGTCTCGATCGATTTCCCCATTCTGGATATTTCATCTAAATGGAATAACAGAATATGTTAGCCTTTTGTGTCTGGCATCTTTCACGTAGCACAAGCTTTCAAGTTTCATCCATATTGCAGACAGTAGCATGCACTTCATGCCTTTTTACTGCCAAAAAAAAATATTTTTAAGCCAAATGTTTACAAAAGAAGAACTCTTATCAGAGCACTTATTTATTCATGTATCAGACTAATATACCATATGCCAGTGGCTAAATTGTATGAATCGATCTTATTTGATATAACTTGACATTACCAAGCATATTCTTGACAGTTTTGCTCATATTTATAGACTCCCACCAGAAATGGATGCCATGTACTATATTTTTATACTAAAAACTGCATTTAATAATTTATTCTAGGCAAAACTACAACACTTTCATTCTTACCATGGTAGCCTTTGAAACAAGTGGCCATAGTCCATAATCTCAAAACACTTATGAATGCATTAGGGGGCAAACAAAAGTGAATAACAGCACTTCAAACCAAAACATAAATGTGCATCTAGCTTATGCTGAAACAAGCCACTAGGATCAAGAGCTTCACTGAGACTCAGTGAGTTTGATCTCAGTGTCTAAATGTATAAATTCTGAAAGGGCAGGGACATTTTACTTGTTCGTAGATAATATCCCAAACACCCCAAGCCAGTGCAGTAAAAAAAAAATCAATTAGTTTTTTGTTTAGTTATTTTGTTATATGTTATAGGTTATGTACTCATTATGATTAATAGTTTTTAAAATAAGTTTCTTAAGAAAAAAATTTATATCCACTTTAAAGATATGAAAAAAATGGAAAGATTAAATCATCATCTGTGATCACACTACTAAGACAAAGGCCACAGCTAGTATTTAGCACATTACCTTCTAGCCTTTTCTCTGAATAAACGGGTAGATTACTTGTTGTATTTTTAGTCTGAGTCACATTTCAGTATTGCTACTCGGTAGAACTTAAACATGTGTGTACATAAAATTTAAAGGGCTTTAAGTATTTCACATTTTCATAATCCTATTCTCATGATCTTGCTTACAACATATCTGATATAGGGGCATCTGGGTGGCTCAGTCCGTTAAGCATCCGACTTTGGCTCCGCGGTTGGTGAGTTCGAGCCCCACATCGGGTTCTGTGCTGACAGCTCACAGGCTGGAGCCTGTTTCAGATTCTGTGTCTCCCTCTCTCTCTGCTCCTCCCCCACTCATGCTCTTTCTCTGTCTCAAAAATAAATAAACTATATAAAATTTTAAAAAAAAACACAAAACATATATGATATATAATATGCACACTGGGTCCAAAAGAAAGCATATGCTTACAAATGAAGTACCAGCCTTTGTAAGAAAATGTATTTCCACTAATAAACTTTCTAAAATAAATTTTCCTTGTGAGTAGAAAGCAAAACAAAGTCCTCTTATGATCTGAAGTTATGCTCATGTATACGGAACAGGACAAAGCCTCCACCCCCCCACACACACACTTAGTCATGACAGCACACAGGTAAACCAAGGTGACCTTGGTAGACCTTGGCAAGATTTGCTTTGGTAATTTCAGCTTGTCCCTTCTCCACCCTGTCTCTCCCGGTGCACAACCCTATTTCACCTGTGGCACCCACTGCTTTCCACTACTCTCCTTACTAAAACCAGAGAGGGTAGCAGTAGGATGATACTGAGTTGGAGGCAGCAGACTGGGCTACTTACTGCTCACAGTTCTAGCCCTTAGATAAGCGGTGTTGTTATTGAAAGCACGACTGTTTCGACAATAAAAGTGAGAGTTCTTTGCCAGTGGTTCTCAAGACCCTTGTCTTATCCAAATGGGCACACTCTAAAACCTGGTTGGCACATTTTCGATGTTCCCCAGCGCAACTGAACCAGAAACTCTGGGGCAGGGGCTAGCAAATTTGTTTTAATATGTATCATACTTCTGTTAAAATCTGACAACACTGCTCTGTACTCCCTGTACTTCCTACATTTCCTCCGCTACCCTCACTTCTGAGAAAAAGTACATGGAGACTCAGAACAACACAACCAAGCCTCTCCCATTATTTACAGCTACAGACCTCACCTTAACCATGACCTTTCTCAAGCTAGTCCCTCCACCTGTGCACTTATCTCACCCTCTCTCCCATTCGAGTACATCACTTCATGACTTCCCCCTTCTCTTTTATTCAGCAATATATTTCCCTTCATCATTTTTATTACCATACAAACTTGCCGTTATTTCCCACCCCCTCCCTACCTTCCCACCTCCCGCCAAAATAAATCCTTTTGATCTCTATTTCTCTTGCTAGCTACTTTCACTATCTTTATAAATTGAAGTATGATTAATATACAATAAAATGCACAGATATTTGGGTTTGGGTTAGTAAGTTTTGAAAACTGCCAAAACCCATGTAAATACCACTCAAAGGAAATTGTAAAGCATCTCCATCACCCAAGAAAGTTCCTTCCTGCCCCTTTTCAATCAATTCCACGTTATCTACTCAGGCCACCACTGATCAGATTTCTAGAACTAAGAGTAATTTTGCCTGTTCTATGGCTTCATAGAAATGGAGTCATATAGTCTGTACTCTTGTATCTGGCTTCTTTTGCTCAACATAATGTATCTAATATTCATCCACACTGTTGTATGATATCAGTTATTCATGCCTTTTCATTCTTTATTGCCAAATAATATTCCATTATATGAATCCACTATATTCTGTTTATTCATTCAGCTGTCAGTAGATATTTAGACTGGGTTTAGTTCATATTATGACTATGAACACTCGTGTGCAAGTTATTTTTGAGACTGATTTGTGTTTGATAAACATATACAGTGAGGGAATCTGGGTTATGTATCCTGAATAAATCTATTTTTAAGTTTCAGAGTCAGCAAAATGCAGGAACACCTTTTCCCTAAAGGCTTTAAACTGTTCAATCAAAACCCTGTCACTATGAATGCAAAGCTACTCACAGTTTTAAAGTGTTTGGGAGAAATACAGAACTCCTTTCTTGGTCCATAAATATTATACCAAACATTCTTTTCTATCCTCACCCTAATAATACTTTGTGCTTACTATGTTTAGGACTGGATGTGAATAAAAACTGCTCAAGGAACTTTGATATAGAGGGGGAAATTAGACAGGATGGACAGTGTGGTGAAGTATTTTAAGTGCAAGGATAAAAACATGTACCAGGTAAAATGCTTCCCAAGAAAAAAGTGATCATATGATTGAGACACAGGAAGGGACGGTAACTAAAAGCACAGATCCAAGAGCAAGACTAAGGTCAAATCCCAATGTCCTTGCTTATAGCCATTGAGCAGATGACTTCATCTTTGTGCCTCAGTTTCCTCAAGGAGGTAGAGATAGGAGTCCTACTAATAGTGTTTTTGTGTAGTTTCATATGTATAAAGCACTTAGAATGGTGTTTATGCTATTTATCTACACATACATGCATGCTTTATATATGTATTTCTATATACCAAGTAGTCGTCATTGTTATCATCACCAACACCACCATCGCCGCCTCCTCAGTTCTCCTGAGGATGTAAAAGGAGTAGAATTTTGAAGTCTTTAAGAAGGGGATAATGATGGAGTTGAGACATAAAAGTAAATGAAACAGCAGGAACACAGGCACTATCAAGAATAGCACTGCATGATTGGGGGGAAAAGCTAACTGAAATACAAAGCATGAGATAAGCTTAGGACAGGGAAAGGAATTTCACTCGACAATGGGGAGCTGCTGACTACAAGTCAGAAATTATCAGATGTATTTTTGGAAAGTTGACTGACTAGAGATGAAGAAATTGGAAGGGACAGTAGCATGGATGGAGAGAGAGATATGAGTTAATGACCATCAATGATAAGAGCCCAAAAGGAGGCAGCAGAAAAACAGAAAGGAGGAGGAGAACAGGCCAAGAAAAGATAAGGAAGAATCAAAATATTTTGGTTACTGATTGATTGGTCAAACAGGACTCCTGGGGTATTAGGTTAAATGATTTGCCAAGTAAGAGTAGAGAAGTTGGAATTTTTAGACTGTAATGGATTTGAGACTTTGTTGGCAGTTTCAAGTTCAGTTTTCCAGGAAGAAACTAGATGTATAGATATGAAAAGCTAAAAATATTTTCGGTTGAGTATATAGGTGTGGGAACTATTTTCACACATCAAGGTGGTAGTTAAGCCATGGGGGTGGATAAAATTATACACACAGAGTATACAGTGAGAATAGGATTCTCAAACACAAAGCTTGAGAATATAACTTTTTATTTTAAAGTTTATTTTATTTATTTTGAGAGAGAGAGAGAGAGAGAGAGAGAGAGAGAGAGAGAACGAGGGGGACAGAGAGGGAGAGAATCCCAAGCAGTCTCTACACTGTCAGCACAGCGCCTGACATAGGGCTCATCTAACCAACCATCAGATCATAACCTGAGCCGAAATCAAGAGTCCAATGCTTAACCAACTGAGTCACCCAGGTGCCCCAGCAATATAACATTTTAAAGGTAGCAGGGTTTCTATTACTTGAAGTAGAAAACACCCTGACTGATAAAAGGTGTCACTGGAGATGGAAGGACATCATTAAACTGGAAATAGGAAGAGAGTGCTATTATTGAAACCCAGAGAAAAAATAAAAAGCTTCAAAATGAAAAAAAAAAGCATGAGATATTATCTGATCTTTGATTCAAAACGAAAAGAAAGGCACAAGAGATATTATCTGATCTTTGAATTATGTGTACATACATATGTGAACATTGCTTATATTGACATATTTCTATATATATATATCAATATAGGTGCTCTTCCTCTCTCTTGATCATTGTATTTATAAAAACATTACTAAATACTTACTCATGCTCTGTCTCCCCAAAGTCTAACCTGATGCCTGGCATGTAAGTTTGCAGTAAATATTTGTAGGGTAAAAAAAAAAAAAAACTTGTTCCAATAAAGTGTATAATTTTAGGTTTCCTTTTAAAAATTTGATCAGTTTTATTAATTAGTCACTATGGGAGATGGTCCCTCAATTATCTTCAATAAATACACACTTTTTTTAAAAAATTTTTAATGTTTATTTAATTTTGAGAGAGAGTGACAGAGCAGGAGTGGAGAAGGAGCAGAGACACAGAATCTGAAGAAGGCTCCAGGCTCTGAGCTGTCAGCACAGCTCGAACCCATGAACTGCGAAATCATGACCTAAGCTGAAGTCGGCCACTTAACCGACTGAGCCACCAAGGCGCCCCAAAAAATACACACTTTAAAATGTAGGAATCTTGACACTTAGGTCATGGTTTCATATTTTTAAGTACTCCTACTTAAAGTTAATATTATGTATACTATAAATTTGATGTCATAAGTATATTGGTAGGTACGGTCTAATACCAACAGTGGCTTTACCATTCTAAAATATTACCACAGAATAAGATTAATTCTACAGGGATTAGCAAAAATATTTATAAAACTAGATTTCTTCTAGCTTTAAAAGAACTGAGAAATCTAACAATGCTTTCTCCAAAGAATCGAAATAGCAGAAAGCAGAAAGAAACCTTTCCTTCATTCTTTTGTAAGAGAGAGAAACCTCTATTTCCTGTAAGATATATCCACAAGTGGCAAAAAGTTCATATCAACAGCAAATTGCAATTATCTTATAGAACAGATTGATAGGGAAATTTTAAGAAGTTCCATCCAAAGCTTTACAAACCAAAACTAACACTTCAAGGTCAATTCCTATAAAACTACACTAAACCCCTAAGGTTAAGATATAGGCCATGGTTGTAGAAACTTACTATTCAAAGTGTAGTCCATGGACCAGCAATATTGACACTGCCTGGGAGTGTATTGAAAAGCAGATTTGTGGGATTCACCCAGACCTACTGAATCAAAATCTGTATTATTGACAGGACCCTTAAATGCTTGGTAGACACATGACCATTTGAAAAGCACACTTCTGGAATATTCTCCATTTGACCTCTTACTTTAATTCTCATTGAAAGAATACAGAGCCCATGATTCATGATAGCCAGCCTAAAACACTAGTGCAGTACTCAGTTGTTCATTGTGAATGTAGGGTTCTAGCAAAAAGCATAAGTCCAAGAGTCTGATTCAACATCCAGCAATAACATGACAGGTACTTTTTTATGAAGTACTGTGAAAAACACTGGGTATAATTTTTAATACTTAGATTAAAAAGAAAATTTCTCTAATCTCACTGCAAATTCCAATATGGTAGAGTGAAGAGAAGGAAAAAAATGTCCAATTATATAATTATAACATGCAGTGTGGCAAAGAGTGTTAAAAGACATGGAGATTCAAGCAGAGAAGCAACCGTTAGTTATGATTCTTTAGAAGACTCCAGAGGCTTGTCCTTAATAATTAACTTATCTTTGCAAATCCCTGTTCCAGAAGGCATGTAATAGGTGTTCCTAGAGCTGATGTAATCTAAATTAAGGACAGATCCCTGGTGTCTGCATGTTTCATTTTTTTTTCTTTTCTTTACCACCTCCTGGTCCTGAGATTTCAATAGCAAACTGCCTGCTCCTAATTAAAAAAAAACATTTTAAGTAAACTCTACCTCCGACTCAAAACATTGTTAAAAATAAGCAAGGCAAAATTAAATGTATCTACTTCCTATTTCTTTATAATTATTATTTTTTCGTAATTACAAACCTGCATAGTATTCCATCTTTGGGGAAATCTAATCTGCTCACTTTTCTCCAAAATGACTTTAAGAGGGAGATCTTCTATATGAACATTAGCCTTCCTTTTTATTATTATAGCTCAATTTGTTCAACATTAATTACTTTAAAAATTTTTTAATGTGTATTTATTTTTGAGAGAGAAAGTGAGAGACAGAGCCTGAGTGGGGTAGGGGCAGAGAGAGGAGGAGACACAGAAACCGAAGCAGGCTCCAGACTCTGAGCTGTCAGCACAGAGCCCGACGCAGGGCTCGAACCCACGAACTGTAAGATCATGACCTGGGCTGAAGTCCAGTGCTCAACCAACTGAGTCACCCAGGCACCCCCAACTTTAATTACTTTAAAGGCAAGACAACCTTCCTTCCAAGATAAGAGACATGTTGCACTATTTGATATCCTTTGCACAATATTTTGAGACAAAAAGATAAAGGAAAAAGAAATCATCCTAATTTGCCAAGGAGAAAAATGCAAGGCATGGCAAGGTTGAACTGTTTCGCTAGTAGGTAATTCAGAGGCAGATAGGGCCTGGGTCTCCTATTTCTCATCCATTTGTACCTCCTCTTTCCTCCTTATACTTTACAAACATTTAGACAGATGACCACTGAAGATTACCACTGATGTTCACTTCTGAGAGAGGACTTCACACAGGAAGAATGTTTTTCTTTTTTAATACAACACAAGCCTGGGAGGCAGGGGGAAGAATGGTCCAAATGATTTGAAATAAATGTGTGTCTGATATCAATCCTATCAATGGCAATCAGTGGTTGCCCTGGTACGTAATTGCATTGAAAAATGCTGAAAGGCTTGGGCACCTGGGTGGCTCGGTGGGTTGAGCATCTGGCTCTTGGTTTTGCTCAGGTCATAATCTCATGGTTCGCGGGTTTGGGCCCCGTGTCAAGCTCTGTGCTGGTGGTATGGAGCCTGCTTGGGATTCTCTCGCTCGCTCTCTCTCTCTCTCTCTCTCAAATTTTTAAATGCTCATTTTAAAAAATGCTCAAGTGCCAACAATAGGTAACACACAAAATTAAGTCCTAGGAAGCCACGTGTACAGATTTTGTTCTTCTGAGTTTGTGATATAAATGAACATGACAATGTATACAGCAAAAACCTAGAGGGAACTCAACACATGCATGATCAAGCTTTTACACTTTGTTATTTCGTTTTGATATTCCCACAAATGGCTCTCAAGGTTCTTCTAAAGAACAATAAGAAGTCCCCTTTGTTTTAGATTTTGTGTAGTGATAATATTCATCTACTAAAAATGTTCAGTTGATTAGTAGCAGCCTTCTATTTTTAAATCAGAAGTTCAGGTCCCCTTCACAGCTTGAGAGAACTACCTAGGGGATTCTGATGCACGAAGCTGGAAAAGCAAGGCCCTAAATCACGATACAGAAATTAAGATGTATCAGGCAAAGTACAACAAACTCAGCAAGACAAAATATGGTTGCTATAAATCACCAGTGAGATTTCACCCCTGCAGCTCAGACAATAGAAACTTTGGCATCTCTCGGTAAAACAAAATAGTTTTAGAGGTTTTATCTGCAGTTGTGTCTTCCCCTCGTGGGAACATCCGTTACTACTGTCAGACTCCTGACAATCCACCAACAATCCCTACCTCCAAATTGCCTTTCAACCTCTTTTCTCCTCCAGTTTTTCCTAAGCCTCTTTCCCATCTCCACCTCCCTTCCCCCAGACCTTCACCTCCTTTGTCCTTGAACTGGAGGGCATATTTCAGACTCCATGTAGGATTAGAACAATTGCCCTTCTCCCACTCCTGAGGTAGTATTGTAGCTCAAAGAGAATTTCATAAGAAAACAAACTCCCATTTACAAATCATTGTTTGTGATGGGCAGCTCTTTAAATATGCTGAATCTGGGTATATCACTGCTTCAAAGAGAGGACTTGGAAAAGAAACAGCAAATCTGAGGTTAGCTTATTTTTACATCTAACAATACATTTTGCAATGCATGCATAAACTCTTATTCAACATTCTATCCCATTCCATTGTCTTTAACTGACTTGACTGATTTTGCCAGGTAGACTGCCATTTCAAAATAACTAGTTATCATTATAAGCTATTAAATACCAAGTTTCAATGTGGCCATTAAAATAAAAAAGATCAATATAGACATGTTAAGGATAAAGATGAGAAGTATTTCACACTGACCCAATGAAAATGATTGATTTCAATGAAAATATGCTTGTCACATCAAGTAATTTAAACCATCTAGTCACATTATCTTCTTAGTCACAGTGTAGTAAAGTGGCAATTCTTTTAACTACTGTTCATTTATTCATTGTTATAGTCGAAGTCCCGGTTGTGTGGTCCTTCACGATGCTGCAAGGAAGCTAGATTAAGACATGTTTCTGCCCTCACAGGGTCCAGCGGCCTAGATATGTTTATAAAAATTAATTAGTCAGTATCCTAGTTACCTGACAAAAATAATCTCCTTCAAAAAGGTCATGAATAAAGCCATATAAATTATATCTGAAGAGTCCCAGGAATCTTATGCCATGCAAAAAAGAAACTCAGTTCTCTCCTATCCAGTAGCATTTGAGTACCTGTGAGTAGCAATTATCAGTCTTCCATAAAGCATACAATTTTTAGTGCTAATTACATACATGTCTATACATACACGTTTTCATCAATAGTCAGAAAAGGAAACTAAAAAGCTCAGCTCTTAAAAACTGAACAAATTCGGGAGACATTAGAAATATCCTAATCAAGGAGTCAAATATCCAAATTGTATCAATTTGGTTTGACCTTTTCTGTCTAGATTAAAATGGGAGAGACATGGAGGGAAAACACCAGCTTAATAAAAGCTACTTAAAACAAAATGTTCCCCCAGTGCTGGCACAACTTCCCCTCCTGTATTCAGCCTGCAGTGTGCATGCATGGTCTATAGGGAAGCCAGATTCTGAGAGCATCCAAATGCTACAGTTCTGAGGTACTCGTTCAAAGACAGTAAAATGGAAAGCTTGGCCCACTTTAGTGGAATGTTTTAAGCTCAAGTTATTGTCTTATTAGTATAAAAAAATCTCAAATATACATAGCATATAGAGCATTGCATAATTAATCCGTGAAGCTACGTAATGGGTGCACGGTGGTTATCAACATAAAAACAATCTTGTTCTGGCCAGACGGCTCACAATCCCTCCCACACAGACACCTACTAAATTATTTTTAAAGAATTCAGAAGCATCTTTCAGAAACATCTAGGTTAACTAAATGCCACCTATTATAAAAGACAACTATAGCACTTATCAAAATCAAGAGAGCTTGACTAAATTACCTGAAATGCTGCTGCACCTGTTATTGACCAGAAAAGGCTAGAATGTTTGATTTACCCACTGATAACACAGCATTACAGATAGGGAAGGAAGATCAAGGCCTGTACTGAATGACTGGAGTAGTCCCCAAAAAAATAATCCCTGACCACAATCATTCTGCCCCCATGCCTGTCCCCCAAATCTGTTTTACCAACTAAATTTGCACCATGAGTGTGATTCATCTGGGGTTTATAAACTGAATTTTGGAAAGGAGTAATACATTAAGCAGCTATCAATCACACATCTCCAACCTCAAATTAATCTTCTGGCTTTTTTTGGAGACAACTAGCTAAGCATGATGAAGAAACAAGAGTTTCGGTTTGTGTGAAAGAATTGGGAATATATTGGGAATATAACAGATAAACTGAGGATAGCAGATACCTTGTGCACAGAAAAAAAAGGCGATGAGGGCTGGGGGGATGGAAATACAGAAATGTCCAAAAGCTATCCAACTGTTAGACATCTCTCTGGCCCCAACAACACACTAAGGGCAGGCACTGGGAACTCACACCTGAAAACACAGCAAGGTTTTGAGAAAACAGAAAAACCCTAGTACAGGGATCTTCGAAGGCGGTAAGGGGATCACCAGCACTGACATGACTGGGATTGTTTTCAATACAGATTCCTAGGCCCTGGCCCTTACCCACCCAGTCAGAATCTCTACCCGTGAGATCTAGGAATCTGCATTTTATAACAAGTACCTCAGGTAATTCCTACAATGCCCAAGTTTGAGAAGCACTGCTCTAGAAGATTTTAGCACCTTTCCTTGAAGGACTCAAGTAGTCACCTTGAAGCCTCTCTGTACACATACCTAATACAGGTATGAATTACCTTCGCAATGAAATAATTGACTGTGGTTATTTTATCCTTTTATTAAACAAATATTACTATTTGAAAATGCTAACTACCTTGAGAGATGCAAAAGCAGATAAATATTCTGCCTTCCAGAACTTTACATTCTCAACTTAATTATGTAATCATTAAATTACGTCACTAAGAAGAGGGCATAAAGGATGCCACAAAAAAAATTCAAAATTATTCTTTACCAATAGGTGAATTCTCTGCAAGTCCAAAGCAATACATTTCTGAGAGCTTTGACTTTAAGGTAAGGCAAAGATAAAGGGAGTGAGGAGGGCAGGGCACTGAGAGAAGACACAAGATAGGGGGAGAGGACAGAGTTTACATATCCGTGCTGAGCACTCATTCTAATCTACATCCTAGCAGAATGTGAACTATGTTACAGGGAACCCCCTTTCCCAAGGGGAGTGCATTTTTCCTTCCATGTTATCAACCACAGTGCTGCCAAAGGAGAATACACTTCACAGTAGGGGCAACACTTCACAGTAAAGAGTAGTCCTTTCCAAGAGGACACATTCCAGATGTTGTCCTAGATACTAGAGAAGATCTGAATTCAACCAAAATAATAAACAGAAAATGCTCTATCTAATACTTTTGACTAGCCAGAAAAGGCTTAGCTCAAGTGACAAAGCTTTCTGAAGCCTCAAGAATGAGCTGACAGTAACCACAGTGCCAGAGCTCTGCCACAGTTCAGGTGATCACAGACCATAAGATGCAAATGCTTACTCTGCCTTCATAATAACATAGCTCACTAGCAAAGAGAAGCCAGTAAGAATGCTCTAAATTCACAATAGATTTTGAAAAGCAGAGGGTTCATACAGAAGATAACACACGGCTCCAGATTTACACAGATCTGAGTCGTATCCTGGATCTTCCATGTTCTAGTAGTGTGACCTTAGGCCTCAGTTTCTTCATCTGTGAAATGGAATAACAATGTCACACACTAAATAATTGATATAAAGATTACATGAAATATCTATAGAAAATGTTTGTCAGAATATTTGGCACTAAAGAAGGCTCTCTGGTTAACTAAATCTAACTACAACCTTATTGGTTCATCATATGTATTTGCTAGAAATCACATATGCATGCTTAAGTATGTAGCCTTATGTACTGTAACTATATATTTGAAAGTTTGTATCCATTTTTACTCATGTAGATAGACAATCAGCAGACAGGTTGATTGTGCTTCTGTTGACATGTTGCTCTTTAAACTTATTAAATTTAGTTTTTATCATTAGAGGACTCTGGCATACAAAGAGCAAATTTTTGAATAAATAACTCTCATTAGTCAAAAAAAAAACCCCAATAAACTAAGGGAGTCCAATTTATAAATACAGATCTGACAGAATTCACTATTAAGGTTTCAAAGAAGGGAACAACCATTAGTTACTATCAATAGTAAAACAACACTGAAGACATTCTTTGATCATTTTCTACATCTAAGAATTATGAAAGCACTTATGTAGACTGTCTCACCAAATCCTCATAACAATTTTTAAGGCCAAGGTCTATTATCACCATTTTACAGATCAGGAAACTGGGGCTTCTCAGAAAGTCATGTAAATTTTCTAGAATCACATGTAAGAACAATTTCAGTCCACCCAATGTGAACCTGAAGACTGTGTTCTTGACTAGAAAGCTCTACTGCTTAAAATCCAGAACTGGACCTCCGTATCTCCAAATCCAAGTTCATTCCATGTGCTATGGAGCCCGAGATAGGCACTATAATTCAGCTTGTTAGAAACCAGGGTCAAAAATTCCATTAGATTTCCCATTCTCCTTTTAAAGTCTCCCCACTTCTACAATGAGACTAGGCCTTCACAAGCTGTTCCCCAAGTGTTCATATTTCCACATGAGATGCCCTTCCAAGGTGAAAACATTCTTCAGATGGTACCCTCTGGACCTATCATTTGGCTGGGTGACAATGAGTCTTCTATTATCCTTCCCAGCTAATTGGATAACTTAATTCCATTCTATTACACATTTTTTGAAAGCCCATAAAGGATTATCCTGAAAGTGAGAATTTCATGTGTTATGACTAAGAGATGATGAATTAAAATATCAAAATATAAAAGGTAACAAAATGGATCTACCAGGGTTTGTAAGCAAACCTTCATTATCATGTTTTCTTGTGATCTATTTTATTCCTAAGTGATATGTATTAGATGTTTATCCAAAACCTGAATGCATGAGCTTTTAATATAGCAATGGTAGGAAAAACCTTGATGGGTCAAGATCGTAGTGGCAGGTCTGTGTAACCAGGAGCTCTCTTGAGAATGTAGGTATTTGCTCACAACAGGACAAGTGTGGGGGGAGCAGGTTCCATCTGGCTGGTCATTTACAGTTTAGGAAAAATAAAGGGAATGCAGCTTTCTTTATGCATTTAGAGACATTAACTGTCTATTTTGCTTCCCATATTTCATGCATCAATTAATTGAAGTTGACTTCTCATTCCAAAGGATTTAATTACAATAAAGACTTAATGAGCAGGAAAAGAAAAGAAAGAAATTTCTTTTAAATATTACAGGACGATAAGAACAAATTGATGGTTACCAGAGGGGAGGTGGGTGGGGGGACAGGAAAACAAGTGATGGGGGTTAAGGAGTACCTCTGTTGTGATGAGCACTGGGTGATGTAGGAATTGTTGAATCACTAAAGTGTGTGCCAGAAACTAACACTGTATGTTAACTATACTGGAATTAAAATTTTAAAAAGATTACAATAAGAACTCCACTTGAAGAATGGAATGAAGCTTGTTACTAAACAAATGTGGTTGAGATACTGAGAGGATCTATCAAGACCTCATGTATGAGATATTCTTATTGAAAATGTTAAAACTGAATACAGTCAGCTGTTTAGGTCCAACTTCTGGTTTACAAGAATGGGGAATGGAGGAACAAATTACAGAACACCTCCAAAAGGAAACCAGAAAAATGCAAAGTGTAGAATATTCCACAGGACACTTAACCACGTTTAATCAAGTCAATGGCAAGAAAAAGTAAGAGAAAGGAGGAGGGGAAATTGTTCTGAATATTAAGAACCTTGACTGATACAACCAAATGCAACAAGAAGAAACTTGTCTAAACCCAGATTCAAACAAACCAGCTACAGAAAGTCATTTTTGAGCCATATGAGAAATTTGAATATAGACTAGGTATTAGAGGGTGTGAGTAAATGATTATGAATTTTCCAGATGTGATAATATTGTAGCTAAATGTAAGCAAATGTCCCTTTTCCTTGACATGCATGTTGAAGTATTTAGGAGCAAATGACATGTCTAAGATTTGCTTTAAAATAGGTCATCAAACCCTCCAAAAACAGAACAGTAATTACAACAAAATGTTGATAATTGATAAATCTGATGATGATATTTGCATGACTCTCTCTTGTATATAATGAAATTTCATAGTGGAAAGTTTTATTTAAAGAGAATGTAGAATGCTAGATGTATAAAACTATTGTGCATAGTGTTTTAAATTGACATGAATTATAAAATGCATGATTATTAAAAATTTTAACATGAAAGATAGATATGTAAAATTATGCTTTTGAAAGAACTCACATTTTACTCAAATTCATTTATATAATTTGACTAAGTTTGTTAAATATTAATCTCTTACTTTGCCCACCAAGATATATTTCCTTTAGTTTGTCTTTTTAATATTTTAATACATGAGGGCTAATTATTGTTCAAAGTATTAGCTATTCTTCTTATAAAATTACAAGGGAAATGCAACTAAAAGGTATTGTCACAATTATGAATTAAACTTTATATTTACTGACATCTCCAAACTTAATGATAGCCATTTGCTATGCCACATGTATAGTTACTTAGGAAGTAAAGTCTGTCACAGTCACAGGTAGGGTCCATAGGTACAGTAAATGTCCTATTTATCCCACAACTCCAACTGCAATCTTGCAGTTTCTTTTAGGTGCCAAGATTTAGTATTTACAACAGAAAACCCTAAGAAGAGTTAGAATTTTTTGGACAAAAAAATTTTCTTTCCTTCTAAAAAAAACTCAACTCTGTGTTTTCCAACCACAATTAAAAATATAATTCCAGGGGCGCCTGGGTGGCTCAGTCAGTTAAGCGTCCGACTTTGGCTCAGGTCATGATCTCACAGTTCGTGGGTTCAAGCCCCACATCAGGCTCTGTGCTGGCAGCGAGTTCAGAGCCTGGAGCCTGTCTTCGGATTCTGTGTCTCCCTCTCTCTCTGACCCTCCCCTGCTCTCTCTCTCTCTCCCAAAAATAAATAAAACATTAAAAAGAAAAAAATATATAATTCCAAACAGATCAAGTAACCTATCTCAGTTTACACAGCAAAAAGGTGAAGATCACTTGGGATAGGTTCAAACTTGTCTAGTCAGCCCTCAAAAACAACCTGCTTCTACAGCTACCTGGGTCAAGTTTCTGCATCCAATTAAGTAACTATTCATATTCATAGTAATGCCCAAAATCCGTTCCTCAGAGGAGCACAACAGAGCATAAAAGAAACGGAGTGATTATTTCATGTTTTCAAATGTAAACACTAAAACCGATGAGAATGCTCACTGACATAGCAAAAATTAAAAAATAATTTTTCCTTCCCATCCAGTGGCACTATTTTAATGATAAAGGAAGTCACTGTCCTGCTCTAAAGGCCACCAAAATGATTCAGCTCCTACAAGGAGAGCAGCTTGGTCACCATCAGCACCACTTAAAGGACTGTGCAACACATCACAAACAAAAAATCAGTCAAGGAAATTTCAGAGGGCTCTAGAAAGCTCCCCCAAGACTAACAACTTTGTTAATTTCTGAACTTCTATTAAAGAGAAAGACATGACTGGGGCATTGCTAGGACAGAAGATGATATAGTATGAACCATATACTCCAGACAAACACAATCTACTGATATTTTAAGTTATCTTCAAGCTTCTTGGAGGGCTCTAAAGAACTCCTGATTTCCCCAAAGACCAAAGGCTCTGGATTTCTGTAGCTCAGTAACTCAGGCATGACTTTGTTTCTAATAAGAATGGAAAACTTGTGATGGAATGCCCTAGTAAAATCCATGATACTAGAAACTGATGATAGGATGTATATTGGGTCCAAGCATAATGTTGACTGATACTGATTTCTGATGAATAAACTATTAATAAAATTTACAACATACAAGATGAACATACAAGATGATATCTTCAGAGGTCTGAGGTTCATGACCAATTCTCTCAAGGCCTCATTGTGAAAGTTCCGTTTTTATGTCCTATTTTTTTTCAAGGATATTTCTCAAGAGTAGTACAAGTTATATTGTAAATGGTAATACTGTATTTATTTATAAATCAGAGCTTTTTTATTTGTGATCTTTGAAAGATAACATTTCATTGAGAAAATAACCACCATTATAATGTGAGATTTATTCTCACATCCATTAAGCATTTAGAAATTGGCTTTTTGAAAGTGTCAGATGTACAAAACTTGGTGCTTTCAGAGGGGATTTATTTCTACTGAAGTAGAAATAAAAAACCCAAAGATTAATGCCACAGCAGCATAACAGTTAAGAATTAAAGGAATCATCTTCAAATAACTATCATCTAAATATACCATCCTAGAAAAAAATAACATTTGCAGTACTTTTAACACTGAGCCTCTCTAGAGTAAGATTTCTAAAGGTAATAATAATATTTCTATTCTTTTATCTCAGCTATAAGAAGAAACCAATACATTCATATACTTTCTAAGTATGTCAACCTGAAAATATACTTATGTGTATTTCAAAAGAAAGCTGGTATGCAATATTTGTTCTCTAATAAGAAGAACCCACCAAAAAGTTATATTTAAATAATTTTTGAGGTCTAATTTTAATCAGAGTGAAAAAATAATTCTCAACCAAAAGAAATGGCCAGCTAGTAAACTGAACTCCAAATTTCAAAAAACACAGAAGTGTCACTAGATTTTTAACTCTTAGACATTAACAACAGAAATATTTAAAGGATTTATCTATAACAGTCCTCTAATATTAAAAAGCTACTTAATACTTCAAAAGTCTTTAATGACAATATATCTTTTCAATAGTAAATCGAATAGAAATTCATATTCCTATTTAAATATCTTTAGGTTCCCTTCTAAGGATAGATCTAATATTTGAATACCTAGTAAATAGTCTTCAAATCTTCAAAAACTCCAATTATACTTCTGTAATTTGGAACTCTGAATTTAAAAAAATCTAATAATACTCTAGTTCTCAGGCAACTATTAATTTAGTGTTTTACTCTGGCTGGGACCTTAGACTCTAATTGTCAGCCCAGAGTTTCTTGTTTTGAGCTATACAGACCATCTAGTGACAATTGTAACATCACTGTAGTATCACGATACTTAAAATTTCATTCCAAACTGGCCACATATGAAATACAATGCATAGTGATACAGATGCATTTAAAACACCAAACATTGCAGTCTTTTTTTTTTTTAAGTTGTCCACCAGAAAGCACATCCAACAGGCCTGCAAAGTGAATCTCATTTTCCATTCTTTTACCTGTGCCTATTAGAGATGCTTACCAGACCAACACCAGCACTTTTGCTATGAGGGGGGAAAGGAAGTGGGTGCCCAGCATGAGATCATGAGGTGTAGTTAAAATGAAAAAACACTTACCATCTCTCTCAGAATATACATTCCAATAGTATCCAAGTACCTGCATCTCAATGTTTGTTTTTTTTTAACTGCCTTGTTGAGCTTTAGTCCATAAAATGATAACAGGAGGAAGAGCCAGACAGGAAGCATAATGAGCAACACCCAATGCCATGTTCACTTACCTACAAAAGAAAGAGCAAAGGTTTAAAACGCTCTAATCATGAAGGCACAATTCTCTCCCCACATCTCCTAATTAGCTTTGACTTAAAGCAGATTATGTGATAAAGAAAAAGACAAATATAACCTTGAGGTCTTTAATAACACCATTTGAAAACAGAGAGTTCCTTCTCCCATGGACAAACGACGACTTCTTTGACAGGTACAAGTTAATTGGATACAAAAGGGGAGTCAGTATTTTCTTCATGAAGAGGTGATAAACCAATTCTTCCACAGTGTGTTGAAGAGCAGATATGGCAATAAAACAGTGAGAGAAATAGAAATCTCTTAAGATCTTGAGGGTGTTTCCCCAAGCAGGGTCTAATGGTTATTACTAGATCAGCGGCAGCTCTCTCTTTATGGGATAGAATGGTGCTAGTTATTGCTGGAATTTTGCCAATGATCTCCTAGGCAACTGACAGCTTAAAAAGCCATAAATAGAGCAGCAAACACCATCATTTTGCCCTTATCTACTTCAGGGTGCACATTTGCAGAGGTATGTTTTAGCATGAGCACTCCTCTTGTCGTATAGGACAGAGAACTAGGAAAACAATAAAGAAACCTAAAAAAATGAACTATATATATTCAAAGACATTAACAGCTAATAGTTGAGCTACTCTCATGTGCCAAGTACCAAAGCATTTTACATGTGCAAATTCATTTTGTTTTTAAAACAAGGCTTTTAGGCAAGAACTAATGTTATTCTCATTTTCTGTCAATCAAGAAGTTAAGAAACAGGAAATTCAGAAACTTGCTCAAAGCCACATGGCCAGGAGTGACAAAGCTAGAATAAAGAATTGTATTTTTTATTATCATCAACTCAGATTTCACGGATTCCTGAGTCAAGACATCAACTTCTTTCCCTCATGGGATTCATTTTGACATGTTACTGAAAGACTGAGGAAGTCTATAATTGTGCACGTCAAAAAACATCAAAATGACAATATGGTTTTACAGCTGTTTTCTTTAAGACAAAGAACATCGCTCCCTTAGAATAAACTATTAACAATAGAAGCTTGATAGAAACAAAATACTTCGATGGATCAAAATCTGCAAGTATCAAATCATTATCTATCCTTGGACTGAATCTATAAAACTGTCTTCACAAAAGATCATTCAGGGATTGTTCAGAGAATTGATACATGTTCTATTAAATGGTATATAATATATGTATCGGGACCTTTTCTAGTCAAGGGTATCTTACTTCCTTTCAAAGCATCCCTACATGGAAGCTGTGTGCTTATTCCACTGCAACAGCTATTCCTCTATTCTGGGAACCCTGGTTTTTGAAACTATATTCAGACACAGGAATTCTACAAGACAATGGTCCCATTACTTTATGGTAGCATTTTGTTTTTGGCTAAAAAACCGTATTACTCATTGGGAATAGTCCTTTACCTACTACAAAATAACGTTTTTAAAACCCAAATCCACCCTTATAAAATATTTCTATTCATTAAAGTTATCACATAGATAAATAGGCAGGTAGGCAGATAGATGATAGTTAGATATAGCTGTATGCATACATCTATATATCAAGGTAAATTATCTCTTCAACATGCATAGTACTTTCTAGAGTGAAGACTATGAAGGCAAAATATTTCTTTGAATTTCTTTCTGGAGTGCATGTGATTTTATCCTCCACTAATGTCCTTCTCATGGAGGCCAATCATAGGATCTAATTCAATTAATTGTCATTGATTATTACATCTACCTACCATGTGCCAAAGAGAAGGCTAAGCATTTTTGCATATCAGCTGGATTTACCTTAGTAAGAATTCTCTTAAGAAAATAATGAATCCCATTTTACAGGTAAGGAAACAGAAATGTAGTTGAAAGGCAGAAAGTTAACATGGCTATTTGCTGGGATTCCAGCCCAGCTGTCCAGACCATAAGATATTCTCTGGACTACCTGCCTCTATCCAGCTATAGGACCGATCATCTTCTCTTTATAAGGATAATGTGAGATATGATTCTACCAAGTGCACACATTTTTCATTAAAAGGGAAAAAAAACATTCATCAGGCTTAGCCAACTTCTTCCTTAGGATTTGTATTTTAGTTCTCAGTCTTACACATAGTGATTGTTCTGGATACTACATGAATGCTCTGGAAAGAAATGACACACGTATACTCACAAGCCAATTTTAATTCAAATAGAAATTATCAAAATTGTCCCAACTTTGGCTTGTCTCTTCTCTTCCCTAAATTTGTTAGCAAGAGAATGCTTGACAAGTGTTTGGGATGGGTATTTTGTTACTATGGCTCTAACTTTCGTTACAGAAGAATTAGGGAATCTGCCAGGAGAAAGAGTCAAAAAAAAAAAAAAAAAACAACTAAGCAATAGAAGCAGCGGCTCTCAAAGTTGTTTTTTTTATGAATTCCACAAGACTAAGAATTGGGGTAGAAGAATAGCAGTAATACACCTGTGCTTCATCGTACAAAAAAAGTTCCATTCCAGAATTACATAATAAAAGATATTAGCAGCTAGAAATGAATGCTTAGTGCATCTTATAGAGAGTACCTTTAATACAGGAGTTGGTTTATGCAAATAGCTATTCATGTGTCTCAGAACATTATTTTCAAAGCATCTGCAGATGACTACATGTGGCTTCAGCTAATTATGCACATTCAGAAGACCTCAACACTGCAGAATAATGAAATGATAAACCCAGGTTCCCCCAGTACCACACTGCTCCCCTGCTTTTTACCTACCACTTCTCCTACCTTTCACACAACCATCAGCAGGACAGTGGTAAACATTTTTTTTCACAGCAGGAGACTGTGCAAGTTGAGTAGTGTACAGAATACTTGCCATTCTAAACAAGGATTCAAAGGTTCCTGGTAGGGACAGAATTTCTGAGATATTTAAAGATCTTGACCCTCAATGTAAACAAATCTGAGGCACAGACCTACTAAGTCAAGACTGAAATAGGCATCCTGAAATTATCTATGCTCACACACCATAGAGCATAGGGTGCCTAACTTCATTATGGGTGATACCCAGGGAAATCACGCTTCACGGGCAAAGATACAAGTTATTCATTTCAGAGAACTGTCATCTTTGCCATCAATTAAAATAAATACAACATGCAGACATCAGTCTGAGTCTTCTGTGTAGAAAAAGGTCATTTTCACCTCCCCAGAGATAGGGAAGTAAAGACAAAAAACAGAAAACAAGCCTTGAATAGGGTTGTAGTGCATCAGCTGTCTCAGTGCAGGGATTGAAAACCAAAATTCACTCCTATCTTGAGCACTTTTTGACCCCTACATCAAGTAATGCAATAGTCCTTCGAATGCTTTTTTTTTTTTTCTTAACTAAAGAATAAAAAATTCTGAAAAGAAGTATTCATCTAATTAGTAAAAAAAAACCCTACTGGTTTTAAATGTTAAAGTTACCACCAAGTGGGAAAGTGTCATGGTATATATGCCAGGGGTTATTTTCACACTGAGGAAAGAGCAAAAAGATCTTTCCAGAGGAGAAAGGAAAATTCTTAAGCAAAAATCAATTATTCATTGCAGCTCAAGTAAAACGATTTTGCTGCTGGCCTAGGATGCTATCAATAATTTCCTAGCATTAGAAATTCTTAATCTCCTAACTTAATGGGAGGAGGATTCTTTCAAAGATTTCTAACACTCTGGAAAAACAATTCTTTATGGAATTAAGTTTTATATAACAATATTACTAAATAAGTACAGCTTTGATGCAGACCAGAGAAATATTAGGCTTAAGAAAAGTATTATTTGGATTTCATATATATATGCTAATGACCAAGTGGGGTTAGGTATGGCAGTCACAGGTAGGAAATTGCAATCATAGCAGGCTGTATAGGTTTGGGGAGGGGGGGGACCTGGTCAATTCACCAGAGGTAAACTAAAGATATAAACAATACAGAGAACAATTATTTCTTTAATTTAATTCATACTTGCTAATTTTCTTGAAAACCTGCATTGAGGAGTTTCCTAATCATGAACTTTAGTGTTAAAAATAATAGCTGCATCTCAATTCATGGCATAAGGACTAAAACATCAGACAAAGAAAACACTGGAGAGCAGCTTGTTTACCTATTTCTAGTCTCTAAAACAACACTTGATCCACAAGGTGTATTCAATAAGTGAACTATGACATGAAGGCATGAGGTGCTATGGTGGGCTCAAAGATTGTCAGATGTGGCTATTGCTCTCAAGACCTTAAAATCTAGTTGGGGAGGGGACAGTGTTGGCTGGCTCAGTCATACAAGCATGCCACTCTTGATCTTCGGGATCATGAGTTTGAGCCCCATGTTGTGGATAGAGTTTACTTAATTAAAAAAAACTATTTGGGGATATTAAAACATAAAAAGCCAACTACCAATCTGGATTCTATTTTGTAAGGTTAACTTTTTTTTCGGATGATAAGTGCTATCAGCTTTGAGTGTTCAGACAAGGAAGAGACCATATTCCATTGGCAGAAGGAGACTGGGAGGTTTCTTTGAGAAAGTAAAATGCAAAGGAGGTAAAAATTGAAGGGGACAAATCTTTGGACACTAAAGGATGTTTGGCTACAATAAGAATTAGTGCTGAGAAGGGGTGGGGGAAGGTTGAAAATGAAAAATGGGTACAAATGTTAACGTCAAACGGCTTCAAACTGGTAACATACGAACCACCCCCTAAATAGGCTTTCCTGTTTGCCTTCTATGTACTGTGAAAAATTAGAACTCCATCTGTATAATATTTTTAAAGTAGTGCACAGCATTCACGGAAGGGGAAACATTTGTTTAACAGATAATCTTATGTATAGCACCAACTCAAGTAGTAGTAAGAAACAAGTAGTTATTACAAAATTAGAATAGCCTTAAAAAGTATATCTAGACAACTCAGCAGGTTGATATAATAAAAATCCACCCCCCCAAAAAAACACTAATAGAGAATGATACTCAAAATTTAGTTAGCTAGAAGATTCAGGCATAAAGCAATCAAAATGGCCCTCTGACCCATCAGACAGAACACGGCCTGGGTTTCACCTGATTATCAGCCCCCAGTTCTAGCACTGCTGATCTTTGCCTCTAGGCTCTCATATTTCAAAGAACATCTGCATCTGGAAAGAGCATCTCCTCCTGGAGAGGTGGGTCTAGGCAGCCATATTGGTATTAGATGCTCTAAAACCCACCCAGAGTTGACTGGAACCAAGAGGGATACCTGATCAAAGCTATTCCACCTTGACCTAAAAAAATGCTGAGACCAAGTCAGTCTGCCAATGGTGGAGGAGGTAACCTGTATGGGGTTATATGGGAAGTGAAAAGAAAAGTCTGTCAAATAAATAATAATAATAATAATAATAAATTATAATAATAATAATACAACCACGAAGCAGATGAACAGAGGGAAGTCGAGATGGAGATCATATAACTCAGACAAAAAGAAGAGATATAGCTGCCCAAATATTTTTCCCTAGTTCCTCAAGGTAATAACACTACTTTCTTGCAGTTCAGTTCCCCAGTATCCATTCCTTTAGTGTTTTAAAAATAAGTTCCTTCCTATCTGAGCTTTTTTGAGTGGGTTTCTCCTCTTTGAAGTCCAAAATGAACAGGGAAAACACAAAGCAAACACAGAGTCCTCTGTAGCTCCCTATCAACTTTACTCTGTGACCGTCCTTTCTCCTTTGAGATCACCCATAAAAAACTCTCCAGAAAAAGAAAATAGAGCTACCAGAGGACGAAGTATGTAACTAGTCTAGGTGTATGTTTCTAAGTTTCTTATAACTATGTCAACTTAACTGAATTAAAAATTTACTAAAAACACAGCAAATAAATGAAAGGTGCATCAAATGGCTACTTCCCCAAGATATTTCATATAAAATGTCAAAATATACTGTAAAGAATTATATGCTTGGTTGAGGATGCTAACTGGATCTTTAAACAGGCTATAAAATAACAACACTGCTGGGGCTCCAGGGTGGCTCAGTTGGTTAAGTGTCCAACTTCGGTCATGATCTCGCAGTTTGTGGCTTTGAGCCCCACATCAGGCTCTGTACTGACAGCTCAAGGCCTGGAGCCTACATCAGATTCTTTGTCTCCCTCTCTCTCTGCTCTTCCCCAGCTTGAGCTCTGTCGCTCTCTCTCTCAAAAATAAACACAAAGATTTTTTTTAAAAAACACTACTAAATTTTTTTAAAGAAAAAAAAAGACTTCTCTCATTAAATAAATGTAAATATGTTGAGCTTCAAGCTAAACAGGTTTAATAATAAATGAGAATACTAGACCAGTACTATTTATTATTCAAAACATTCTGACTAGGAACCTACAAAAGTAACATATTATGCTAGACGTTCTGGGGTGATACAGATATGAACATTTCCAGAAAGAAGCTTACATCATAGGCCAAACAAGGGCAAATGATTAAATCAACTTATCAACTACTTTCCAGTTTTCTTATTACTCAGGGAATAAAGTGCAACTGCAGGAAGCATTGGCCCATAAATGCTCCCCAGTGGTTCCAGCCTTCACACATTAAACAGGGTCTAGTCTGGGCTGGCTTGAAATGAAAGCGCAATTAAGATTTTACAAGAAAGCAATATATCCACAAAGAGGACCATCAGCTTTACATAGGGCCTTTCCCGGCCCTCTAGAAGGACGGAAGTAATTTTTCAAAATAAATGAGTGATAGATAATGTCCAGAAAAATGCTTAATTAGTTCAGTAATAGAGTACTTGATATAATTATAAATCATTATTAAAATAGCAGTGCCTTGGATTTGCATGAGGCTGTGTTTATCCAGGGGTTAACAACCAGCAGGGCATTTCAGAACCACCACTGTCCCTCAACAATGCCAAGTTCTATTCTCAAAGGAGATGGCTACAGGATTCATCGCTACAGCAACAGGACTGGAGAAATTCTTTCCTCCTGTCCAGTTTTGCTTAGAGTTAGAAGTCAAAGTAGCCAAACAGAAAACTAGAAGCAAACCAATTGTCAAACACTGAAAGATAATAATGTGTCGTTAACATTGGTAAAGACAATTGGGACCCACATGTTCCAAGCACTGTGCTTATGCTGTATAAACACTTGTGAATAAAATCAATATATCCTAGGGGCACCTGCATGACTCAGTCGGTTGAGCACCTGACTTCATCTCAGGTCATGATCTCACAGTTCATGAGTTCAAGCCCCACGGCAGGCTCTGTGCTGACAGCTCAGAGCCTGGAGCCTCCTTTGGATTCTGTGTCTCCCTCTCTCTCTCTCTGCCCCTCCCCAGCTCATGTTCTCTTTTTCTCCCTCTCTCTCTCTCAAAATAAGTAAACATTAAAAAAAAATTTTTAAGTCAATATATCCTCTGCCTTTAGGGAGTTTGCAACCTAAATGGGAAAGATCGAGAACATGGAGCAAAGAAGCCAACATATCTGCCAGTCCGTACTGACTGTGGTCAGTGCTCAGAGTGAGACTTGCTAGGGCAGGGATAACGTAACAAATAGGGCACCAGAATCAAGATTAATGGGGAATTTAGGAGCAACCTACTTAAGGTAGCCAAGGAGGAGGTAAAATGTGCAAGGTCACTTTAATCCAATAGTCAAAGGGCTTAATTCTGCAACACTGAACAAGACACACTTCCCGTAAGAGCATTGTGACTACCTCTTTATCTTAAGTCAAATGTTTGTAAGTAAGGGTGGCTCTGGAAAAGAAAAATTATCAAGCACCTTTTGTCAAAACAGGAGGAGAAGCTATTTCTAACACAGCTTTGTATGACTGAGGGTATGGAGAGCCAGGACCTGTTCTGGTAATCCTAGGTCATCTTCACAATCCTACCAGTTTCACAAATGAGGAACCAGAGAGTAGAGTGGATCAGACGACCTGCCCAAGAGTACGCACCACTGATGGACGCAAACCCCGAGAAGCGCTATTCCAACACTCTCTCCGTGGACCACATTTACCAAGGTCTGCAATTATTACAGAGGTATAAGAATGGCATTATTCCCCTCTCATATTTAGGAAAGAAAAACTCTGCCTGATGATAAACTGCAGTGACAGCTAAATGGACATGTTTGGCGTGTCGGTGCCTAGTGGCAGGGGGTAGAGATGGTGAGAAAAGATTTGGCAAAGCAAGAAGCACTGCATTGTTTTATCATTAGGAATACACTACGACAGTCTTTCAAACCATTAGGCACTCGACTGACCAAACTTTGCAGCGATAAGTCCAGACAGGAGATACCGAACGTTCCGCGGGCAGCGAGCTACGGAGCAGTGAGGGCATCACAAGACTAGGGTCCACAGAGCTGTGGTTTCAGGCCCTGCATTTGCCTCTGGGGAAAGAAACCCCATGTCAGGAATACATGCAGGGAAAAAGGTAGCTAGCTTTCACACACACACTTTGTGCCACATGTATTGCCTACACCAAAAGCTTATCTTAATTTTTAAGAAGAGAAAATAAAAGAAATTGTGACTGGGACCCTAGACAAGTCATTACCTTTTTAAGACTCTGTTTTCTCTTCCACAACTTGTCCCTCAGGATCGTTGGCATCACACAGAATCTTACATTTGAAAGTACTTCGTAAGTTGCAAAATATATACCAATGCATAACATGGTCTTTAACAAGACATGAAGAGAGGTGCATTCTGCATAAGCCAACAATGAAGAAGACTGCCAAGGCTACACAGGGACCAACCACTAGAGATTTCTTCTTTGGCATGCAGTAGAGGCTACTGGTTAAAAGCAAGCCAGAGAACCACCACATCAGCTGGCTGTGTAACCAACCTGAAGCTAGTTGCTCAACCTCTCTGAACCCCCATTCCCATCTCAGTATAATAAGAATAATACTACATCTCAGGGAAGTCATGAAGCCTACGGGCCATGATTCATTTGCTTAGCAAAGTCCTAGAACATAGTAAAATGTGATCAATGTTTGCTAATAATAAGAATAGCCAAAATACCTTAGCACCACACCACCCTAGAAGTCACCTGAATCATACTTAAATCTAAAGCCTGGGACAAGAAAGAAATCATGGAAGAACTTATCTCACTCTCACCAGAAGTTTCTGGTATAGTCACCAAATAACTTATGTAAAATTCACATATTTTTCTATCCGCAAATAATATGATGCATACCAGCAAATGTCATAAGGGAAAACTAGCAAGCTCCTATTCCCTAGAAAATGATACACGCAGTGTGACTTGAAAAGGTTATACCATTGCTGTTCCAGACTCTGTCCCAGCCATAGGCTCTCTGGTTACCACTGCAAACTGGGTTCTTTAAAGACCTAGGAATAGGCTCTCAGCAGGTTTTCACACACTTCCCCCATTATAAGAATCACCTGGGGTGCTTGTTAAAAATCCAGGTTCCCATCCGTACCACAGAATCCCTGGATCTGAACCTCCAGGGGAGATGCCTGAGAATGTGTGCCCCAAGGGAGGCTTACAATCAGCCATGCCTGTTTGGGATATGCTGCACATGGTTGCCTAGCTGACTGCTAGAGACCAGTCATTATTTGATTTCCCCTTCCTTCCTTCCAAACCCCAGTTCCATTGTGTGTGAAACCATTCTCTTCAGCTTCCTAGATAAATGCAGACACTAATTAACCTTAATGACAGGAAGACTATTTTCACCTGAAGACTACCAGTGGCTTGAATACAAATTTGTTGATTGGAAACAGCTTTTAATTATCTGAATCAATGTGCAGATCTGGCTTACAATGCCCATAGGCATTTTGATAATTCTCAACTGATCCAAAAGGATAAAAGGACCCAGTCCCAGTTTTGCTGGGAAGCACTGGATGGCTTCCCCATCTCATCCTTGGCTCACTTCCCAGCCTCTTTTGTACCCAGTTCCCTCTTGCCTCGGGGATGGGAAATTCAATTTCTTCCTCATAAAAAGCCTTTTCTGTAGATGCTAGAGAATACAGTAAGAGAATCTTGCCTTTGCCTTCCTCCTTGCTGTAGGCCTAAGGAGAATAAGGAAAAGCAAGGTTACAATATCCAAGGAGCTAAGAGGTGCCCTTGGCTCAGACCCAGTGTCCTGGGTGAGACATTAAGTCATGACAAGCTCCAGTAAAGAGGCTGACAAAGTTACTTGTGTGTCTTGGGGCTTTTTTTTTTTTTTTTTTTTTTGCAATACCAGATGAGGTCTATCCAGATACTCACTAAAAAATTCCCAGAGTATCTTATATAGTTAAGGCTCTAGGCAGGTGCTATAGGAAATGCAATCCATGTTCACACAAAGTGCCTGCATTGAGGAAGCTTATAGTCCAACCATGGCTGAACAAATAATAAAAGGGAAGGATAAATGAAAATTTGTTACAGCTGTTTGGAGGAGGGAGCAATCATTTCCTACTAACTGAACTGCAAAACATCTTCAAAAAATTTATTTTGTTCTGGCCCCTCATTTTACCAGTAGGAAAGGTGCCTCTCTAAATTCTGATGTCTTTAAATGGATTCTCAGAGAGAATAAGACTTGACAATTAGCTACTAAGAACAAGCCTGGGCATTCATCCCACTATTCCAACGCTACATAAGCCAACAAAGGTATATGCAATACCTACTGTGTTCTAGGCACCGGGATACAGGGTAAAAAGGACTGAATCACTGCCTTCAAAGAGCTTATATTCTCGTGTTGATTTTTATTATACCCCACCATGGTCAGAACAGAGGCAAAGAATCATAAATATAAAATGGGAAAATATGGGGGCACCTGGGTGCCTCAGTCGGTTGAGCGTTTGACTCTTGATTTCGGCTCAGGTCGTGATATCACAGTTCGCCAAGATGGAGCCCTGTGTAGGGCTCTTTGCTGATAGCACAGAGCCTGCTTGGGAGTCTCTCTCTCCCTCTCTCTTTCTCTCAAAATAAATGAATATTTTTAAAAAAGGATTCTCTCCTTTAAAACCAGAAAAAACAAAATAAAACAAAACTGGATACCATCAAAGCCCCAGGTGTGTGTGTGCAGGATTAGGATGATGAGTAAAAGGGGCAACCAGTTATGAGACTGTTGATTTCAAATCCTATGCTCATTCTGACCTGCACAGGGATAAAAAGAAATTATGAAATTAAGAGGTATTTCAAAGGTAAAACAAAGTTGAAAAAATTTTCAACCAAGACATCTTTATAGATGCCTGTCCAATTGTATGCAATTTTCAGTATGCTAACAATCTCTTAATATTTCTTCCTCTGAATTTTTTGTCCATTTTTTTTCTGCCTTGCCATCACAGGCTTTTCCATATTTTGTATTACTTCCCAAGTACTTACAGTGTTTCTGCCCACTGCTGTCACTTAAATCATAATGACTGACAAACAGAAAACGTGTCCTTGTCAAAACTTGTAAAACATGACCCCTGTGCAAAGGGGAAAATTAAAAACAGTTTTTAGATATTAATAGACCAATTACACATAGAGTGACATGTTCCAAATTCTCTGAATTTATACCTAACCCAAAAGTATAAATAAAGGTATTTTATTGTGGTCATTTTTCCATTTTGCAATTTTGTCTTCCATTTTTGTTTGTTTTTTGAAATTTGATTCACAACCCAGCTAACCACTGTGTCAGAAGCACTATGTTTCTGCAGCAAACCAGCCACTATTTTCTACAAAATCCATTATTTCAAAATTAAAAGTAGTGATAGCCCATTAGTGAGTACAACCACGTTTCATCTATTTGGGGCAATATAAATCATGCCTGTGAATAATCATGTACTTATCATTTTCTTCAGGTATCAACTGTAAGAGGATTATTTTTGTTTCTTTGTCAGAGACTTTCAGTATGTTTACATCTCCTGAGTTCTAATGAATCTGCCTCATGAGTTAAATCACAGTATATCATTTTAATTTTTTTTAATGTTTATTTATTTTTGAGAGAGAGAGACAGCGCAAGTGGGGAAAGTGCAGAGAGAGAGGGAGACACAGAATCTGCAGCAGGCTCCAGGCTCCGAGCTGTCAGCACAGAGCCTGATGCAGGTTCGAACCCACAAACCAGGAGATCATGACATGAGCTGAAGTCGGCCGCTTAACCAACTGAGCCACCCAGGGGCCCCTCACAGTATATCATTTTAAGAATGAATTATAGCCTACAGCAAGTAACTTTTTTAAATATCTCATCCAGAGACTTCTATCATTTGTATTACACGTTATGTAATGCAAAAAGCTAATGTGTCTAATGAGGTTGATTAGAGTAGACTGAGGGGGGAAAATCATGCTTGTATTAAGTATTTTAGAGTTTAAATAAAGCCTGGAGTTCTGAGCAGAGGTTAAGATCTGAGCATAAAAAATAATTAGTAAATTCATGACAGGTCTGATTAAAGTTCATTTGTAATCATGGTGAGTTACCTTTGCAAGATCTCATAGTTAAAATTAGAGATTAATGTCAAATGGTGGCAGCATCACTGGAAAATTGGAAAATTATTCCACACCATTTTCCAAATTTCTTTAACATCTTAAGTTTTAAACAGTTTTATTATAAGCCATGCAGAGCCTACTCTGGAATCACTTTTTTTCCTTTATAATATAATTGATCAAAGTTGTAAGGATTGCCTTTATCTGAAGATGGTCCTACCCAAAAAGTAATTACAAAGCCTTTCCTGAATCACTTCCAAAACATCACCATTTCCTGATTCTTTGTAGTGAATAATGAATGCTATCAAATACCCAACTTGCTTCCAAATGAGAATGGGAGTGAACATAACTTCAGGAATAATTTCAAGTGGGAAAACAAAAACAAAAAACAAAATGAAACCAGGTAATGTTGCTACCATCAAGAGGCCAGGGAATAGTTTGGCCAGGGAAGTTGTTTTTTTTTTTTTTTTTTTCCCACTCTGAACACAGTTTGATTAATCAGAGTCGTGAGAAATGTCAGCTCCATGGGGATTTGGGGAATGTGTGCAGTTTTCTGAAAGAAACCACATGGCTAAAAATCAATGCAACTCCTTGCAGCTGAGCCCAGCTGAAGGCCATTGTCCCTACCTCCTTTGCAGAAGTCACTGCCTGCCTCACCCCCCAAGCTCCTTCATTGGGCCAGGTGCTTCCAATTTTGTGCTTAGTTTAAATACCCAGTCTGGGGTTGTTTCCTGCTGCTAAGGCTTCCTATGAAGACATATTTTTTTGGGCTTTCTGGCCAGGTTTCTGCTTGGATCATGGGCTCCTTGCTGTATAGCCTTTCCTAGATTCAAACTTTTCACTCATCTGCCCTATATTCCTCAACTGTTATCTGTTTAAATCTTTGACACTTGACTTTCCATCCTTGACCCAGGTTTTGGATTTTTGCCTCCTGGCTGGCTATGGCCAGAGCACTGCTTAGTTCCTGACCCTGTGATCCAGCATAACCAGAAGCTCCTAAATACTCATTCAGATCAACTGGATGATTAGAGGTTCCTAATCCCATCCACCAGCCAAATTTCTCCCATCTGTTAAATGCAGATAATAATGACCATTTTACAAATCCTCATAAGGCTTTGTAAGAATAATAGGAGTTAAAGGATAATCTCTTTAAAGGTTGAAATGATGATTCTTACACAAATATAAAAGAATATGTTTTGAAGATTTTATGGAAGTCATTAAATTAATGAAGGAACCAGCAGGATATTACAACCAGGTCAAAGAGCAAACACATACATAAGCGATCTGGAATGCTGAAATGAATTAATAGATACTAAAAGGGCCTCTTTGACCAAGAAGATAGGTGGTAGTGTCAACTGTGTCTCCGTGAGACAAAAATTATTTGCCTAAATATCAGTTTTCTGCAACCCATGTTAAAGACAGTGAAAGATACAGACCTCTAGAGAATTACATGACTTGGAAGAAGACAGTAGGCATCGCCTAATATTCCACTGAAAAGACACCTAGTAATTTTTTTTGCCCGTTTCAAAGTTTTTTACAGCTTTGGTGTACACACAAGTACATTTGTGTGAAACAGCTTTGTAAAATAAAACATTTATTTACCAAAAGTAATTTGTCAGAGACCTTTTTTTCTAGATAAATCTAATACGTGATTTTTTAAATGGACTCTTTCTGTCACCATCATAAGAAAAAGCTGTTGTAGCATTAAATAAGAATGTGTTTAGACCTACCAGGTGCTTAACAAATTGCTGCTATTTAAATTTTTTAATGTTTATTTATTTTTGAGAGACAGACAGAATGCAAGTGGGGGGAGGGGCAGAGAGAAAAGGAGACACAGAATCCAAAACAGGCTCCTGGCTCTGAGCTGTTGGCACAGAGCCCAATGTGAGGCTCAGACTCATGAGCCATAAGATTGTGACCTGAGCCAAAGTCAGATGCTCAACCGACTGAGCCACCCAGGTGCCCTGCAGCTATTGAAAAACAAACATATACATCTGTAAATGTGTATAAACCCACATTAGACTATTCAAAAGGTACAAGATTTTGGTCAGGTCTTTTCCTGTATTAAATTGGAGGGATGCTACGGAACGCCTATGTCCACAAAGCACTGAAAAATCCAATTCCTTGTGGCCTCCCCTTTCTTTTTCCCAACCCTACTATTTTGGTCATCTCTAGGTCTACCTAGAGATGGGCATAGTGGTACAATTAAGTTAGGGGACACACTCCTGATGACAACAATCTCCTAGGCTAACTAAAATCCTGTCTCCAACAAAAGGCCCTGGGCATTTTAATCAGGCATCCCAGGCAATTTGAATGACCAGGCAGGTTGAAGGAACACTAGATTAGGCACCATCCTGGAGCCTGGCAATGAAGAAAGTCCATAAAAGAGTAGGAACTATGAAAGCTCCCTGCTGAATAAAGCCATACGTTTAGCCATGGCAAACAAGCAAACAAAACAGATTGGAGTCAGGTGAAATTCTAGGTGACTCAAACTCTTATGAGGGTACACTCTCAAGGTTGAAGGGGAGAATCACCCCAAAAGTAATGAGAGTCTATGATCATACAGTTCACATGATGAACTAAACCAGTAGAGTGTGGTGTTTTTGCATTATAGTTGAACACTTACAAGCTCAATAAATAAAGCAAACACTGTCCATTGTCAGTTTTTATTCATTTAAAGCATTGTGATATTCACCAAAACATATATAATTTAAATACTTTATTTTCCCTCTAATAATTTCATCTGACATGAATTTCTTTGTAAAAATCCCACCACAAAGGACAATAATGGGAACTTGTAGGAGGAATTGGTTAAGTCTAAATTTATGACATAGTTTATATACGTAAGGAGAAGCTTCCCAGTTGAGCAAAAGTGTCAGAGATTCTATTATAAATATAAACATCCATCTTGAGAAGAGAATTTTATCATTGTCACTCCCAGAAACCATGTAAAAATTTCAAATCAGATTCCCACTATGAATAACCCACAGCTACCCTTCAGCAACTCAGAAAATCCATACAAATTCTGTTTATTGATATAAATGCAAGGTGCACTAAGGAAAATCACTGCACACATTGTTTCAGTAGTAGACAAAAGCTAGAAGTTAAAAAAAAACTTAGTACCTTCTTAAAGAAAGACAACATGACATGATATTAAAAGAACTCAGCATTAGACATCTTTGGAAAGAGCTAACAAATACTAAATACTTTCTGAAAGCCTACCTTATGCCCTGAGCTGTGGTGCCTACCAAAATTGGAGGCATAGATTTTGTCTTTTGTAATTTTAATCCTTTTTGGATGGAAACCTATTAGATTTTGTTAACTGCCAGAGCCAACAAAAAGAGATTTTTTTTCCTCCCTTTACTAGGTGTCTTAGTTTTATCTGTATAAATTGTGAATTTTGACAATCTAACTTCCTGGAGCCTCATGTGCAACAGGGAGAGAATGGAATGCCTACATCATTAGTGTTGCTACTAAGGGAGCAAATGGGATAGTGCATTTTGTAAATGATCAAGCACCTAACAAAGGCTAGTTATTGTCCATTCAATTACTTGACACAGCTGTGAAATCTACAACATTATTTGTATAAAAAGGAACTGGGCCAGACTGCCTGAGGCTGGGGTCAAGAAAGACCAGGTCAAACTGGTCAAGCCATTTCAGAGATTGCAAAGAAAATATATCTGAATCTCAAAGAGCAAAGAGGTAAAACATAATGTGAGCTAGCTCGGGATAGATGGGATTTGTCAGAAGCTCTGACTTTTCATGATAATATGAAAATACAAGTCAGCCATGAAAACATTTCCCATCCTAATGGTACTTTTTCACTTGTAAACCTTTCTTAGTGAAATCAAATACACTCATCATTCTACACAGAGTGACAGAAAAATTAGAAGAAATATCTGAACAGCTAGTTTTTTGACTATACAATTGACTGTTCTCGGAGTACAGTAAAATGAGTTCCCTAGAATGATTTCATCAGTGTTGTAGGAAGAGTGAAATCAGTAGCAACTTTAAAGACCATATTCATCCCAGCCGAGGCAACTATAATATATAACATTTTTCTTGATACTCTGATTCTATACATCAGAGTCCCTTTGACTGTGCATTCCGTCAGAGAGACATTCTTTGAATTTTGCAGTGACTCATAAAAATGTCAGTAGTGATTATTGCAGACCATTGTCATAAAACAGCTCTTTGATATAACATGCTTACCCATAAAGAATTTGAAACAAAAAAAGGCATTGTTATAGGAATACATCAGAATCTTTCTAAAGAGGCTGTTAGGAGACAGATAATCAGCTTTTCCCCAATGCCAAATTAATATTTTCTTCCACAGATTTCCAAAGAAATTATGTCACTGAAGTGGGAAAGGAATGAGAAACCCACAATGGAGTCCTTAGAAAAAGACTAATATGAAGAAGAAAAAATGTAGATTGGTACAACTGCTATTTGTTGTTTTTGCTCTTGCTTTATAAAAAAATATATGGTCATGGGAGGAAATCCAAAATGGACAATTAGTCTCTTTTCCACACACACTCACATATGTACATATATATATCCATATCTTTTTGTTTCACTTAAATGTATAGATAGTAAAGACCTTTTACATAAAGTGCTAGCTAGGCAATTATATTAAAAAGAACTTGTAGGAAACAATGGTATTTAGCTTCCAAATCAGTGGTTCTCAGCTCTAACTGAAAGCTAAAATCACCTACAGACCACTTAAAATATATTGATGTGGGGCACCTGGGTGGCTCAGTCGGTTAGGTGTCCAACTTCAGCTCAGGCCATGATCTCATGGTGCGTGGGTTCGAGCCCCGCGTCAGGCTCTATCCTGAATGCTAGCTCAGAGCCTGGAGGCTGCTTCAGATTCTGTGTCTCCTTCTCTCTCTGCCCCTCCCTGCTCATGCTCTGTCTCACTCTATCTCTCAAAAATAAATAAATGTAAAAAAAACCTTTTTTTTTAATTATACTGATGTTAGAGATCTACCCCAAATCAGGTAACTGCATTTTTAAAAGCCCCCTATCTAAGTCTAATGTTGCTCCATTGCTGATGTGATGTGATGTAATGTGATGTGATGTGATGTGATGATATGCAATCTCTCCAACATGCTTTATAGGATAGAGGCACACCATTTGACTATATGCAGAAGTCTTTTGTTTCCACTAATCCATATTCATTGCAGAAAAAGTTAAGAATACAAAGAGAGAGAGGGGTTCAGAAACACCCACATGAGTTCTTAATAAATACCACCTGATAAAACTACAAAGCAAAAATAGCATATAAACCTCCCTAAGAACCTTGGGAAAATCAGATGTTTTCAAAGGATGATATTAAGAGAAAAAAATTTCCTCAATTCAAAGTCTTCTCAATTTAAGCTGACTGTCCTGTGGAATTCATTCGAAAGAGGATTTATTGAGCAGCTACTATGGGCTATGTAAGGGGACAGTCCCTACACCTCAGAAGGTTACTGTCCAGTGTGGCGGTTTTCAGTGTAATTTTACCTACTAAACCCTCTCTTCATATGCGATTTAAATGGAAGCTCAAGATTGAAGTCATTGCTAGGTAGAACTACTCTGCTTGAGGGGCAAACAAGATCAGAGCCCAGATTCCTACAGCTGTGCCTACAAGAAGCAGTCACCCCCCCCCCAGACACCACAAAAAAAAAACCAACTATACCAAAGCACTTTATTCTACTAAATCAGATTAAACAAACTAAAGTCTAGAGCAGTATTCTCCAAGGTGGAGTATATGCAAAATGATCCATAGGAATATAAGGAGAGAATATTAAAGCTCTCTACTTTAATAGCCTCTCTAAAAGAAGCTATTTTGTGAATTTTATTATGTAAATAACTTATTAGTAGAGTAGTTCATTCACATATATATAATTTATGTATATCTAATTTCACATATTATGTTAAAATGTATGAAATTGGCATTTTTGTAAGTAGAAATTAATAGAATGTTAGCAGTTTTCATATGGTTCAACCTATATGTATACTTAGAAATTGTGTGCAGTTTCAAATGGTTCAACCTGTATATCAGCATTGCTCAACGTCAGCACTATTGGCTTTGTAGGCCAGACAATCTTTCTTTTGGGAGGACATCCTATGCATTTAGTATGTTTAGCAGCATCCTTGGCATCACCCACTAAATGTCAGTATACACCCTCTCCCCAGCTATAACAAACAAAATGTCTCCAGACATTGTCAATTGTTCCCCAGGGGGGCAAAACCATCCTGTCAAGAACCACTGCTGGGGTGCCTGGGTGGCTCTGTTAGTTAAGCATCCAACTCTCGGTTTCAGCTCAGGTCATGATCTCATGGTTCGTGGGGTTGAGCCCACATCAGGCTCTGCACTGACAGCATGGAGCCTGCTTGGGATTCTCCCTCTCCCTCTTCCTCTGCCCCTTCCCAGCTAGCTCACTCTCTATCTCCCTCTCTCTCAAATAAATAAAAAATTTAAAAAAAAGAACCACTCCTATATAAGTGCATGTGCTGATTTTTTACTAATGGAATATATGATCAAAACAGTGTACACCACTGGCCTAGAGAACAGAGATGGTTGCCGATAACAATGATAACGCCCAGATGCTAACCCTATAGAGACATTTTGATGAGTCTCACATATGAGCCATCCGTTAACGATAAGACAGGTTCCTCACCACCATGAATGGTATGATCTATCAACCCACTGAAGATACTCATGATAGCACCATTCTAGGTACAGAAGGCATGTGCAAAGACCTGTTCCCAAGTGAATGCTGGTGCAGCTTTTCTCCCAGACTAAACTAGGAATACACAATAAGGGTGAGAGAAAACATTTGTGAAGCACCAATAACACCAGTCACAGATAGGCCAGCCTAGAGGCAGTCATTAGGCCTGGGTATGTGTTTCCCAAGCAAAGGCCTTCAGAAGGCTCTGAACACTAGATCACAAAATGTTCTCAAATGCCTAGTCATAAACACAATGAGAGTCTCAATCCAGAGCCAGAGGACTGTCTTCCCAGATGCACACAATGGAAGAGGCTGTTAGTCACAAACTGATCTTTCATGCCACTCCCACACACTGATAGAGGCTTAACCAATACGATGTATTAGGAAAATTAAAATTGATGATATATAGGTTCGTGTGCACATTCCGGGCTATGTACTTGCACAATACAGTGCTCACTGAGCTCACTTTCTGCTATCCAAAACAAAAATGGTAAAGTTCAAATGTTCACTTACTCATGCAATCTGAAGACACATTCATTCTCGGAGAAAAAGACATGCCTTAAAAATATCGATTAAACAGTTTTTAATCACAAATCAGTTTGTCTTGGTTCCTAATGGCATATATAAGATAATAACAGCAATTAGACCTTATCACCATCTACACAAAACCACCAGCCTTGTCATATTTTAAACAATTTACAAATACATAAAGGCACATGACAGACAGTTTTGAAGTACTTACTTAAAAGCCTCAGAATTCACTTTCTTTCTCAGGCATTAATATTTTTGGGTATTGAGTGGGAGGAAGTGTGGGAAGGAGGGAATTCTCAATAGGAACTGAATAAAAGCTGGCATTAAATAGGAGTTGGGATTCCCCCATCCTACCTCCTGCCTCCAAAGGGGAAGAAAACAGAACTTGAGTCACAAGAATGCTGGCCCCTGGCCTGACCCCTTGGGCAGGCCAGTCTTTGCCAGAGTCCTGCTGTCCAGCCCTGTGCCCCTGGCATAGAAGCCAACCTCGGTGCCCAGACGGTGGTCTGTTGGGGGAGCTCTTTGGAGGATGATGACTTTAAAGGAGATGTCAGGATCTTCCTATTTGAGTTAGGTCACGAAAGCAAGCTCATAAAAAGCTATAAAAATATTCCTTTGTTCTTAAAAAAAGAAAGTTTTTAGCTTCCAAAGTCCCACTGATTGAAGTAGAATTATGACTGTTCTATGTAAGTGAAGAATCAAGAAACTGAACTTTAATTATAACTAACTTTAACTAGAACTTACTGTAGGCCAGACAGTTTTAAATACTTTATGTGTGTAAATCCTGTTAACCCTTATAAAAGGGGAAAAACCCCTATGAGGTAGGGTTTTTATCCTCATTTGGTAGATGAGAAAACTCAGGGCCAGCGTCTGACATGCCCAGGGCACCCGGGCATGACTCCAAGAGTGAGCTGCTCCTTCAGTCCTGTGTCTCAGGCACTTCAGTCACCCACTCACCCTGCACCAGCCCGGCCCTAGGCGCTCCAGGACCACACAGCGTAGGAGCTCTGAGTCTGGAAGTGAACCCCCGTGGTCCTGGGCACATCACTAAACTGGACACAGTCATGAGGGAAAGCACAGTGTGCTGGCGTGGTAAGAAGTACGCTAACTGGCTCCACTATTTACCAGCTGCAGACCTTCGTTTCTCTGAGACATATGCTACTTCTGTGAAAAATCATGATAATATCTATTGAAAGTGTTGCCTTCTAATGACTGAGATTGAGAATATGTTAGTGAAAAGGCCTGGCCCCCAAGGTGTGCACAGTATATATTACTCTCTACTCTTCCTTACCCAGTAAAACTTGTCACTTACTATTTTAATGACAATTTTTAAACATTGTATTTTATGCTGGGGCACCTGGGTGGCTCAGTCGGTTGAGCATCAGACTCTTGATTTCAGCTCTGGTCATGATTTCGCAGTTCGTAAGTTTGAGCCCCATGTCAGGCTCTGCACTGACAGCATGGAGCCTGCTTGGGATTCTCAGTCTTTCTCTCTCTCTGCCCCTCCCCCATTTGCTCTCTATCTCTCTCTCTCAAAATAAGTAAACATTAAAAATAGTTTAAATTATATTTTATGCTGATCAAAAATAAGCTTTGTCCAATAGGAATATAATTATTTGGATAATTCCAGAAAGTGCTCTCTTCTGGAACTAATGGAGACTACAAGGCAATTTGCTCCAACGGGAGGTTTTTGGACTTTGAGTGTCTGCTCTTTGGTTTATTTGTGGACTACATGACTAGAAACTCAATTATGCCCATAAGTAGTAAACTGTTTAAACAGATAATGAGATATTTACACATTGAGTACTATACATCTACACCAAAGAATTAGGGAGGCCTCCGTGTACTGAAATGGAATATTCACACAATGTATCAGTTGACAAAAGCAAGGTACCGATCGGTGAATGCTAGCATTTTAATTAAAAAGGAGGTTCAGTCTGTGTATTTATATATGTATGCCTATATAAACATAAACATCACTGAAAAGATGTATAATTTACATGTAATATTAGTTGCTCTGGGAAGGAAAAATCAGTGGCTGTGGACCCGAAGAGGGTCCTTTTTTACTTAAAAAATTTTTTACTTACGTATATATATTTCTATTTCAAAAACTGAAAAGAAAATCAAAGTAAATAGAAGACTTGGAGAAAATTACTACAACTTATAGTGAGGTCATGTAAGTAAAGTATGACACGTATTTGGGAGCTCAGATGATGGCATTACAGCATTCTAGACCAGTGCTATCTGAGGGCCAAGAACCAGCATCATCTGAAAGTCTGAAAAAGCAAATTCTTGGTCCCATCCAAGACCTCCCGAAGAGGAATCTCTGGGAGTAGGGCCAGGGATCTGGTTAAGGAAGCCCTCCAGGTGATTCTAATGCCCACTCCAAAGCACAGGGCTGAGCAATAATTCACAAACACTTTGCAGACTTGCTGTCTGTTTGAAACAGGCTGCTAGGCCCCAACCGAGACTGAATTACAATATCCTGGATGAAACACAAGAATGTGTATTGTTTAATAGCCTGAATCTGACATGCAGCCAGAGTTTGAGAATCACTTCCTAAAACCAAAGTCTGCTGTGATCAATCCAAATGTTTTACTGAGATTAATTTGCACATGGCAGATTAAAAAGACCCAGCTCCATGCCTACTTCCACAGTTGTATATATGTATGGAAATAATTCTTGTAGTACAATGGATCTCAAACTTTAGTATGCATCAGACTGGCCTGGAGAGCTTGTTGAAACACATATTGCATTATCCCCAACTACAGGGTTTCTCATTCAGTAGAATGCGGAGAGAGGGACTGATAATTTGCATTTCTAGAAAGTTCCAGGTGATATTGCAACCTATGCTGTTGGTCTGAGCACCCTGGGAACCACTTCTCTTTCTAGTCCACTGGTTCTCAGCCAAGATGCTACATGCCCTTTCCAAGCATGCTCCCAAATATGGTCACTATGATGTATAATAATTTTTACATCAACTGAAGATGCAAAATTTTCTGGGAATAAGCGTGAGACAGAACTTTGAGCTGAGCAGGCTGTGCTGTGCGATGTTGGGAGGAAACACTTGATGAAGATAATTAATAAGAGGAACAGCTAAATGTTTAACAGGTACCCTCAGGAGTATCTAAGAAAGCCTGGCCAGGTCTGCAAACAGTTCTTATTCAACAGAAACATCATAAAATAAAGAGTGTATGTAACATGTAGGAATGCAAAGAAATCTTTTAAGATGTCCCTCCCACATTTCTTGTGTGTGAAACTGATTCTTGAACTCTAAAGGCTGAGAACCACTCCCATCAGCAGCCTGTGACAATGACCTTGCTGCCCAAACTGAATGGTGCTATGCAACCAAATGCAGATGGCACCAGAACCTGGGTCATGCAGTGGCTCCCTGGATGCATAAATGACAGAGTGACTAAGATCAAAAGAATTTGTTAAGACTCACAATTTTAGAACTGTAGTGTGTGATCCAGGAAAATCCCACCATTGTCCAGCTGAAGAATCAATGAACCACAGCAGATGGGGTGCTCAGCCACTCACTCCCCAGTGGTCAGTGAGAGCCCAGTTCCCTCCAGGGTGGGAGCTCCATGCTCCCTATGCTGGGCTCTTCTGCATGGTGTTCTTTTTCTCTTCTCCTTGTCTAATCCACAAAACACTCCTCAGACATATCAATGTGTGCTTCTCAGGAACAAAAGATAGGGCATATTATGGCTTAGTAGCATCCCAGAAGGTGGAGTTAAGAAGATGACATTTCTGTGGGTTCTGGGGAGTGTCAAGGACATTGAAAGAGTGACAGGAGTGGGAGATGAGGGGGGAACAAAGTGCAGTGCAAAACAGAATTTGTCTCTGACCCCATTATTTGTAATGCATGTTATTTTTGTCATGAGCTGGCTAAATTATGTTCAGAAATGGTTGTTTTATGTTCCAGAGGTAAATTTATAGGGTAAAAAGATTAGCTGGTGGAGGAGAAAATTAGAGAGGAGGAAAGAAATTGTTCTCGAACCCCTTTACACTATTCTTCTTTATCTAATTGCAAGCACTTAATTAAAAAGTCATTCTCTCCATTTAAATATCTTCCTATAATATGGCAACACTGGACATATGCACATATTTAATAAGAATGTAAGGACTTTTGTTTCTATTGTTATATTTCAAGCTTCATTCAAGTTGGTTTCTTTCCTGCCCTGACACACCTGAGGTTCTGACACAAATCTGTCACTATGGAAGCAATTCTCATGAGGCCATACTGGGATCTCCAGTTGGTGGTAAGAATCACTACTATTCAGAAATAGTAACAATTACAATAGAGAGCTGATACATGTAATTAGAAGAGCAAGAGACATCTGTCACTCCCCAAATTCATGGATCCCTTTCACATATAATTTCCTCCCCATGTGTAAGCAACAAAGAATACAGGACAACTTAGGGACAATGGGCAGCAGACTCTGAGTAGATGGATGAACTTGCTCACTACGTCACACTCTTCTGTACCCCAGACTTCTAGAACTCTGAATATATCCATGTCTCAGCAAAATGGCAGATTACTCTACATCACTTAGTAAATACTGGGACTACACTGTTAAATTTGCATAGGTCAACTATACAATAAATGATAAAAGTGTTCCAAGTTGCAATAACAAGTCAAAGAAGTCTGTAAGATATATATTTTTTACTACTTGAAATTGGTTCAAAGAGTCCTATGTATAAACTGTAGAAGCACTCAAGAAAAATAATCTCGTTACAGTACAAGAGGGCATTAAATTTGCAACAACCTAAATTTCCTCTAGGGTATATACAAAGTTTCCATTTCTCAGAAGCTATGGGCTCTACCTGAGAGTGTGATATTAACAAATTCTACATTTGAGCTATTAGTCTATGTGAGAAAACTGTAATTAGTCTGAAATCATCCATAGCCAGCTGTAACAGTTAGAAGGACAACGCCGTATCTTCAAGTGCAGGGAAAATGCATGTATCTTATTACTGCAATTGGGGAACTCCTGGCTTGTGACAAAAGTCCCAAGGCCAGAGGGTGGGAAATACTTCCCTAGCCTTTCAGCAAGGAACAAACTTAAGAAAAGAACTGCAGCAGAATCAACCAGTGTCAATCAGCCTCCACTGTTAAGCCTCAAAGGCCCTCAAAACCAAACCCCATTTCATCACAGCTGGGTAAACCGCCACAGGACTGCTGGAGGCTGGCTCTGAGCTGTAGCTAGGGCTGCAGAGCTCCGACCTGGAGACACGCTTTCCTTCTTGTCAAGTCACCGAACGCTACCACTAGGAATATAGGTCACTATAGGCTGGTGACCTTAAACCACCGCATCTGTGGTTTTAAAAACAACAAAACTTTTATTTGGCTCTGATGCTGGCAGTTATGTAATCATTCAGTATCAGTGGGCTTTTAGATTTAGCCCAGATATCAAATTAATATACTATGTGAGCCAAATCCAGACTGGGAAATTCCTTACTCTCTCCAGTTTCTTAGCAGTAGAAGAAAATAAGATCATCTGAAATTTCCGATTCAGTGATGTCCAGCCAAATTAGCGCTCTCTGGGTGCAGAATCCCCTTACTTCAGAGGGCTCTGAAAGCACCTTTATCCGAAGGGAATGTCATTATTTTCCCTTTGAATGGTAAGTTACAAGTACTAACTAGCCCTACGAAGTAAAATAATATGACAAGGAAGCCTAATGTTTTAAGTAAGAAGACTATATATCCTCTACGTTACTTAGCAATAAAAAGAAGGGGGCCGTGATTTCTTGGCTTGATACCCATCTTACTTCAGGATTGAATGTAGTCTACTCTAGAACATGCCTTTTCAATGGAGCAATATTGCCCCCTGGAAAAAAAATATGTGGAGGCAGGCGCGGTGGGGGGAGGGGAGGGAAAACAACCTTAGATATTACATGTTTGTTTATATTTTTTAATCCATATAAATTATTTATATGAATTAAGCACATATACATTTAGTATATAAAGTGTATATAGAGATATACAGTATATCTATCATATTAAAATTTCATTGAAGGGATTTTTAAAAAGTCTAAAGAGGATCCTTAGGTGGGAAATAATGCTTGAGAAACAATGCTCTAGATACTGGCAAAGCAACTTCTTGAAACCTCCAATGAAGACAATCAAAAGTATTATTCTGCAAATAGCAATTCATTATTTAAATTCAAGCTTTCAATAACAATCAAATTATTTTCTTTTTGAGGATAGTCACTGTAAAATGCAACAAAGCAGAAGAATTCTATATGCTTACAAATATTTTTATAAAATGCTTGTGATCCCATTAGGAATGACTGTAAACTACTTCTAACAAGTTGATCATATCATTTTTCAGGAATTCCTAAACTATTTCTCTCTTATAAATTCTATAGTAAAATAGATATAATTATCTTCTGTCAAAATCCTAACCACAGGTAATTTTATAACTGCTGATGAAAAATTAACAATCCTATATTTTTAACAATCTTATTTTAAAGTTGCAACAATTTGCATCCCTTTTGTTAAACTCCAGAAAGCTTGTCTTGCAAAATAGTGTACAAATTTTAAAAGCAATGCATGAAAAATTAGCAAACCATGTACTGTTACAATGATGTAATAGCAAAACCTGAGACAAATGCCACCTATAACCCATCCATTTTCTCCCCCAAAAATTCAAATATAATTCTACAAGCTAAACATAAAAATACTTTCCTCATTAAAAAAAATTAATAATAGAGTAAGTTTCTAAAACATTTTATGTTCAAAGACAGGAACATTCTAAATATCATAAAACAAATGCAAAATGAGTTTAAGCACAAAATTTTTTTTCCTGGGATCTTCTCATCAAAAAAGATGAGTTATATAAACAACAAAAAATAGTCACTTCTGCCATTAAAAGGAAAGGTCAGCAAGAATCTTCCAACCAGTTAACTGTGGGTCAGCTGGTGACAAAGATTTCCAGAACTGAATCTGTCTCATTTCGAATGGTATGTCATGTCTCCTTTCTTCCAGTTCCTTCTTCTCAAAGTAATAGTGCATCCAAGAATTAAAAAGCCAAGAAGACGGGTCTGCTAGCCATAAAAACTTTTAATTTGATTTATGCAAGAATAAATCATGCTCACAAAAGGGACTGGCACTTTTCTAAATTAAAATAATCCCAATAATTACAGTCAAAGTTCTTCAGTTGACTGAAACAAAGCCAGCAGCAGCATTAACCCAAATGTCTGCTTCAGCAAGGGCCAGAAAATGCTAATGTTGACGTTCAGCTTCAAGAAAAATTATACAGAGAAAAAAATGGCACACAAAAAATCGCATACCGGTGAAAGGACTTACAAGAAATGAAAATCTAGGGGAAATATTTTAAATTACATAATCAACTAAATAAGAATTTTGTTTGCATTAGGAGTCTGTCATTTTGTAGATGAAAACAGTTATCTCATTTTCTGAAATGGTACTGTTATAGTTATTCAGCTTTTAATGGTTGATATAAGATTTGGAGAAAAAATTTAAAACATTTCAACCATTCAGTGGGAAGTAAACCTAGTTTTAGATTTTCTGTGTACCTCTTCAATATACTAATTATTTTAAGATTAAGATATAAAAATACTTTTAAAGAGAACAATGGAGATCATTTTCAGTTGAGAACCTCAAAGCGCCACCTGGGTATCTCATGCACAGACGAAGTAAAGGCACAGGGTAAAACTGCTACCACATTAACCACCAGATTAATCAGTCACCTTCATATACATTGCTGTACCGTATTCATAATATCCCAAGCAACTGAAGTGTTTGCTTTTGAAATTTACAGAATAAAATGGAAATTAGTATATGTTATGGAAACAATGTATACTTACAGCTTTTAATATTATGAAAATAAAGTATTGTTCCAGTGGAATATTATTAAGCAGCCTTATTTCTCAGAAATAAAATATTTCATATGTGATTTTCAAAAATATGATGAAAGTGTAAGTGCATTAGCCATATGATAGAACCTCAAATAAAATCTGAATTGTAAGTCATACTTACCATCCTGGAACAAACAAGGTGACATTTCATTGTCTTTTGTGTCACCATTTCATTTGTGTATAATGACTAAGATGCTCCTATAATGTGTGATTCATGATGAGTCATTCTTATAAGGGAATAAATTTAAAATGTATTAGCATAATGAATAAATTCTAAACTCTTTTTTAAATAACAGAAATCTGAGCACACCAAAAATACTTTCAGTTAAACGTCATTCACTTCGAGCAGGACAAGTGTGATTCTACTTAATTTTGTGTTATTCTTTAACCATGGTTCACCAGCCATGGTCTAATGTTCAGGTTGGGTCACATGTCCTTTTGACAGCTGTTTTTAGAAGTAGAGCAGATATTTCAGAATGATGACTGAAATTGAATAAGGCAAAGAAAGGGAACCAGTGGTGAACAAGAATAACAGGAAGTTTACTCCACAGAATTCCAAATTAAAACAACCTATTAAATGCCACTTAAGAAAAGTCTTGTAGGAGCGCCTGGGTGGCTCAGTCATTTGAGCGTCTGACTCTTGATTTCAGCGCAGGTCATGATCTCACGGTTCATAAGATCGAGCCCTAATTGGGCTCTGTGCTGACAGTGCAGAACCTGCTTCAGATTCTGTCTCCCTCTCTCTCTGCCCCTCCCCAACTTGTTCTCTCTCTCCCAAAATAAACATTGAAAAAATTTTTAAATAAAAATAATAATAAATTTAAAAATTTAAAAATAATAAAAAAAGAAAAGTCTTGTACACTAGACTTACCCTACAGTCTACCATATTGTCTAGAACACAAGATTCTTAATGGCCAGCAGCTCACAGTTATGTGTTTGTCAGCAGGTTTATGCCATGGCACATTGTCTTTGTTTCCTTGGAAGAGGAAATCATTACTCATATTAATTCCCTATGCCTAGAATACCCCGCTTCTGGACACTGCATTGCCTCTGAAAAGCTGACATCTTCATCAAACCTTTTCCTTTAATCACTCTGCTTGGAAGTAAGTTCAATTATTCAGTCATTCATTTATTTAGCCATTCAACAAACATCCTCACAGTCTATTCTATAAGCTATGAAATCCACTAGGCACTGTGCCAAATACAAAGGACTGTCCATATACATGTAACATACAGTGTAATTCTGCAGGTATTTTTAAATGTAACTTTCCCTTCTACATTTAAAACCTCCAAAGGCAGACACAATCTCCTTCTATAGAGAAAGTAGTAAATATATATTTACTGCTATATGAGACACACACCAATGAACTACTTTTACACTGTGTCAAAAGAAGTGGTATGTTTAAAATTATAATCTCTTGTGGCACCTGAGTGGCTCAGTTGGTTGAGTGTCTGACTTCAGCTCAGGTCATGATCTCACGGCTTGTGGGTTCGAGGCCAGCATTGGGCTCTATGCGGACAGGTTAGAGCCTGGAGCCTGCTTAGGATTCTATGTCTCCCTCTCCCTCTGCCCCCCACCCTGCTCACACTCTGTCTCTCGAGTCTCTCTCTCTCTCTCAAAAATAAATAAATAGTAAAAAATTTTTAAATAAAATTATAATCTCTTACAGTCAATGAAATTACAATTTCTAATAGAATTATTTTGAATGTACATTTCAATTCAGGGTTTATTTTTGGTTTTAAACATTTCACCAATTCAAGTTGTATCCATAAATTTCCTTATACACAGCACACGGTAGTCTGTTAGCAGCAAGCAAAGCTATATGAAGGAGAATGCCAGTATCACATAATTTGTTCTTTGGTAATACATCTTCATAGATCCATAAACAAAGGAAGCATAAAATAGGCCATTAATAACAAACATGAAACTATTACACTTTATAATTGAAATGTTGCAATTATGTTGACACTATGTTAAAATACAAATTTATGAAAATTGTTGTTAGAAATTTCATATATATAATGATTCTACAGAATTTTTTCTTTTAAAAAGGGTATATAATACCATCGTTTTTTTTTACATGGTTCCTTGCTTTATCTTATTAAGAAATAGCATTTTTGAGTCTGAACTAAAAGCTCCTTGTTAACCCCAAATAATTAATTCTAAAAGCTAGAGATTACTGAGATTAATGTTAGTATAAGAATCAAGAGACCTGGGTCTTAAAATAAGTTCCATTATCTACTAGGCGTTTGATTTTGAACAAAGTATGCACTCCTCCAGCATCTCAGTTAATGCTTCTACCAAACAATATGATACCTGACTTCCTCATCCAGTCTAGCAAAGCATCTAGCAAACCCTATTTAAAACAAGAGGTGCTGAAATACATAGTGCTTCAAATAAGAAAAGTACTCAAAAACACATGTAGGAGAAAGCAGCTCTCAAAGAAGCTGAAAGGTACAAATTTACTGGCCATTAAAAATCTCCAAGGCACAGATTCTATAAGATACAGGAACATCTTTGAGGTCTGTCCATTGTGTCTTCATCCAACATGTATTTATTGAGTGCCCACTGTGAACCAGGCACTCTTCTAGGTCCTGGGATTACAGCAATGAATATAATCAATATGTTCCCTTATGCCACAAAGCTAATATTCTAATGGGAGGAAAAGGCAAAAAATACGTAGTTCAAGATTAAGTACTGTGGAATAATAACACATAATCATGAGAGGGAAAGTCAAAGCAAGGGGCCCATTTTGGGTGGGTGGGAAAGCACTCTTTGAGATAGTAACATCCAAAAGGGAGGAAGTGAATGATAAGAAAGCTTCAGGTGTGTTGATGCTCCTTTACCTAATTCCCTATCCCAGCGACAGAGACATGACTAAGTCAATCAATAAAATATACTGTCCTAGGAATTTGGAATCAGGGCTCCATGACTGTTACCTTTTAAAAGGTATCATCTTGCTTGATGAGCAAGACCATGGCTCATCTGAAGAATGAAGATGAAGATGGACACAGAGAAATGGAGATTAGAAACCACATGGTCCTGGGAAGATGGACTGACCTTAGTTCTGCATGGCTTTCCAGCTCCTGGTCTAGTCTCCTTTTGAGCTACAGCTGTGTTTTAAGCCCATAAGTTCAATGAGGTCCATCTGGATCCTTCAGGTAATTTCACAAATCGGTGTAGCTTTCTAAAACATGATTATTACAGCTAGGTTAAATTGTTAAATTGTTTCCTAGCTCCATTTGGAAGCACATTACGTATGAATGAATTTATCAAATTAATTGTAAACACTGTCAATTAAGAGAAAGTGTGGTAAATGGGGGAGAGGTATATGGGATAAAGATGTAATGCCAGTGAATCCAGGGGCACCATGGTGAGAGCCATGGTGGGAAGGGACATAAAGAATAGCTTAGAGTGTCTCCAAAACTCAGAAGAGGCTCCCGCCTCATGGCACCTTGAATGGAGAGCTGACAGGACCAATCTCCAATTTGCCCATTGGTTTTAGGCTCGGAAATAACTCTACCTTTGAAACACCTGTCATGACAGTGCCAATATGCTCATTTTAAAGTCTTCAGTATTTTTTAATGTACATATCAAAATTTCACTCCAAATATATCACAGAAATCATTCTCTGATAGCGAAAAATTGGAAATAACATAAATCTATCGAACAGCAATTAGTTTTCTAAAGTTATGGCATACTCCTAATGGAACATCAAATACTTAAAACCTAATTAGGTAATTGGACGTGTATCAGCATGTGTTGATAATCAAAATATACTGGCAAATGGAAAAAAAAATCAATGCTTCACCAAAGGACATACAGTATTGTCTGAGGTTGAAAAAAAAAAAGCATATAAGTGTGTATCCTTATAGATGTAACAAAAATATGCAAAGAAAAGTTTGTCAGGCTCTCCTCCAAACTCTTCACTGTGGAGATCTGGTCAGATGGGAATTAAAGGGGCATTTTCATTTTCCCATCTGCTGTTTTCTGTGTTGTTAACATTTTTCACAAGTATGCACATGCCACTCTTAATCAGTGAGCCAATGAAGATACCACACTCAATCCTTGCCTGTGCAGAAAATGAAAAAAATGTTCAACTGTACGAAAACTGTCAGCAAGCCCACAGATTTAGAAATGTGAAGGAACAGAAACTTTCTTTCTCTCTCTCTCTCTCTCTCTTTTTAACTGCACTACAGACCTGTAAAGAAAGAAAGCTAGTGATTTTACATCTTGCTCACAGAAGCCGGCAGTTTTAGAAAGGCGCAAAGTACTGAAAGTACTAAAAATACCCCCTATGCCACCACAGCACCCAGCTTTCATTTAACTCTCTTTGCTATAAATATCCTAAGAATAACACCCATACTCTCTAGAGTACTCCTGAAAGTGTGGCTAGAGAGGAAGTTGCACTAGTTTCTAGGCTAGAATATGGCTTTGGCAAAGGAGGGAGCTCCTTAGGGGAAGGAAAAATAGGGTTGTCATGGCACCCTGACAGGCTTTCCCCAAAAGGCTAAATTGGGAGACACTCGAGTTAAAAATAAAGCAGAGACTTTTCTTCAGAAACAGGTGACTGGAGTCTTGCCCTATGTGTGAGGACTCTTCTATCTGGCACAGCAGGCAAAGCTCCTTGCAGGCACCTTCCATTTGTGAGCACGCAACCACTTCCTGGGGACCGAGCTACCATAGCCTAGTGTGCACTCCATTTGTAAACACATGTGTAGCTTACTTAGGAATATGAAAGCTGTGCCAAGAAACATCCTCTCACTTCCCCTCCTACTTGTGAACACCACACACCAATTACCAACTGTTTGGCTGTAATTTTTTTTTAAATATGTCTTTTCTCCCCTTCCTGTGAATTTTGGACTCATTTGATGTTGTTAGGGGAATAAAAATAACAACAGCCCCACCCGCAGCAATTTCCTTTATTGTTTCCTTTATTGTATCTGAGGTCCACATCACAGTTACAACAGCAGAAATTTACCCGAAAACCACCCCCCCTTAATCCGCACTTGTACAGCAGCATTCCCTTCAAACACCAGTCCACAATGTGAAAAAATGCTAAGAATGTTTGGATTGCCTGTATTGTCCCTTGTTCACAGTTGTGTGTATGTTTTTTTAACTAAAAAGATAATCCTACAGCTATATTAAATTTCAAAATGCCTCATAGCAGGTGTGGATATAAAGGGGCAGGGGCTTGGGGGGGGGCGGGAATAACGCAAAGAAACCCAGAGCCATTTTGTCTATAAAGTACATTTATGATTTCTGGACACCAAGGGTAATATAATGATTGTTCCTTCATTCTATCCTTGACTGGTATCTGGGTGGAGACAATTAAAATAATTAGATGACCTGAGTATACAACAGGAGGTTTGTCTTCTCAACTTTGAAGTCTCACCTGTTCTCAGGGTTAGGATTCCAATTCATTCACTGGGTCATTTATTCAAGCAGCTGAGCCCACTCAGCATCAGGCTGAGGTCTGAAACACAACATTTCCTTTTACTGGTTTTAATGGGATTTAAAACTGTGGAAGCCTGAAAAATGTAGAGGTAATTTGCTGCCCACAGACCCACAACACAGAGACAATTTGTCCCCCACATACCCAACATGATTCAGCTTGCCCTTAGCATGGCTTTTTTAGCTATTACTGAGACTTGAACCAATGAGTAATCCTTCTAGTAAAAAATTTGTAGCAAATCTTTTTTAAATGGCCTGATTTAAATAGCCCATGAGGAATCATGCTCTTGATATTACTTAAAATTTTATGAAACTAAGAAATGCAAATTTGACATGCATTTTTCACCTTTCATATTGAAAAATATCACAGAGTCTCGACCACATTCCGTGATGTCAGGGCTGTGAGGAAACACTAAGTCCCATACATTACTGATAGGAAAATGTGGGATGAAATGGGAGACACCCTGTGGAGGGATACATGGCCATACCTACAAATTGACAGCATATACGTCTTGTGCTCCCAGAATTTCATTTCTCGGAATGTATCCCACAGACACACTGACACATATGCACAAAGACAAATGGGCAAGATATTTACTGCAGCAGCATTTGGAAAAGCTTAAGATTAAAACTAAACCAAATGTCCCTCAGCAGGTAATGCAATGGGCTACAGCACAGAACAGGAAAAAATACAGACGGCCTGATAGATGGATAGAGACAAACATGACACACCTTTCGTGTATACAGACTGTTTCTGGAAGGAAACTGGTAATAGTGATGGTTTCTCGCAGAGTGATTTGTCCTTCATTTTCATATCATGGACATGTGTTACTTATTCTGAAATAAATAACTATGTTTTTTAAAATCTCATAAAATCTGGGGTGCCTGGCTGGCTCAGTCGGATCGAGGATGTGACTCTTGATCTCGGGGTTGTGAATTCAAGCCCCAGGTTAGTTGTAGAGATTACTTAAAAATTAAGTCTTCAGGGGCACCTGGGTGGCTCAGTCGGTTAAGCGTCCGACTTCAACTCAGGTCATGATCTCACCATCCATGAGTTCGAGCCCTGCGTCAGGCTCTGTGCTGACAGCTCCGACCCTGAAGCCTGCTTTGGTCTCCCTCTCTCTCTGCCCCTTCCCCGCTTGTGATCTGTATCTCTCTCTCAAAAATAAAAGTAAAAACATAAAAATTTTTTAAATTGTCTTTAAAATATAATAAAAAAACTCACAAAATCTTATGTAAAACTTTCAATTGCTTAATTCCACCCATTTCAGTTCATTGTTAATACACATTCCATTTTTTCATAATGCCTCCTTTTTCCTACCAACTTCTAACTTAGAACTGTCAAATTCTTGAAGGTTCAGTTCAAATCCTAGTTCAGCGTGGGGCTTTTCTCTAGCTACTGTACCCAGGCTCAACTCTCATCTCCATGAAGTTTGTGTAGGGTGCGGTTTATGCCTCCATCTTGGTGTCTGCGCTACCTGGGTTTTGTTGCATGAGCTCCTATCTTCTCAACAGGAAAGCAAACTCCTTGAGGGGAAGGAGGGGAGGGGGTTAGGGGAAGAAGGCTTCTTCCATAACTCTCTCTGTGGTTTGCTTCAGTGCAAAACATACAGCAGGCTCCAGATATGTGTAAGCCGTATGCCCAGAAATTTACAGAATGCAGCCATATTAGTAAAAGGCGACATCCAAAAAAAAAAAAAAAAACCACCCAAAACCCAAACTAAAACAAAAACCCAGAGATTGGGGCAGGTTTCAATAAATATCCACATATACTTTATTCTAAGAGCCCACTCAAAAAACTAGCACAGAAGAATATTAAGTTTATAATATTTCAACCCTTTTTGAGTTATTACCCTTTAGCTCAATAGTCTGATTTTGATTTTTTTTTACATTAGAATTTAAGTTCAGAATATTACTAAAATTTCTGAGAGGTAAAGGAGAGTAATAAAAAGATAATTACAAAATCCTAAATGTATAAACTAAGAATATAACATTCTTGTTTGCCACTCTTGCACATTCATGCTTTCTTCAGGATGGCAGTTGAAATATTGCTTTCCATTTCTCTCTCATATTTAATCATCATTAATGATCTTTAACTCTGACAGGTTAACAAATTCTTCCTTTAAAAAATAATGACTTTGCACTGAACTTTAAGTTATCTCTAAATGGCAGTGGCAAATATGAAAAAATTATCTGACAACTCACTCTAAAATGACAGACTTAGAATGTAATTTAAAACAACATGTGCAAATAGCAAAATAATGTAAAATAAATACATTTTAACCATTTCCCCCCTCATCTATAAGGCTGTCATGATCATTTTATCTATGTCAATCTGTAGCACTGCTTACCACAGGACATGTAAAGAAGTCCAAATACTAATCATAGATGTTTACTTGTTTCCATATTGCTTGGCTTCAAATAATATTTTAACACATATCTATTTAAAATTCTTAAGGAATGCAGTGGCAGACGCAGAGTTATCTGATTTTCTAGTAAATTCAGCATTACGGAAAGTAGATAATGGTTTTGTAAATGAAAGAAAAGTGTCACATTATTTTGGCTGATGTTGGCCCTTCTTGATTCTTCCTAGAAGATTGTCTTAATTTACCAGCAAAGATCTATGCTTTTAAAAAAAATGAAACAACTGTAATAAGTACGAAGGAGATATAAAATAGGAACAACACTCTTGTGATGAAAAGTGACAGCATACGGGTGGGAAGAGGAGCATCAGAGTGCTAGAAGAATGGCCGGCAAGGTCAGATGGAGAAGACAAAAAGATGGAAACTCAGTGATACAGGATGGAGGTCCTAGGAAAGAAGACAAAAGTGAGCTTAGAGAACTAGCAGTCTCAGAAATTATATGTCCAGGAAACAGCAATTTTATCTTGTGGGCCAGCCCTGAATCCTGGAGAGAGTACTCGTGTCTTTTATTGAACTAATTTTTTTTTCTACGTACTTCCAAATTGAAGGTCTATGGTTCTGAGTCCAATGAACAACAACAACAACAACAACAAAAAAAAATAGTTGTAGGTTACTAGGGTTTCTGATCAGCTCTGTGCTAGCAGGTACAGACCTTGGTTCCAAACCCAAAAAACAAATATTCGAGAAGCCTTTAAGCCTGCCAAGGATGATGGCAAGAGATGTTCTCACGATTCTCATGAATGTGTAAGATTTTCAAGGGATTGAAAGAAACACTATATTTAGCCTAAAGCATTCTCAAGTCAAAGCAAAAGATAGCATGTGTCCAGAGAGAGAGAACCCACAAAATCAGAGATCGCGAAAGACATAGAGAGGGCACTATAAATTAAGAGCTAGCTATGTTATTTAGATTTCCTCAAATAAAGGATACTGCACAATAGCAGTATTACTTCAGTTTGTCATTAAAACTTTACAATTGGCACAATCCTAGATCTGTGCCATTATCTACTTCCTTATAAGACTAGATGATGCTTTCATGAGTTTTCATAAAGAGGTTTCAGCCCAGAGGGACTGAGAGATAACACGCTCTGCAAACCATCATGTAAGACCTCACTCACGGTGTCTTCCAGAAAGCAAGGGTCCCCGACATCCATAATTTTAGTTACCATGCAATATTACTGTGATCCTTAACTCAGCTTTTATTCTCCTGAAAGCAAATGTATTTCTCTACTTTAGAGCTTTTCCCAGAATGTAAGAGGATCCACAGGAACGACCAAGGCAAACACAAGGAGCTTTGTACAACTTCAGGGCAAACTATTGCCATGTCAGTATATTCTGTACTAATTGGAACTCAGCAATAACTGCCATTCCATTCCATTCAACTGCCTATTTATTCCTTCATTGTCTCCATTTCCTTCATGCATATGACCCCTTCAATAAAACACAGACTTAACTTTTGCAATGCAAGAGGTAGAATGCATATAACTTGGAAAAACAATAATTACAAGAAAGAAGCTATGTAGAGTAAATAATCATATCAAAAGAAAAGATCAGAAAAGGGTTCAAAATCAGGCCCCTTTATTTGGCAGGCAGGCCCTCACATGGTACTTTCCAGGGCCAGGTGGTATTTAACTCATATAATCCAAGTAACGATTCTATGCAGGTAAATAATATCATCCCCATTGTACAGAAGATTAAACTGAGTCACACACTGATGGATTAATTTGTCCAAGGTCACACAGCTGTATATTATGGAGTCTGGATTTGAAAACAGACATACTTTCAACCACTGTATTTGCACAGGCTGCCTTAAAAATTTTTAATTGAGATATAAGTGACATATAACCTAGTGTTTGTTTTAGGTATACAACATAATGATTTCATATATATATTTCACAATGACTACCAGGGTAAATTTAATTAATATCCATCACCACACATACAATTTTTTCCTCCAGTGATGAGAACTTTTAAGATCTGTTCTCTTAGCAACTTTCAAATATACAATACAGTATTAGTAACTATAGTCACCATGCTGTATATGATATTCTCAGGACCTACCTATCTTATAACTGGAAGTTTGTACCTTTTGACCTCCTTCATCCATATGTTCCTTTTTCTTTGTCATCTTCTTTATCAGTTTTGTCAATGAAAAATTTTGCCCATTTGTAGTTAACCAGAAAACAAATATTAGAGAAAAAGGGAATTGCCCTTATTAAGCGGATTAACAATATGCTCAGGAACAGGACAGAGCAAAAGGAAGGCTCTCTTCTGTTCAAACTTGAAAAAAAGATTATAAAACTATTTTAGGAACCACAGACAATAGGGAAGAGTGAGGCCATCTCAATGTCACAGCCCTAAGTTTTATTTAATTTCTAAGGGGGAAAAAACAGTATACAAAAAGGAAGGGTTTTTTAAAGTAAACTCTACCCCCAATGTGGGGCTTGAACTCACAACCCCAAGATCAAGAGTCACATGCTCTACTGACTGAGCCAATCAGATGCCCCTCCAACAGGAAATTACAAGTTCAAATTACAAAGCAACACAAAGGAAATAAATCTGAAATGGCAGAATGAACACCATTTGCCCTGTGGTCAAGTTCTTATTATTTTCTCCCAAAGAGAAAAACTTCCAAGAGTATTTAATAACAGTCACAGAGGACATTCACAATATCCAATAATAATACATAATTTCAAACCATTTGTTTTATATAACCAATGTGTCTCAAACCCAAGTCTCAAACCTATTTTTACATATCTCTCAAATAACTTTAAGTCTGATGATTCAAAATGAAGGCTAGGCCTTGGTTCATTAATATCCTTACTTAAATACTGAAGTAGTTAAACATACTGTACTAGTTCCTATTGATTGTAAAATTCTATTACTCCATTTCTCACATATAGGTAATTCTTAAAATACTATAGTATAGGATTATTATGGTAACCTTCATTCATTCATTCATTCACTCATTTTTTAAAATGTTTACTTATTTATTTTGAGAGAGCATGCGTGCACATGAGCGGGGGAGGGTCAGAGAGAGATTGAGAGAGAGAGAGAGAGACAGACAGACAGACAGACAGAGAGAATCCCAAGCAGGCTCTGTGCTGTTAGCATAGAGCATGATATGGGGCTTGATCTCATAAACGATGAGATCATAACCTGGGCCAAACACAAGAGTCAGATGCTTAACTGACTGAGTCACCCAGGTACCCCCTGGGTACACCCCTGCCCCATTCATTTATTTTTAAAGATTTCATTTTAAGTAATCTCTACACTCAACATGGGGCCTAAACTTACAACCTCGAGACCAAGAGCCAGGTGCTCTACCAACTGAGCCGGCAAGGGCCCTTGGTAACTTACATTTACACTATTGTCTACATTATAAACCAAAGAACACATTCACATTTGCAATCTCATTTAATTCTTAAAAACTCTCATGAGGCAGACAAGACATCATATTATCCCTATTTTTATGGATGAGGAAAGTGAAGATGAGAGAGTCCAGGTCATTCTACAATCAGATTTTGTAACTTCTGCTCACTTAATCTACAACTTAATACGTATTAAAGCCAAATCACACACATAATGAGAAGTATCATTGTCAAATTCACTAATTGCAGTGTCATGGGTATTTTAATTCCAAAAGAAATTAAATAAGAAACTAAGTCTTTGTTATCAGACCTTCTGAATAATATAAATCTCTATGAAACCAAGCACATCAGACACAGCCACACATATGACTGAGAGAGAAGAGCCTGTTCCAAACACACATACACACACACACACACACACACACACACACATGCACACACACACACCCATGCTACCCATTGTGTACACAAAACAGCATGGTTTTCCAAGAGATGTTACATATCATTAGTCTGAAATATTTAATCACTTTGAAATAGGTTTCAAAACTATAGTCTAAAACATTAATAATTAATAATGGCTTATGATTCAATAATGTTATTCTCATCTGCAATGTCATTAAAATGACTATTTTTACTATTTTTTACTATTAATTTACTACTTTTTCCTATTTTACTATTTTTACTATTAATTTACTACAGTTTAATATTTTATTCTTATAAAATAATACAGCATTTCTCTTACAACTAATGTAAGTAATATTCAAAGACCATGATTCTTATTTCCTCATTGGGGAAAAAAATCCTAATAATACTTCTCTCTAAAGTTCATAATTAGTTAAACTAATGCTTACAGTGTATTTTAAACTCATGTAAACTTTATTCCATGCACAAAGTAGATTAATCTACCTAGAATTTCAGGCAATTTGGCCATGGAACTTAGATTTTATGGAGGACTATCACATTTCTTACTGGATCAGGTAGAAGGAAATTATATGTTGAAGTTTCCTCTACATCCAATCCAAACATTCTTATCATAATTGAAATTTGAGAATACAAACAAAAGAGAAGATCCAAAGCAATATGTATGTAGGAGTCATTCAAAAGCATTTTGATAAAGACCTATACTCTGTAATAGCTTTAATGTTTGCTGGATTGTTGACTGAAAATGTGAATCCTTAATGGGGTCACTAGGTGGCATATTACTCTGGGTTGTCTGAACAGGTACCTATAAGGAAGATGTTATCAAGGAGAGTAGTGGCAAACAAAAAAATGAGAAGAGTACTTACTATGCTTTCATAAAGAACCTCCATTTGTGTTGTCATGAACTAGAATTATTCAAACTAAAACAATCAAACTATTCAGTAACCTGCCATATCTTGTGAAAAAAGGAAATTCTTGAAACTAAAAATCACAACAGTAAAAATCATGGGTGAATTGTAACATAACATTTGTGTTAGTAATTACAGGACTTTAAAATATTATATGTATATATATTTTATGTAACATTTATGAGATATATATACACTTTATATACTTCATATATTTATATGTTACATATTTAGATTTTATATTATAAAAATATTCTTGTGTGGTAGGGATAAATAGGATTGATTAAGGTAAGATACATGAGCAGTTTTATTTTCTTAAGCAGCTCATAATTGTATCATTAACAGATTCCTTTCTCCTAAGTAATAGAATTAAGAGGGATTTACTTGGTATAAATGTATTCTAAAAAATTTCAGGCTAATATACCATTTTATAAAAAGAAAGGGAAAATACATGTGTTTAGAGTTTTCTAAACAGTCCAAAAAAGATGGGAATTTCTAAAAAGTCTAAAGTATGAAATAGAATTTTCAAATTTTTTATTTGGTTTTTCTTTTTGTTTGTTTTTTGTCTTTTTGTATTTTCTGGTATTTTTAGAACATATAGTATTACTTAAAAAGACAATAAAATATATTGTCTAAAAGATAAACATAAAACAAAATGACAGACTGAAAAACAAGAATATAAAGATTTAAAGGTAAATGATTTTTAATTCCACCGGCATGTGTCCACCTTTTATGTCCAGCAGAAAAGCAGGAACACAGAATGTTGTGGCAGCTCCTCTATCTTTGGAGAAACCATCGCTATCGCCAAGTGAATTTTTCTTTATAGCTCTCTGACATTCTCATAAACTAAGAAGGATTTTTTGTTTGTGCTTTTATATTTATTTCTGCATTAAATATTTTGCCTTTTTGTAGTTCTGATTAATTACATCAACCATGTCACTGCAAATACTGTTCAGTGTCTCTTCACATGTGAAGTTACAATCATGTCAGTACATCCACAGTTTAAGAGAAGGTTCAGTAGTACCCTTTTCAAGAATCTTCTACACACAAAGTTAAGTTACACATTTTCTATTTCTTCAGTCGCATGTATTACCAATATGATACTGCTTCTCTTTTCAAAAAATAGATCACACAACAGAATGCCTGGTTTGGATTTTTTGGGGTTTTTTTGAGCTTTCAACTTAACAATATTTAATCCATAAATTTAGAAACTGAATATTTGAGGACATCTAATACTTTAATACTTTAAAAGTGTGCTTTGAAATGAAAATGTATGGCCAATACAGTCAATAACTGATTAAAATACAACTATGTTTTTAAATATGAGATTAAAAGGAAGTGAAAGGGCTCTTACTGATGAAATATATTTGCTGAAAGAATTAAAGTGAGCCAACTAACTCCCAGGTTGTTCACTTATGCTTTCACATTTGATTTGGGCTTACAACTCACAGGTTTAAGCTGGTGCACACTGCAGACGCCTCAGTGACCATTTACAAAATAAAGTGAAAGAACTTGAGAAGATATGTATAGTCCACATATTTATTTTGACTTTGATTTAACCTTGAAGAAAAATACTATCTTCCAAAACTAAATATCATTTTAAAAATTATAATTTAGGGGGCACCTGGGTGGCTCAGTCGATTAAGCATCCAACTTCGGCTCAGGTCGTGATCTCATGGCTCACGAGCTTGAGCCCCACGTAGGGCCCTGCACTGACTGCTCAGAGCCTGGAGCCTGCTTCAGATTCTGTGTCTCCCTCTCTCTCTGCCCCTCCCCTGCTCACACTCTGTTTCTGTCTCTCAAAATTAAACGTTAAAAAAATAAAATAAAATAAAACTATAATTTAGCATCACAGTATTATTATAGCATCTAGCAGACACTTAACACCATTAAGTTTCTCATTTTAGTCCTGAAAGCACAAACTATTCTGAGCTCTGACTTTTAATTTGAAAAGACCATTGTTCACTATTGTATTCCATCAATTTAGGATGCCATTGATTATGAGATGTGCCATTTTTAATGCAACATAAAGAAAGAAAAAATCCTGTCAATGAAATTATGACACAAAGCATTATTACATGAACTTTCCAATTTATTTTCTTTGAAAATAATTATTTAGACTCATTTATGCATAATCTTATATTATATGTGACTGTTATACACACTAAAACAAGAAGAGAGAAGTGAAATAAACTGGGTAAGGTATTCTTAACACTTTGCACATTCAGATCTTTACCCTTCTGTATCAGCAGTGCCTTGAAGTCGGGTCATCAGTGACTTTTCACCAACATTTCTGTGCCATCAGGATGCTGGTCGACAAGTGCTCCACAACTACCTCCAGGATAATCTCCCGACCCATTGTCACCCTTTCTACAAATCCCTCCCTGAAGGATCCTTAACTACTTTGTTGACTGAAAATTTGATGCACAGCATTCATGTCGCCTGGAGTAACAACCAAGTTTGCGCATTCAGGTGATGACAATTACATCATGGACTGTAAAATGGACCCCAATCTTAGACATATTAAAATGTGTCAGGTACTGTACTTTGTCATTTAGAATGAAGGAAATAAGATATTCATATTAAAAAAAAGATATTCATATTCATTTCTTGTTAATCTGCAATTAGGAATAGGAGTTTTCTTACATCTCCTATCCTATAATTATAAAATCTAAGCTAATTTTTGTGCTTTCAACTAAGTATTTAATAAGGTTGAATACACAACACTTTTTAAATATCCATGTCTGAGCTTTCACAACCAATGAAAATATACACATGTTAGGTCTCAATAAAATGTTTTTTATTACAACAATAGCATAAACATCAGCAGCATTAAAGTTTTATGTATAATGGGATAGTACAAACACGTTTTTGTTAAGAATCTTGGATATCTCATGAATTTGGTATGGCACTTTGGTGGAAAATATACCTATTTGCTACTACTGTTCATGTACTAGTCACGAACTCTATATATGTGAGATTTGAGCTGTGTTCATTAAGCTAGATTACCGTAGAATCCTAGAAATTTGCTGTATGTAGTAATAAAGCATAAAGAACTAAATTATTTTGCTAAATCCATTAAAGCAGGTGTATCTTCTTCCTTTACTTAACATTAATACCAACTGATAAAAAAACTGATAAATTACAATGACTGAAATTTAATTACACTACCTCAACAGCAAATTTCCTTAAAATAGGGAAGTATAAAAGGGGAGGAGAGAAGAAATCAGACTGTGGATTCCCATAGGCTGGTCTCCTGGGTGAGCCTGATCAATAGTAAAATAATAAAGAAAACATTTCACTGATTTGCTGGAGGACTTAAAATGAGGTAAGTTATAAATCTCAGACTATACCTGGTACATAGCAGGGATTCAGAAAATGTTAATTCCATCTTCCATTTTTCTCAAAGAGTTTGATTTACAATACATTTTTAATAAAATAAATTCCGGGGCGCCTGGGTGGCTCAGTCGGTTAAGCGTCCGACTTTGGCTCAGGTCATGATCTCATGGTTCGTGGGTTCGAGCCCCGTGTCGGGCTCTGTACTGACAGCTAGCGAGCCTGAAGCCTGCTTCAGATTCTGTGTCTCCCTCTCTCTCTGACCCTCCCCTGCTCATCCTGTCTCTCTCTGTCTCTCAAAAATAAATAAAAAATATTTTAAATATTTTAAAAAAATAAAATAAAATAAATTCCTGCCTGACATTTACTGAGTTAGAAACCTACAATTTCAGCCTCCATTTAAAGCTCCTGAACTCAAGCACCATCCAGTTTTTTCCAGCTACGTCTCCTTTATTATTTCTACTCAGTGCCCTGAGGACCATGATGTATATAGTGCTTATTTAAATCATTTTTCTAATGGGCCTTGACTGGCATGGGGATGGAGCAAAATCTAATATCAGTATTTGAACAATCAAAACAGTAAAACAAAAAAAATATTTAGCCAATAAAATAAAGGAATATGGTTTACATTACATAAACATTTACCACAGGCATTTCTCTACGCAGGAACTCAGTTCTCAAGTTCCACTTAGAGAGAACTGGAGACAGTGGCCAACTTAGCTATAAACAAAGGTACAGGGGCGCCTGGGTGGCTTCGTCAGTTGAACATCAAGACTGTTGATTTTGGCTCAGATCACGATCTCATGATTCATGAGATCAAGCCCTGGGTTAGGCTCTTTGCTGACAGTGCGGAGACTGCTTGGGATCCTCTCTCTCTCCCTTTCTCTGTCCCTCCCCTGCTCACTCACTCTCTCATGCTCTCTGTCTCAAATAACAACAACAACAACAACAACAACAAAGGTACAAACTTGGGGCCAGAAGACTATCCCGGTTAGGTGTGTGTTTGTTTTATTGTTTTGGCAACACAATGGGTTTTAAAAAAAAAAATCAATTAGTTTTCAATATTAAAATATCAAGAAATTTCATATATAAATCTAGACTTCTGGCTTTTCTTAAATGATCCTGAAACTGTCCACATGGCCCCAATTTATTCATTTATATTACTTCTCTGGCTTTTTAATCATGAGCTTGCACCCAGGTTCAAAACAAGCTCTCTCCAGAAAACTCTCTTGGATGAACAAAATATACTTATAGTACAAATACACTTTTTTCAAAGTTTATTTATTTATTTTGAGAGAGAGAGAGAGAGAAAGAGAGAGAGAGCACGTGTATGCATGTGTGCATGAATGGAGGAGGGGCAGAGAGAGAGAGAAGGAGACAGAGAATCCCGAGCAGGGTATGCACTGTCAGCACGGAGTCCACAAGGGGCTCAGTCTCATGAACTTTGAGATCATGACTTGAGCCCAAATCAAGAGTTGGATGCTTAACCGGCTGAGCCACCCAGGTGCCCCTTAAATATACTCTTAAGTCTGTGTTCTTATTGGTCTTAGGTTATCTTTTTATCTTTTACATGTATTACCTTTTCAAACTACATCACGTAGAGCTCTTTCTCTAAGTAAAATTCTAAAGTGGTTGTCCCATGAGATGACAGTGTTCCTGAGAACAGAGACAGGGCAGCACCCATAGAGCCCAGGACAGTGTATTTCACCACGAGAGCAGGTGTCCCAGGTCATCCTGCTGGGTCCAAACTGGTGGCAGATCGAGGAATGAGACCTGATGCGCTAAACACTAAGCCCTTCTTCCCTGGAGCATCTTTCTACAAATGAGATCTGCCGACTGGTGACCAGTTTTGAGAAGATGAAGCCAGAAACTACGACGACATGAGGTTTTATTGTTCAGTCAAAGGGAGTCAATGACAATTTAAAGTATATGACAAGACCAACTCTGAATGTCATTTAAAAATCCTAAACCCACCCAAAAGACACTGGAGTCTTCAACGAATAGGTGTCAAGGGTGCATTTCCCATGTGGTTTTTCTCCTACATCTCTTTGTTAGTAAGCTTATTTTCCTTATAGGCTCAACCATACATTACTATCACGACAGCTCCTAGTTGAGTCCCTCAGCAGGAATATTTCCAACATTTTAGTTTTGCATTTCTTCCATTTTTAAATAAGACCCAAGTCCAAGATTCCTACAGAAGAGGGTGTAAAATAAAAAGAATAAAAAATCAAAAGAATGGAAATTCTAAAAATTTCCAGTTACAAAAAAATTTAAAGCAAGAAATTTCAAGAAAGTATCTAGATAAAGAGGCTACATTTTATTGGAATATATCCTCTTAGAATTGAAATTTATAAAGTTTCTAGTTATAAATATATTTAAAGAAAGAAAAAAATTTAAAGCATTCAGGTATAAAGGCTACATTTCATTTTGTTATCTGAAGATCACAAAACAGACTTGGAATGGGAATTCTAAATGTTCAATCTGTAACACGTCATAACCAGAAAATACTCTACCAGTTTTGCTCAGGGCTGTGTAGAATAACTTGATTAATTGCATATTTTCATGTGGTTGGGTATCACTAAAAAACAAAGAAAAACCACAAATCTACTCCACCTAGAAAAAAGCTAGCACCTAGTATTTCGGGAATCTTTCTACTCCTTCTGTAAAGATCATGTAACCCATAAGCAAATGCCTTTCCAACACTTTTATGTAGTGTCTACTGCAGAGCAAAGCAGTTAATACTTGCTTGTGGTAACACGTGATTATAATCACATATTCAGAAGCTCCTGAGGAAACACCCAATAGTGCAGCTCACCTGGCTTTGCCCACAAAACGTGAAGCAAAAATGGCGCTACAGTTGTCAGTCACAGCCCACCTGATTCAGAAACCTCCCACTCTGTGACCTTGCCCAGAAGCATTTTCTCACTGTAGATATTACAAGAGAAGTAACTGAAGATGATTGAAGCTATACTATGAAATGAGAATTATATACTATTTGTTCCACCATAAAGTTAACCATAAATACATGCTACAAAGAGGGCATCTGATATTTTAAGCCTCTTTTTTCTCTCCGGAGAAACCTTATGCCAGATGCAGCAAAATGCACCAGCTATTTTTCTAGCCTTGTGCAAAGAACAGAGTCCATTTCATCCACTTTGTTCTGGGACAGTCAATAACTTGTGCTAAAGAATATAACACAGATTGCAAAGTCTTCTCAGTTCTGCCACAGTTCAAAGATCCTATTTCAAGCAGAAGTGCTCATCAGGAACATTATCAAAAGATTTTACTTTCCTCCTATGCTCCAGGATATACCTGCTGCCATTCACTAAAAGCTCATGAGTGGCTCCTCTCTCTATTTGCACGAGATCAGTGTCACTATCTCTCCACAAACCCCTTCCCACCATCTCCATCTCTCTGTGATGAACAGACACAAAATTTCGCTATATTTTACTCCCACCAAAAAAACTCCAAAAGAGTAATAAGTGACTAGATAAAGTAGTAAGATACAGACATAAGAACACAACCAAAATCAAACTATTAAAAACCTATTAGAGGAAAACATTCTGGCAAGTTCTTCAATAAGTTTTATGTTTATAGAATTATTACATGACCAAAGAATTCCACTCCTATGTATATACCCCAAAGAACTGGAAACAGGTATACAAATAAAAATCTGTCTAAAAAACAACAACAAATTCATCCACAAAAGTTTATTGCAGCTCTATTCACAATAGTCAAAATATAGAAATAATTCAAATGTCCTATAAGAGATGAATGGACAGACAAAATAGAGAATATCCATACAGTGGAATATTATTCAGTTACAAAAAGGAATAAAGTACTGACACATGTGACAATATGGATAAACACTGAAAATATGTCAAGCGAAGAAAGCCAGACACAAAAGGACACATATTGTATAAACCATAAACCATTCATATGAAATACCCATTATGGGTAAAATCCATAGAGAAAGAAAGATTAGTGGCTGTCAGGGGCTAGAGGGTGAGGAGGGAATATGGAGTGACATCTCAGTGAATACAGGGTTTCCATTTGGGCTGTTGAGCAAGTTCTGGAACTAGACAGTGGTGATGTTTGCACTACATTACGAAAGTAGTTAATGCTGGTGACTTGCATTTAAAAATGGTGACAAACCTTAATTTTATGTTATGAGCATTTTACCATAGTGGGGGAGAAAAAGGTGGGAAATTATCTGTGATCTAGATGTGAACCATGCACAAATTGTCACTGAGGGGTCTTCTACTTCAGCCCAGGAATGAAAGAGTCCAACAACTTGCTTTGCCATTAACTAGGGTGTCCTCTCTAGAACTACTTCATATCCCACACTTTAAATTTAGAGTGTTTCATGTGGTGGTGGTGTTAAGGATAAATATAACAGCGGCGTTGGACTTCTACGTGAAAGGCGAAAAGACTAGTAACCGTTCCTTGTTTTCTTCATACTTCGGTTATAAAAATACAAAAACTAGAATGCAAATTAGCAAGTGAGGTGGCTACATCATTAGGGACAAAATAACACTAGAGGTGTTGAATGGAAGGTGACAACAACACAGCGGAAGTCCCCTTGGGCCTCTGTCCCCTTCAGCAAACACACAGCACCACCCCAGACCTCCCCCGTTACACTACTGCTTTGACAGTATGAATTCAATATTGTTGCCAGAAAGTAATGTCTTAAATCCCATAAGCATCATAGGTATCGACTAGTTCAAACTACATTTCAGAGATCAGAAAATGGGACGTTTCAGTTCAAAGTCACACTGGTAAACACAATGAACATTTTTATATTTTCATATATGTTGTCTCAAATGTCTTCAATGTCAGTATCAGCTGATTTTGAATTTTATGTTCCTTCCACTACACTGCTTCTTGCTGCTGATACACCAGGGCCAAGAAGAAAACCCACAACATGTTGTTCTTTCTTCTATACCACCCTGCTCCCTCATTCTAAATGGTTAAATAAAATACAAAGTACAAGGATTTTTAAAGCACAAATACAAGAGTAAAATATACACTACTATGTGAATATAAATGCTAATAATCTAAATTCTGACATGTACTACTAAAGTTAACATTACACAAATATATAATGAACGATCTCCACCAATTTTTATTATTATAATGCAGTATGTTCTATAAATCTGTTCCTAAATTGAAATTTCACTAGAGATAAATAAGTAATATTCTAAAACAATTCAAGGCAGTAAGAAGTACCAAACTTAATCTTATACTAGCAATGCTTTTAACACTAATGGCAACAAAAGCTACTTTATGATGTATGTCTATTTTCAGCCAGGAGCTGGGTTAGCTACTTGGCACATTCTGTTTCTAATCCTTATATTAAACCTCTACGTAAGCAATATATCCCCATTTTAAAGAGTAGGAAACAAGGGCTTAGGACTCTAGGTAACCTGGTTAACTTTGCATAAATATTAACCGGAACAATAAGAATTTAAATAAACTCTGGTGTATGTGATTCCATTCTCACTTTGCCAGTTTCCCATGCAAAGTATCTTCCTTTGACCAAAGCCCATGATCATAATATTTTTAGGAGAACCTCCACTTCAAAGATTACAGAAAAGCTTTAAAGGCAGAAGATAAAAGGCACATATTGACACATTAGTTTAGTGCAACTACATTAGTACATCTATCTTCTAAAGACAAAACTGTAATTGGCATATTTATAATTTACATGAAGTGCTATCACCTAATGCCTAAAGTTTATGCCCTAAAAGACATTTCGTACAGAGATAAAAGATTCATGTTAAAAGCATTTTCATCAGGTGGACTAAGAAGAGAAAACCTGTCATTAAATTTAAGCAATTAAAATGACTGTTTTGTTGTCTTTTCACTTTGATAGTACAGCGGACCATACTTCATTTTTAGTTTTGTTCTAGAGATCCCCTAAAATAGCAAAATTCTGTGAAAGACAGTGAAAACTTCACAAATACTAATGTGTTGCTGCAAGTTCCTAGCACCTATTTCAAGCACTCTCACGTAATTGAAGTCATCAAAGTCCAGCACTAGCAAATTCTTAAAAAGAAAGGCTGGAGTCCTGGAATGTGTTATTGCTATTCTAACCTCATAAATATCCTGTGCATTTTTTTTCTAATTGTAAGACATAAAGAACAGGTGAGGAGGATGAGCCCTGCTTAACAGATCAGAACAGGAAACTTCAAATATCTGTTTCTTGTGCTTCTCTCTGTGTCCAAAACAACAGATTGAATGAAATAACCCCACATGTATGTAGGAGGCAACCATTAAATTCTTGATAAACATCTCTGTGGGGGCAGTGGGGTGGGAATCCATAAAATCAGAACTGTAGTTGCTTTTATTTTTAAAAAGAAACTTTGAAGTTATTCATAAATATTTACTTGAATACATGATTCACTTAATTACCTGCAATTACACAGAAAATCTTTTTCATAATATGAAATATTGAATACTGTGGTTCAACTTCTGTATGTATTTTTGATGTTCCCTCTATGTTAAAATGAGCTAGATTTAAAAATGGTGAAAATGGTATTTAAGATAACATGATAATGTTCCAAAGAAATTTTCCAATTTTGTAAAATGCCAAGATAAATTACCTAGTGATAAAATCACTGCATGTAAAGACTAAATAAGCCATCATGGTGAAAATAACAAAGGAAAATTATACAATGTTCCCAGATAAATTATCTAGAGGTTAAGCTTCATGTCAAGAATTAGCTTGGTTTGCTATAATTATCGTTTAATTTTTCATTAAGTACCCACAAAACACTGACATTAAATATGATACCAGTGCTCAGAATTATGAAGTCTATATTTTAAGGCAAGGCATATTTATTTCATAGACTACATATATGCTTTTTACAAAAATTACTGTGCACAAACATCATATCATAGGTTTATCTAATTTAGATTCTGATGTATGTCTTTATTAGTATTTCTAATTTATTGAATAGGCTGTGTATTGGAGGGAGGGGGGTGGAGCACTGTCAATTAGAAGCTTACGAGATGAGGGTTCCTGTAAGTCTCTAAATTCCTTGCTGTACTAAACTCACACTGGTTAACAATGAGCAGCACTGAAGGGAACATGAAAAGTAGAATAAAAGCTCATCGTTGTCACAAGCTCACTGGGTGCTACCCTGGTTGGGTACCATGTATCCCCAGCTGACTCCCTAAAATATTGCTCTTTATCCTTAAAACTCACAAAACATTGACTGAATTCCAGGAGGAAAAAAGACATTTGAGAGCAGTGTACAGAAATCTTTAAAGCTCATACCAACTGGAAGAGTCCATTAAAGTGTTCCTTACTGGACCCAAATACTACAGGGCTTTCCCCAAGCAGTTCCTTCTACCTAAAATGTCATCCTTCCAGAGCTGACCAAGTCCCTGTCATGAGTGAGCTCACTGCTCAAGGGTCTCTACCACAAGGCCTTCCCTGCTACCTTCCTGCCATGTTTTAAACTCCTTCCCTAGCTATCGGGGCCATCCCTTCTTTGAGATCCAGTCTTTCTCTAGAGTAGAGGAGTCTTGTGGAATTTCCATACTGACTTACTGCTAGTACCCACTCTGTAAGTTTGTTGCCTATTTTGTTGCCTGATGAATCCCTTATACCTAGAATAGTGAGTGCTCAAAAAGAAATGGTATGGTATTGAGGCATAATCAAAATGATGAACTAGATCTACTAAATAGCTTTGCACCATTATAGTTTGTTTTCACACACACACACACACACACACACACACACTAGAAATGCCAAATATATCTCATGTGCTATGAAACATATAATTTAAAAGACTAGTGAGTTGGCAGTGAAAGATACAGGACAGTTTGCATTTAGTAAACTGCTTAATTACATTCTGAGTTTCACAAGCAAACTTCACAGGAATGATATAGATGATTTTGAATTTTGGTTTTCTTCAGGACATTGTTAAAGCCAGTTTATCAATTGGTATCTCCAATAATATTAATGAGATGTCTTAGGACAGCATGTTCCTACTCCGTGGCGGAAGCAAAGGATGTCATGACTAAAGTTAAACAATAGAAGGATTGGAAGTTGGGAGAAATTTTTAGATTTTAAGCTGTCAACATAACCATGAAATAAATTACTTTATATTTACATTTATGTGTAACTGTGAGGAAAAAATGGAATGAAAAGTTTTAAAAATTAAGTTATACTACATATAAATAATTAAGTTGTATAATACACCCATAAGTTAGAATTTTTATCTAAGATGGATGACAGAGAAAGTCATTTTATGTGCTAATTGTGGGAAATTAATCATCCCTCATATGATTAACATTATTTCCTCTGTAAGTAGGTGCAATGATTGAATCAAACAATAATTTCCCCAAATCTATATTTTTCCTTCTAGAAAACATATACCAGTTATTTTTCATGACCTCATCAAATGGCCATGAATAACAAAGAAATCAAGAATTTCCTAAATAATATATTAAGACTTTTTTTCTTATTGATAGCCACAATTCACTACTTAAAAATAAACAAAACAACAACAAAAAGGCTTTATAAATATCATCTTCAAAACCACCCTGTCAAAATGCTCAGATTTACTGCCGAACAAACGAGTATCTGTTATATTGCACCTGGAAGTAATTTTTCCTGCAAGACTGAAAACTGCATTAGGGACCTTTGATATAGTGCCCGGCATTACAAAATGCCACTTTATCTGATATTTATTAAGGACCAAAACAAGCCCCTTCCTCCTACCTCACTGCAAGCTAACCTTAAGTCATGCTGGCTCACATCCAGTCGCAGCTCAGGACTCAGTACAGATTCACAATCCATTATCTGAAGTTCAGCAGCCAGTAAAGCTTTGGAATTCAAAACTTTCCAGAGTTTAGAAAGGTATATACCAACATTAAAGACACATCCCCACAGTATGGGATTTGGGACCGTACACCATTAGGAAAGAATTTTTACTTCTGCCAAAAAACGTATGAATATTCACACTAAGTTGGATAAATAAAGACTATAAATAGCTTCACATAAGGTCAGAACAGGTTTTGCTGCCAAATGAGTTCAGGTCGGGTCAGATTTTGCCGCCAAAGAAGTTAAAAAATATTTTCAGTTTTCATTTTGAATTTTGGAATTATGGAGAAGGGACTGGGAACTTGTGGAATATCAGTGCCTTCCTTTATGAGTCTGATGCTCAGGGGCCTGCCCCAAGGCTGCTATAGATAAAATAAATTTATATCAAGTGTCCGCTGCCTTTTTTCTAACAAAAAATTGAAGAAAATTTCCAGGTAAATGTACCTCAGGAAATTTGATTTTTAAAAAGTGATATTAAATTGAGGGTTTTTAATGAAATTCTGAAATCCTGAAGTAACCTCTCAGGTTCTTTTAATTCATTCACTCTCTCCCTGCAAAAAGGAAGTTTCAAATGTACCAAAGTCTTGGGCAAAGACAACATGGAAATCTGCATACTGAAATGAGCAAAGTCCAATGCTAAGCTCAAGAAAATACCATTACGGGGGTGCCTGGGTAGCTCAGTCAGTTCAGCGTCTGACTTCAGCTCAGGTCATGATCTCACGGTTCGTGGGTTCGAGCCCCGCATTGGGCTCTGTGCTGACAGCTAGCTCAGAGCCTGGAGCCTGTCTTCGGATTCTGTGTCTCCCTCTCTCTCGGACCCTCCCCTGCTCACGCTGTCTCTCTCTCTCTCAAAAATAAATAAACCATTAAAAAATTTAAAAAAAAAAAAAAGAAAATACCATTACGAATTCATTATTGGAGGAATCAAAATTTCTGATTAATGGATATGGATGCACAAGATATTTAAACATTTTAAGTACCTATTAACTATAAAATTGATAGTATTTGCGCCAAGAGAAAAATATTGAGAATAAAAAACTTTAAAAATTTCTACTTATATAAGACTAAGAGAAGAAATATTTGATATTGATTCACATAGCAAAATGGAAAAGGATATAAAAGCCACTTGACATGAAGTGCATGTTAGCCCCCATATATAAAGCACTGGACATATGATCATTTTCAGTGAACCATAACTCAACTCATCCCACTCATCAACAAAAGACTTCGAGAAGCTATTTGCTTCTAGAGCAATAGTGAGCAATGTCCAAACACACAAATGAAAATTACAACACAGGTCAACATAGATGCCACGTGTTCAAAGTGTGCCCACACACCACCTCAGTTTGGAGGACACTCGGTGATCAAGGCACCTAACCAAAGACACTAGAATGAAAATAAACGAACAAAAATTCCAACAATGAAAACTTCAGCAGCATTAGGAATAGTGAATGAAATTCAGAAAGGGACATTCCCTTGACTCTTCCTCAAAAAAACAGATATATACTTGGATAATGTAAGCATCATAAGAGAAGAAACAAAGACAGCTCTCACACATCAGGCAAACACAGGGCAGAAAAGAGTAGGAAAGAAAGCAGTTATGAAGTCCACCCTCAGAAGGAACATAAACTGAAAAAAACTAACTTAAAGTAAGTTATTTTGGATTCTTAAAATGGAAGAGGCAAGCAAACTGAAATAGTGAAAACCCTTTCCTGAGATTCCCTAGAAAATCAGCAACTTGCTGCAAAGAGTTTTACCCAGCAGGGTCTAAATATCAAAGTATTTGTTTCCAATCTGCCACTAAAAAGGAAGGGAGGAAGGGAGGAAGGAAGCAAGGAAGGGAGGGAGGAAGAGAAGGAAGGAAAGGAGAAGAGAAAAAAGTCACTGAATGAAAGATTAGAGAAACGAAGTTCAATAATCATCAGCAGTAAAATATATGACCTATATTCCTGTCAGATGGGATGCTGGTGTAAAATAAAGACCTAGCACTTCTACCAAATACTAAGGATGTTTTTCTAAAAAGCAATTCTGATTTTAATACTCATCTGCTCAAAGCCTTTTGGTGAACCCCAGAACAATAAAGATATCTTTAGCTCAAACTTCTTGAGTTGGCCCTGATGTTTTTTCCATCTTTGTATCTTGCAACGACACATCCCTGTCCACTACACTCCAACCACACAAAACAATGTTTAGATTACTAAGCAGGAAGTAAGCCACTTCAAATCTTTCTCTCTCTTTTGATCCCACACTCTATCTGGAAGGCTCTGACACTCTGGGAGCAATTGGAAAGCACATATCTTCTTAATATCAATTCAAGCATGCCTTCCTCTATCTATCCTTTCCTAATATCCTCCTCAGATGGAATTTTCCACTCCCTCATTCTGTCACCAACAGAACCTGAATTCACCTTTATTTGGTACCCTTAACACTTTCTGCATGGATTGGTTTACCATAGCTAGTCCTGGCCCAGTAATTAAAGGCTCTCAACTACATAGCATCTGCTGAATAATTAAATTAACTGAAAGAACTTCAAGCGCCATCATATGTTTTATTAAGCATATTGAAGTTGAGAATCTGGACACCATACCCTTCTCTGAATGCTCCTATGGATTGAATTGTACCCTCTCTCCAAATTCATATGTTGAAGCCCTAGCCCCCAATGTAATTGTTTGAAGACCAGGCTTTTTGGGGGTAGTTAGGGTTAAATGAGGTCATAAGGGTACAGTGCTTATCCAACAGGTCTTATAAGAAATCGATCTCTCCCTCCCTACCCTGCCTTCACTTGTACGCACCAAAGAAAGGCTGTGTGAGCATACAGTGAGAAGGCAGTCATCTACAAGTCAGGAAGAGCCCTCCATGCCAGAACCCACCATGCAGGCACTCTGATCTCATATTTGCATTCTCCAGAACACTGAGAAAATAAATTTCTATTGTTTAAACCACCCAGTCTATGATATTTTGTTATGGCAGCTTAGATCGATTAAATGCAGATGTTAAATAAATAAAATCACCAAATGATACTTTTCACACTTATTCCTTGGAGACTGACTCAGCTAAGTACAGAATTCTGGCAGTCAGTATAATATTATGTGGGCAATATGGCCTCAATTGTCATTTCTTCTTTAAAATCAGGCAATCTATAGAAGTTCGAAATTCTACAATGACAACCACTTTGAGATTAGGTGTTATCATTTCTAAAATCTCTTTTGAAAATATGGTCCTACCGATTATTTTTATTTTACTCTCATTCCTGATAGCTGTGTCAGGCACATGAACCCCATTTTATAGGTGAAGAGTTTGACTGTTCTAGCCAAGGCATCAGGTTGGAAGCAGGGCTAAATAGGAAGCCAGCTGTCTTCACTTTCAGTAAATCCTTCTCTTATAACCAGCACAAGGGAAAATAAATAGCTACGGGATATGGATACACACACACATACACATGCATACACATGCACACTCCCTCTTCACATTCAGAGCAAAATATAGAAATTATTAGAAAAAAAATATTTCCTCACATCAATTTGTATCCTTCTATTCCTGAGCAAAATACAAAACACTTCCCATGTACGAAAGAAGGAATAATATATCATGATTCCATTACATCTAGGTTGCTGGCTCCAATATTAAATGTGTCTCATGAGACTTTATACCCAAATGCCCTAAACATGGGATCTATTCTGAAAACACTCAACAACAACACATAATTTTTAAGGCCATTTTGAGATATATTCCTATACAAAAAGGATTCCACACTAAATTTTATTTTAAAATCATTCTATAAATAATTAGGAAATATTTCAAACATTTGGGGAGCTTGTTGCAATAAAATGTGGCAGGTTGCATATAGTTCCCACCTGAAATGCTTTCATTTGACCACACCCACTAATGCTGCAGTGTAGGTCATCTAGAACACCCGAGACCTTGAGACCTTCTGGAATATTTGGTTCAGAAAGAAATAGAACACACACACACACACACACACACACACACACACTCACTCACTCACACATGTGTGTGTGTGTTTGTGTGTGTATTCTTTTTAAGAAAACAAAAAATTATTATATTTTTTATCCAGCAAATATAGGGAGAAAAAGGCCTATTCATGTAAAAGATATCTCCTACTTGGTATGTATCTGCTCTAACACTAAACATTCTTGGTGAATTCTGGTCAGTAAATGAGACAGATCTTTCAATGAGACATTTATTTAGTGTCAGCTGTATACAAGGAACATGCTGAGTGTCTCCTGAGGTGAATACCTGCAGTTTCAATATAGATAAGAGAACAGGACACGTACATGATACCTTGAAAAAGAAGCAGAATGTGTTAAGTGTCCTGACAGTATAAGGTATTGTGTCAGTCCAGAAGACTGACTGACTTCTAAGCAGGGTGAATTGACAGATTTTAAGAAGGCAAGATGTGGCTTGTACTTTGAAGGATGGGTAGGATTTCACCAAGCAGGCTGGCACAGAAATGCCTTCTCCATGGACAAAGGACAAGCATCAGAAGAAATAATTTGGGGGCTGGTAAGATCTTCAGTTTGAATGGAGTCAAATATGAATGAAGTAATTGGTAAAGGAAGAAAAGCCTGGGATGTGGGTGCAGGTCAGATTGGGAAGGGCCTCAAGCTCTGTAGTTAGGAATTTGGGCTTCACTAAGCAGGTTGGAAGGAGTCTGGAAGGTCCTGAGGCAGAGTAATGATGAAAGCTTCATAAAGAGTACCCTGACAGTAGCTGGGAGAATGTAGCACGTATGAGGGAAGGAATCAAAGCAACTGACTTCATACTGTCTCTGAAAAGGATACCCTTATATGAGGAGAAGTGGAACACAGCTGCGAAAATTTCAAGGAAGAGAGAAAAAAATGCCCACGTTAAAGGATTCCACATAAAAGCTCAATGATTTACAACCGACCCAGCCACTGCTCACTTTCATCTGGATTGCACTGTCGTGGCTCATGATGTCTGTCTGGGCTCCCCGTGACACTCCATGTTCAGAATCATGGTGGAGCCTGTCAGGCACTTCAGGCCATATCTCATAAACATGAGCAAAGCTGACAGCTTTCCTTGAGACCAGCACCACTATGCCAGGCATTAAACAAATCATTTGTGCTGTGCAGCTGCGACCTGCTCCCTTGGGAAATCAGAATAGCACCTTTGCAACATCATCAACCCCTGGGGAGACGACATGCAAGAAGTCAAGGCTGACTTAAAGCCTGTCTGCACAGCTTCACTGTCTGTAGGATGTGGAACCACTGCCCTAGAATATGGCACATTCATAAATGTGTCCTCAGAGTAGTCTGCCGATAGTAGCTCCATTAAGAACACCAAATGAACCTTTCCATAAATAATAAACAATTTTGGGGGAAAATGTTAATGCTGACAATTCAGTGAGGAGTTGAAATCTTTATCTTCTCTACTATAATCATCCATTCTCTACATGTCCATTGGCCAAGCATACATTACATTGGGTCAAGGAAGCATATTAAAGAGTCACTATTATATATAACGGTCCTAGTTATTAGAAGATATTATCTGAAGATTCTGATTGAAGATTAAAAATATATATAGTACACATTTTCCTTAAATATCTCTGAACTATAATCCTATTTTAGGGACTTGTTTTTCTTTGTTATAGCTATATAACTGTCTTTTCCATTGGTATACACCCTATGGAAACCAGTTTATTAACCACAATGGATCAAAAGCAAATGCCAGACCTAGGGAACTACCTCCCCCTCCACCCCCAATTTCAAAATGTACTAAAAAGTTAGGAGCACATTTTAAGATATACACATTCAAGGCAACCAAAATGAATCTACAGGTTTGTAGTAATCATCTATTGATATTTGGACGATTCTTCAATTTACATGGAAAACAAAATTAATTTTATAAACTGTAATGGACAGATGAGGCAAATGGCTGTACAACTGCAGTCTATTGCAAATTGAGATTTGTCAGCCATAAGCTGATCAATAATTAAAATGGAGTTCACCTCCATGCTGTAATTTTAAAGTGTAACTACAGGTTTCCCTAAGTTTGCCTGAAATATGTGTTAAAGCTAAACATCTATACCTTAATAATATTCATTAGTAATTGTACCCTGTTGATTAACAAGCACTCTGGAAAATTTAAAGGGAAAAAAAAAACACACACCCACCCACATAATTAGGACATGTGTTTACTTAATAATCCTGAATATCGCTATGAAAAACACACCACTTCAGGGAAATCTAAATAACTATATTTAACCATTTAAATATTTTAGCAATGCATCTGAGTTGTGATGTTTTTCTCCAACACAGAACACACCCATTATTAATAGACCTGAAAAACAAAAGCAATCTGATTCTAGCAGCTTCTTAAAATCCAATCTCTGAAAAAATCCAGCCTGAAGATCACTTCCTCCCCCGAGCCAGAGAACAATACAGAGAACATGTTGCTTATTCATTTCTTACCTTTTTTCCTTTCCTTTTCCTGTGAGCAGGTTTTGCATTTTTCTCCTTTGGTTCTTCACTCATCTTTCCTTTAAATCAGGTGAGTTTATAAAAGACAAGAGATCACCGCCCGTATTCCAACATCCAAAACCACGACAAAGAGTCAAAGCATTGAGACCAAAGTCCATTTACGGGTGCTCCCCAGGCAGGCAGCCGCCGCTTCAGCCCAGCCCTTGCCGCTGTCAGAGACCCGCGGGCTGCGAATGTGGCACCGCTCAGCTTCTCCTCAGGAAGAAACTGGGTGTTCTCTACATCAAACAGTCAACGATTCTCACAATGAAAATCAATATTTCAGCCTTTCATTTTTAACTAATCATTACCCTGAGATAAAATCTTGACAACACTTTGCTTGTTCCTCCACAGTGATTCCAGCCTGTAATGGTGAGAGAGAGAAAGAGAGAGGGAGACGGGAGACACACACACACACACACACCCTCACACATACAGAAATAAGCTACAGACTGCTGACAAGTCTCCCGAAGCCTTCCCAGAGGCTGATTTGCTGCTTGTGGCAGGCTGGGAAGCCGAATGTAAATTGTTCTGAGTGCTGCCGGCCTCCCATTCGAACACATGTGTTGAATGCATCAGGGCACAGCAGAGGAGGAGGCGGTCCAGAGAGTGATAAAAGATCAGGTTACCGGTTTGCAAAAAACACTCAGTGATTCACACAATAAAAGAGACCTACTACTACTGGAGAAGCCAAAGGTTACACTTTCTCCATGCTTACTTCTCTTTATGTGATGAGCAAAAAGGGCAAATTGCCAATCTCCGGCTAAAGATTTCTAATGAAGGGCTCATTACAGAAGGCCCCATACCTAATTTGCCATCATTTGTATTTGATCATTGGTTTCCTGCCATGAATATACCATCCAACCAATACCAGAAGCCCTCCGGAATACTCCGGAAACACCAAGAGCAGAGCTGCCATCTACCACATGTAGACACAGTACACACTCCCATTACATACTCCATGCTGCACACCACCCTAACCCAGGCTGCGGGGTGTTTTCTGGATACCTGGGGCAGGGGGGTGGGCTCCCACCTGAGTGGAAACTTCCTGACCCTGCTTTCCATCCATTAAAAACATAGCTGAATTAGCAGCAGAAACTATCATGTAAGCATCTCTTGAAGAGTGCCAGATACATTCTGATTCAGGAAGGAACAAAGTTGTGAGCCACCACAGGCCACCACTAGGACTGAAACAGGTCTCTCAAAGCAGATAACTTAAACGGGTGTAGACAGGAAGAGTGGGCAGGGGAGGAGAGGAACAGCAGGGTCAGATCCATCTTTAGGGGCCCAGAAGCCAGGAATCAATCATTTCCTTGCTCACTCTAACATTTTTATTCAGGAGCAATTGGATTAACATTTTTATTCACGAGAAATTGGATTAAAATGATATAAAGCACAGCATTGCAGGGAAAAACATATCACAAGGGCTACTTTTCAGTATTGTGTGGGGGAAGATTTAGAACTGGTTTGAGGAAATGATGCTAAAATATTGAACAAAAAGGGCAGATGTTTATACTAAAATATTTTCCATTCTTTACCTAACATAGGAAGGGGGTTTGTGTTTATATGCAAACATTCCTTCAGCCACACCTCAAACCACCAGCTTCCCAGAAAAGCTAAGTGTGAGGGATGCTTGAGATGTCCCCCTGTGGCCAAGCAGGCCAGGGGCCTTAGGTGCAAATAGGCCTTCCAAGAGCTCGTTGGATTTTATGAACTGTGGGTTAGCTACTGGAGCTGCCCACTCTGAGGTTTCACATTGTTTCATTACAATAATGTACATCTCAGTAAGTCTGCTGGGCCACAATTCTGAATGGTATCAGCCTTGTAACCCCATTTTGCAAATTTCTGCTCAGACTGTGAACTGCCACTTATCCATAGTCCCCACTTTCTGCTGCTATTTCTCAACATTCCTCTTGTCACACAACACGAAGTAAAAAATCATATTATGGCAGAATAAACCTTTAACTTCCTCTCTGATTCAACTCTTGTTCATCTTCAATACACAGGGAAATCTGGGCACCTGGCAGTATCATACTATCTCTATCCTTCATATGCTTTAATCAGATAAGACTGGGTTTGTTACTTGCTGACCTTTTGAGAGACAAGGGTGAGGTAAGTACTTTACACAAATTCTGTATAAACCAAAGGATGTAAGCAGGTGGATGAAGTCAAATTATCTAAATCTTTGCATTCTTCACTAGTTAAGCAACAGAGATATTGCACCCATTTATAGTAGAATCCTGACATTTTGATTCCTGGTATCTAAAAAATGACTGAGTTGAATCCCCTTCCAAAAAATTCTTTGCCAATAATTATTTTCTGAGTATCCAGAGTAGAGCCTCTCTAAACAAAACAAAACAAAACAAAACAAAATGAAACAAAGGTGTACAGAAATTGAGACTAAATTTAGTCCACTTGTATAAAAATTGATAAATTAGGATTATCAAATCTATAAAAAACAATTAACATGGACATTTCCGACCAAGTAAACAGCACAAGAATGGGCTTGGAGAAAATGTTGTCATAATAACTTTTTTAAACTACAAAAGTGTGTTTAAATGGATGAAAAGTTTAGGAAACTGGTGAAATAAACTGGAACTGACAGGAGAGAATGGGGTTGTGAGTGATGACAATTGCCCATGTCTTTGATACAGCATGGTCTTGACTATTCACTTACATATACGTTGCTCATGTTACTAGCTAAAGTGCTCTCTGCTGGTTGGATGGAAAAAAAACAGGACTTTTAGAAATAAAATTATATAGCAAAATTCTACAAAAGATCATTTTAGTAGGGAATTAACCTAACCAATAAGGAATTCATATATCTGATTGAATAACATATCCAGATGTCACATTATACAATCAAGTCTGATAGAAAGACCAGTTTTAAAAAGTAAGTTGAAAATATATCAAATTGTATACTTAAGTAACAAAATGAAATAAAGCTATAGTTTGATAATAACAGCATGTGGTGATGTATATAATATGTTTGATGTTCATTTTCTGCAACTTGATAAGTTCTAGACATTTTAGAAGGAACAAATCTCTAAGTCGGTAAGGCAAAAAGATCTTCTGTGTCAGAATTAAGGCCTTAAAGCATCACAAAATCAATAGTAATTTAATTCCTCACAATATAAAACATATTTCACTTTGTAAAATTAGACAAATTTCATTTAAAGTCTGAAAAATTAAAACTTAGATTAACAAAAATTTATTCCTACACTTGTACTCTAGAAATATGCATTCACAGAAATACTGTTTTGGGGTACCTGGGGTGGCTCAGTTGGTTAAGCACCGACTTCAGCTCAGGTCATGATCTCACAGTTTGTGAGTTTGAGCCCCGTGTTGGGCGCTGTGCTGACAGCTCGGAGCCTGGAGCCTGCTTCAGATTCTGTGTCTCCCTCTCTCTCTGCCCCTCCCCTGCTCATGCTCTGTCTCTCTGTCTCTCAAAAATAAATAAACATTAAAAAAATTAAAGAGAAAAAGAAATGCTGTTTTTAAAATGCCCAAAGGTGTACCAACTCATAGTAAAATTGCTCGGGGTAAAAGAGTAATTTGATCTAAAAACAGTCTAGGGGTGAGTCCTTGGTCCAAAAATCTTAAATGTTAACGACTTTCCAATTGTTATCTCTTTTTCATCCAAATTATGAAATTCCCCAACCCTTAAGGAAATTAAATTTAGCCTAAGAAAAAAAAATTATAAGCTAAATACACTGAAATTATCAACTTGGAAACAAAGCTGTCAGGTCACCAAATTGGAAAACATAACTGGATTGCAATGCTCCAAACATGACTCCACAGAACCGCCCGCCTAATTAGAGTTCACTCCAGATAGAAACGATCCTAAACTAGTTGATACAGATCTACTGAGACAGTTCTATTTTTAAATTAAATAACTCGCATAAGAGGACAACAACCAGGGCCAAGTTAAGTCTCGTAGAACAGATCTATTTTTAAAATGAAAGTGGCTTACCATAGGAGAAATAGTGGGGCCAGGATTATTAGGAAGCAAACATGTTATGCTATATTCTGCATAAAATTCACGTGAAACACTAACACTGATATAATTTCTTGGCTAAAATTAAAGGACATCAAATTAAAAGCGAAAAATAAAAGTTTCCATTTAAGCTCAGCAAAAATACCTATATGAATAGACTAATTTTATTTTTAAGGCTGGGACATCATGCACTTACTGTAAGTCACACTGCTGGCTGGCAAGCTGAAGTAGATGCTAAATCTTACTAAAGAGCATTCCCTTGATGCCACTCATTAGTCCTCAATGTTTCAAATACTTGTACAGCGAAAGGCAAAACTATAGGCAAATGAGCTATTTTCTGGAAACCCTAGAATCATCACTCCTGAGTAAAACGTGGAGATATTCTCTCTTCACTCACCTGTGGCCCTGACAGGTCTTCCCTGAGGTTAACCGGCCAGTTAACAGCAGAGCTGGGACCAGAGGCTATTCTACCGACTCCTCCACTGCAGGGCTTTCTTTCCACTACATCAGTATATCCCAGAGGGGATAACATGAACCCACAGTGAGGTTTAAAATCATCTCCAGTGGTAAGCAAACATGCCTTCAATAGTCGTGCATGTGCTTTAAATTAAAAAAGTAATAATAACTAGGGTTCACTGGGTGCATGTTGTACAAATTTCACCATGGAGTTTTGGTATTTACCTTGCCCTATATTGGGTGAATGCCAGGAGAGATGAAAACAGAGAAAGAGTATCACAGAAATAGGTGGTCACTTCATAAGCCAAACTGGTCACTCTCCTTCCCAAAGATTTGGGGTTGCCTTAGGCTAAGTTTGGTCTGAGGTTTCTTCCACCATAACCACCACTATTGCCTCATTTTCCCACTTGCCCACTACCTCAAGTGATGTGCTAGAACCCCTATACTTCCGGGTTATCCTTAGTGATGATTTACAAATATAAAAAGTATCATAGTGTAATTTTATGTACCAAATCCATCATGTCTGGGGCATCTGGGTGGCTCAGTCAGTTAAGCATCTGACTCTTGGTTTCGGCTCAGGTCATGATCTCATGGCTTGTGAGTTCAAGCCCCACATGGGGCTCTGTGCTGACAGTATTGAGTCAGCTTGGTATTATCTCTCTCCCTCTCTCTCTGCCCCTTCCCTGCTCTCTTGCTCGCTCTCTCTCTCTCTTTCTCAAAATAAACTTTAAAACAATTTTAAAAACCATCATGTTTTATGGAATGTCTTGATATTTCTAACGTGAGTGAAAACATCTGAAGAAACACACTCTGTATTTAAGCCACTCATCTTCTTCGAGTCTGCACACTGAACAGTGACACACAGTGGTATCTATACACTGGCTTAGAGAAACAGAACATTCAGGTAGATGTGGGCATGAGGCGAAGTAGAATGAGAGAGTGAATGAAGTCTCAATTTTCAGCCCCTTCTCAAATACTACCATGATTTTTGCCTTATCCAATGGCCATCTGTACTACTCATTAGTGTTTTTAAAGTAATTTTTTAACTGAGCTTGGCTCTAAGCAACATTATCGTGAATTTACATTTTGATATATTAGCTCAATTTTTGACAATTATTTCAGAACCCTTCAGACAGGTCCATAGCAGAAATATCCTGTTTTGTTCTGGGTGTTCTTTCCTGATTATTTAGCCATGTGCCTATTAAAATATAATGATATAATCACAGTAGATTAGTAAAATGGGGAGAGACAGAATGCTCCAAAGAGATAGAGCCTATAAATAAGTGACTTGCTTTTTGTTTGTTTCCTTCCTGAACCTATGCTTTTTCATTGGTGTAATTTTCTGAGCAGGGCAATTTTCTTTCACCAGACTCACAATTCTCTTTAGAGTCCCAGTTGTATTTACATGCCAGATATCCATCCTTTGGGAAAGTGAGAACTGATGAGTCATTCCTGATCTTTCCTAAATCCATGTGTTTTATTTAATAACAATAGAGATGCTAAATGGTTTCAAAAGAACCATGGTGATAGATTCTAAGGAAATTCCCTTGCTTTGCAAAAGATAATCTCTAGCAATGCTAATATTAAAATGATTAAGAACTATGGATGCTTATATCTGGGTCCACACCCACATGGGGCCAGTAGTTCTGCTGGGTTTTCTTTCATTGCTGTCTAAAAGGTATGCGAAAGGTGACCAGATATAGCTCTAGGGGTGTCCTTCCCCATCAGACGCCCACTCAGGAAAGCTTCTCCACGCTTCATATTCTAGCCAACATGGTAATATTGAGATATTTATTCTTTCAATGACTTATTAAAAGGGATTAGGAGAAAAGTTTTATTCTTAAAAACTTTGACCTAAGCTATATCTCACAGTATCTTAACATTTTTTACTAGTTAACGCTGCCTTGACTAAAACTATCATGATATGATGATGAGTATGTCTACATACCTACTTGGTATTTCATTTTGCTTAATAATTGTTGGCACAAATGATTGAGATCATTTTTTCGTGGAATAGGAGAAGGAATGGATTGGAGAGATTTTTCTAGAAGCAAAAATTTTAAAAAAGAAAGGAACTACAATAAAAGAGGGATTGGTTATTAAGCAGAGTTTGTGAAATGAAGATGAGGAGAGCTATTCTAAGAGCCTCCTGCTCACCTCTATCTACATACGTGAAACCAGGACGTTGCCTCATTTGGCCGCATGGTCCAAGATGATACTGGAAGTAAAGCCAGACCGAGGCTCCAGCCAATGACATTTTCACCATGCCATGCATGGTTAATCCTCAGATTAATTATGAGAATTACAAAAGTTAAGGTAATATCATTAATTTTACAAGGTGTATATTGAATGCCACACAGTACTCAGAATCTGCCCCATATTCCTTCAACCAAATAAGTGAACACACAAAGTCCTCTTGAAGTGAGGGATTCCAGGGCAATGGCAATCCTCTTATAAACATTTTAAAGTTATTCATATTATTGATGCTTTTGATACAAAATTATGAAATGATGTCCCTAACTTTAAATGATTTATGCATTTAAGACATGGTAAGATGACTCAGAAAATCATATCAGGATAAGCAGTAAGAATAACATTCCCCCAGAATTTATCATTCAATATCAATCTAAACATTCCTTAATGATGTATAAAGATGTGTGTTTCCTTACACTTTCACCAGCATAACCTAGCATCAGTCTTTTATAACATCTGCCAAATTGACAAGAGAAAAATATTATGCTGAGTTTTAATTTGCATTTCTCTGGTAGGAAAGTTGCATCTCTTCACATTTACAAATTGCTTTTATTTCTTATTTTGTGAATTTTATTTTTGTGACTGTACTCGAGTCTACTAGGATCATCAGTGGAGGTGAACTTATTTCTAGGCTGATGGATCCGAGGAATAAGGGACACATAGCTCTACTCTAATCAAAATGAGAAATGAGGCTATGACCAAGGAACCACAACTGTTATCTAAATCAGTTTCTAAACACAACCAGTACATACACACCATTTTCTGGCATGCCATCTTTAGTTACTTCAAAGCCAGGATTGCAATAATAAACATGTCCAAATTCTGCTTCTTCCTCACCCTCACTAAAAAAGATTTTTTAAAGAATGAGAACCTTTCCATGTAAATTAAGGTTACTTGATACAATTAATCTTTAAACTAAGGTTCTGTATTAAAATATATTTATTCTCTAGAATTGTTCAGTACAACAGCTTGCAAGGTTATTAAGAAAGTGCCCCAAACAATTAACCCAAGTATGCAGGCATCTTTATTACTCAACTCTCGTAACAGAGTCTGTAGAAAAACTTTTCACAAAAGCAAATTCAACATTTACACTTAGACATAAATACAAATACACTTAGACATTTCATCCAGAAACGCAAAACATCCCCAAATAAATGTACAGAACACCTTCACGGGGCTGACCAGGCCTTTTTCAGGCTTGAAGGATAGAAAAATCTCCCAAAGAAATGAATTCCAAGCTGATCTTCTCTACCTCTGTGTGAGGAGACAGAGCAGAAGCAGGCCTCATTTTATTGCCCTTCACTTTTCTGCACTTTGCAGGTAATGTGTTTCTTACAAATTGAAGGAGTGTGGCAACCATGCCTTAAGCAAGTCTACTTGAAGCCATTTTCTAACAGCATTTCCTCACTCCATGTCTCTGGGTCTCATTTTGGTAATTCTCCCAATATTCTAGCTTTTTCATTATTATTGTATTTGTTATGGTGATTTGTGACCAAGGGTCTTTGATGTTACCATTGCGAATGTTTTCAGGCAGCACAAACCACGCTCATATAACACAGCAATCTTAGCGGAGAAAAGTTGTGTATGTTCTGACCGCACCCTGACTGGCTGTTCTCCTATCTCTCTCCCTCTCCTCAAGCCTCCCTTTTTCCTGAGACACAACAATATTGATATTAGGCCAGTTATAAACCCTAAAATAACTCTGAAGTGTTCAGGTGACAGAAAGAGTCACACGTCTCTCACTTTAAATCAAAAGCTAGAAAAAATTAAGCTTAGAGAGAAAACATGTCAAAAGCCAAGACAGACTGAAAGCTCACCTTCTTGTGCCAAACAGCTATGTTGTGAATACAGAGGAAAAGTTCTTGACAGAAATTCAAAGTCGTGCTCAGGTGAACACACAAATGCTAAGAAAGTGAAACAGCCTTATTACGGATATAAAGGAAGTTTGAGTGGTCTGGATAGAAGATCAAACCAGTCACATTGCCTGAAGGCAAAAGCCTCATCCAGAAAAAGGCCCTAATTCTCTTCAATTCTATGAACACAGAGAGGAGAGGAAGCTGCAGGGGAAAAAAAGTCTGAAGCTAGCAGAGGTTTAATTAGCTTTAAGGGGAGAAGCCATCTCCATAACAGTGTAAGGTGAGGCAACAAGTGCTGATGTAGAAGGTGCAGCAAGTTATCCAGAAGATTCTGCTAAGATAATTAATGAAGGTGGCCACACAAAAAGCAGATTTTCATTGTAGACGAAACAGCCTTCTAGTGGAAGATGTCATCTAGGACTTCCAGAGCCAAATAAGAGAAGTCAAGACTTGGCTTCAAAGCTTTCACAAACAGGCTGACTCTCTTGCTACAGGCTCACACAGCTGGTGACTTAAAGTTGAAGCCAGTGCTCATTGACCATTCTGAAAACCTGAGGGCCCTTAAGAATGACCCTAAATCTTCTCTGTATGTGCTCTATAAGCAGAACAACAAAGCTTGGATGACAGCACATTTGTTTACGACAGGTTTACTGAATATTTTATGTCCACAGCTGAGATCTGCTGCTCAGAAAAAGAGATTCCTTTCAAAATATTATTGCTCATTGACAACGCACCTGGTCACCCAAGAGCTCTGATGCAGATGTAAAATGAGATTCATGCTGTTATCAAGCCCGCTAACCCAACATGCATTCCGCAGTTCATGGATCAAGAAGAAATTCTTATTTTCAAGTATTATTAAAATTATTTAATGTATTTAAGAAATACATTTCATAAGCCTATAACTGACATGGATAGCAATTCCTCTAACGGATCTAGGCAAAATCAATGCAAAAGCTTCCGGAAAGGATTCACCATTCTAGATGTCATTCAGAACATTCACGATTCATGGCAAGAGGTCAAAATATCAACATCCACAGGAGTTTGGTAGAAGTGGATTCCAGCCCTCATGGACTTTGAGGGGTTCAAGACTTCAGTGGAGGAGGTCACTGCAGGTGTGGTGGCAATGGCAAGAGAACTAGAAGTGGAGAAGTAGAGCCTGAAGATGGGACTGAATCACTACAATCTCATGATGAAACTTGGACGGATGAGGAGCTGCTTCTTATGGATGAGCAATGAAAGTGGTTTCTTGAGATGGAATTTTCTCCTGCTGGAGATGCTGAGAAGATGGTTGGAATGACAACAAAGGATTTAGGATATTACATAAACTTAGTTGCTAAAGCAGCAGCAGGGTTTGAGAGGATTGACTCCAATTTGGAAAGAAGTTCTATTGTGGGTAAAATGTTATCAAACAGCATCACATGCTACAGAGAAATTGTTCATGAAAGAAAGAGTCAATCGATGTGGCAGATTGATTGTTGTCTATTTAAAAAAATTGCCACCATCACCCCAGCCTTCAGCAACCACCACCCTGGTCCATCAGCATCTACTGACATCAAAACAAGACCCTCCACCAACAAAAAGATTACAACTCACTGAAAGCTCAGATGATTATTAGCATTTTAAGCAACAAAGTATTTTAATTAAGGCATGGACCTTGTTTCTTTAGACATAATGCTATTGCACACTCGGTAGACTACAGTAAAGTATAAACATAACTTTCATATGTACTGGGAAACAAAACATTCATTTGACTGGCTTTCCTGAAATGTTTGCTTTATTGCAGTGCTGTGGAACTGAACCCATAATATTTCTAAGTTATGCCTACATTCAAGAGGATAACACATACGTCCATGCAAACTTTTATCATCTTCAAAAACTGCTATGCCCAATATTGTGGTCCAGTACAATAGTCTGAAACTTAATAAATTATGTTGCCTATAAGCTCCTGGCACAACACTTGTATCATGCTGTATGTATATGCTAAGCACCAGTACGAGGTCTGGTACAGAACAGGTGCTTCATAAATACTACCTGCATTAACAAATGACAGAATTATAGAGCCCTGTGGCATGCCACACATTGTCCTACGTTAAAAGCGTTGTGCTATCTAAAATTTTCCATCCTATCTTTACATTTTGATGTGGTGTGGGAGAGGGCAGTGACATAGAAATCTCAGCAGGCTACTTCCCACACAGCACCAAAATACAACAATGGTAGTTTTTATTTCCTCAAACCATCCCTCTCCTTAACCATGGCCCGTCTCATCCCAAGCATGACCCATCCCCACTCGCCCCTCACTGGAAGCTCAGAGATGGTAAGAGGAAGATTGGGAACCAGGACTAAGGAGTTAATTATATGTTACTGGTTTTTAGCTAAATTTTAAATGACTTATTATTAAGACTATATAAAAACAGCTATTTCAAAACTATGTTATCAAAATGTCCTTAGCAGGGCACCTGCGTGGCTCAATGAGTTGAACGTCCAACTATTGATTTCGGCTCAGATCATGATCCCAGGGTTGTGGGATCAAGCCCCACATGGCGCTCTGTGCTGAGCATGGAGCCTGCTTAAGAGTCTCAGTCTCTCTCTCTCTCTCTCTCTCTCTCCCTCCCTTCCTCCCTCTCTCTCTCTCTCTCTCCCTCCTTCTCTCTTTTTCTGCTTTGCCCCTCTCACCAGCTCTCTCTCCCTCTACCCCTCTCCCCAGCTCTCTCTCAAAAAGAAAAAAAAGTCCTTAGCATTCTGATTAAAATTAAAAGCATGAAAATGTACAAAAGGTAATAACAAAGTCATATCGGTCTTCTAACCTATACCTTTCTTGAGGCATTTTTACTGAAGTTCCAACTGTTCCCTGAATTTCCTTTCCTTCTTTTCCTTTTGCCTGAGCCTCAGTGATGCCCTAACAGGATCAGACTTACACATTCCCAATTCTCTCTGAGTTATTCATTAAGCCTCTGGGATGTGCCAGGCTGAGCTAAGGGCCGAGGGGCAAAATCACGGAGACCTGGTCGGATTGGTAACTGTATAGCCTCCAGGTCACTGTGTTGCTCTGGGCAAGCCTCGGCTGTTTCCTGTCTTGGTTCCTGATTCCTAAAATGAAGAGGAGTTGGATATACTACATGATCTCTAAAGTCCTTTATTAGTTCTGAAATTCTCTAATTCAGCGACAGTCTTTTTACTCCCCTAGCTAGCATCATCCTGATGAATACAGAAATCAGCACCTCCGAGTGAAGTGCTGCCATAACAAATATCTATAATTGGCCAAGTAGTCAGGCAGCAGGCAGCAAAGAAACTAATGCTAGAGGCTACAAACCTGGAGATCCTTGGGTACCTGGGGGTGGAGCACTCAGTACCTTTTGCCCATGGTAACTTGAAGGGCACCCTGCATGTTTACTGTGCCTGGATGTTTTGCATGTGCTTGGTGTTATTGGCAGCATTTAGCAAGGTTTGGGAAGAAAGAGATGATATTCAGTAAAAATTATCAGAAAAAAAAAAAAAGAATAGGATAGAGGAAGTCCAGGAATGTGGAAGCTTACAAGGATGGAAAAGGCGAGTGCCTCAAGACCCCAAACAGAAGACTGAGAAAGACCTCGTAATGGACAAAGGACCACTGAGATTTAGACTCTGGGCAAAGATCAGACTAAGAAAATGCCTTCTCTCTATTTTAAGTGGTTCCTCAACAGCCACTCCTAAATGAGAGATATAGCCAAAGGAATGAGAAAGCAAACAAAAAAGAAATTGACAGTTATAACTTGCCAGACCTTTGGATGATGTTACTGGCACCTGGAACTAACTGGAAAGACCCTACCAAGGTTTTAAAAGAATTATATTGCTAAAGATTTCAGAATCTCTTCTAAAATGATGTACAGAGTTTGAGCCTTTAAAAAAATTTAAGCTTTGAATCCCCAAAGTTACCTTCCAACTGGCAAGAATAGGGTACAGACTGCAAAAAAATGTATAGTTCCCAAGGATGGCATAGTCTATAACCACAATGAATGTGGACAGGTATGAAAGTGAATACAGACAAACCTTCCAGAGAGGGAAAGCAAGGGCCACACAGAGAAATGGACAGGGAATTGCTTGCAACAACTGAAAGTAGAATTCAAGTCTAACCAAGGAATTTCGGGGGCGCCTGGGTGGCTCAGTCAGTTAAGCGTCCAACTTCAGCTTAGGTCATGATCTCATTGTTTCCAGGTTTGAGCCCCATATCAGGCTCCGTGCTGACAGCTCAGAGCCTGTAGCCTGCTTCTGATTCTGTGTTTCCCTCTCTCTCTGCCCCTCCCTCACTGACACTCTTCTCTCTCTGTCTCTCAAAAATAAATTAAAAAAAAATTTTAACCAAGGAATTTCATCCAATGCCAGAGCACAAAGACGTCATCATGTATCCCCAAGAGTATTCCAAAATTTCTATGGACCAATGAACTGTGCCCTACCTCCTCCTTCTCTTTTCAACATGGGAGTGATTATGGTGGTCATCCTATGCTCTACCACCGTATATTGATTTAGGGTGAGGGAAGATGCTGTACTTTAAGCTGGATGCAGTAACTGAGTGAGACTTTGGAGAAAGTAGGGGACAGCATATGATTTGGAATGGCAAAAGGGTTGGCCTCTGGCAGAAAAAGCCTGACATTCAACAAAGATGTGTGCTCCGCTACAGTGTCGGGCTCCCTGGCCAGTGGGGCTCCCTTCACCACCTTTACTGTGTCGCTTTGAAGCAAGGCCATATGAGTAGTTCTAACAGAATGAGAAGAGAAATGATGTGTAGCACTTCCAGGCCAAAGTGAAAAAGTAGGTGCCTTTCCATTTTTCCTTTCTTCATCTTTCAGCAGAAAGAAGAGGATTCTAAGGCACTACTGGTTCTTGCAGCTACAGAACAAAAGGACTCCAGGTTCCTAAATCACTGCACGGAGGACTATTTGCCAATGTAATAGGTAGAAATAAACTTGGGGTGTGTTAAGCTGCTGAGACTGGGACTAATTTCAGTAGAGGTTTCCTAATATAGATTCTAGACTGAAAATTCCTTAAGCTTAAGATCCAAGGTGCCCAGGTGTGCTCTCTAAATACCATTTATTCATTTAGAGAAACCAGGACTCCTTGGAGAAATGGCTGACTCAAGATCTGGGGCGGAGAAATGTAAGATGAGCCTGCAACATCTTGGCATCCCAGAAAGCAAAGAAGCTATCAAAGTCTGCTGGGGTCATGTTAAAAAGGACTCAGAACCAACTTAAAGAGGCTTCCACTGGCCAGAAATGGGTCATCAAAAAGAGTAATATATAGAATGGATTGAAACACATCAAATAAGTTTAAAACGCTGAATTATGGAACTGGAGAAAAGAAACGTTCACCTTTGGAGGATACCTTACAGAACCAACTCATTCTGAAAACTGCTAAAAAATAAAAAAGAATCAAATATCAACCTTGTATTGACTGTACAAACTGTACCTCAAATAGACCAAGCAGTTGAAAAAGGAACATTTCTCTATGTAGAAATATTCCAGCTAATGAATTAAGAAGGAATGACTAAATTGGAATATCATTATTTTGCAATTCCTGATGAAATGATGGATCAAAGCAATAACTGCTAAAACTATTTCCTGAAAAGTGGATGAAGAACTTTATAATGGCTGGCTGGTTCAAGCTGGTGACACAGAAACCTGTTAACCACTGTTAACACTGCGGTAAGCAAGATAGCCAGACTTCATGTGCTCCCACATGAAAGTACACAACAGCACCTGGGAAATAGTCTTAAAAAAAAAAACACAAACAAACAAAAAACCAATAACAACAACAACAAAAAACCAAATGTAAACCTGAATCTAGTCAAACCTTTCAATCTAACCACCGTATTACAAAAAAGTACAGAGGATAGAGGCACGTAATAACCAGCATCACAGGGATGCAACCAGCAAAATTTAGACTGTGCAAAACTCTACAGAACAAAGTACCTAGATCTCTCAACAAATATATTATGGGGGGGAGTGGGGAGGAGAGGAGGGAGTTTATGGATTGACACCATGAACCAAATGTAGTATGTACACTGACTATATCCTGATGCAAAAAGTTTCCTATTAAAAAAAAAGCCAATTGTGAAAATATGAACATTGACTAAATTATTCTAAGTTATATAATTAAAACTATTAAATTTTAGATGTGATGTGGTATTTTATTGAGGATACTAAAGTTACCAATGCACTGTCAATGATTCTGGAATTAAGCCTTGAGGTAAGTGGGGCAAGAGCTATAGATGAAAAAGAAATTAGCCATTAGTTAAGAACTGTTGAAGCTGAGCTAAAAGGTTCCATGGATCATCATCCTACCCTAATTCTGCACTTATATGAGGTTTTCTATTCAAAAAAGTTTAGGCAAAATAAAAAATGATACAAATCTCACGTGAATCCTTAATGATTCTGATCAAAAATCAATTGCCAAATAAATTAAATGTTTATGCTTCTCCTATATGTAATGACATCACATAAGCATGGTCTGTGTGATTGTCATCATAAATTATTGAGAAATCATTGAGCTTTCTTTTTTAAAGTTTCAGGTGGCACGGTAACTTGGATCATCAACCACACAGATGACAACTGAAGTCACAGATGACTGTGGCATGAAGCATGACAGAACTTTGGCAACAGATGGCATGAAAGAAGAGAGTGCCTTAATCTCCACATAACTGACTTCATTCCATAGTAAACCATGTAACCAGTTTAGACAAAAAAAAAAAAAAAAAAAAAAAAAAAAAGACACTGGTACTCCCAATCAGAAAGAAAAAAATTCTGTAATTTCTCCCTTTTAACAGATATCATGTTCTTTTTTTAAAATGTTTTATTTATTTTTGAGAGAGAGAGAGAGAGAGAGAGAGAGAACATGAGTGGTGGCAGGGCAGAGAGAGAGGGGGACAGAGGATCAAAGCAGACTCTGTTCTGAGAGCAAAGAGTCTGATGCGGGGCTCGAACTCATGAACCGTGAAATCACGACTTGAGCTGAAGTCAAATGCTTTACTGACTGAGCCTCTCAGGTGCTTCAATATCATGTTCTGACTATAAGGTTTCAGACAGAAAAAAAAATGTCATCGACTATGATGGGTAATTTATCACACTCGTTTTTAAATTTTTAAAAGTTCAAGCTTCCTTTTGGCATCACTAACTAGCTCTTGATTTTCTTCCCAAACAAGAATAACTAAAGATGTAACCTTCCTTTAAGTTTCCACAATTTACCTCTTCCTAACAACTGTTAACTGCTGTATGGATTTCTGAAAATAGCCAACATGGTCTTTGATCCACAAACTCTTTTTTTTTTTTTGTTTACCCTGGATAAGTTTTATAAAAAGCACATATTAAAAATGTAACTACAATTCATTTTTTTTCCATTTTTCTCCTTCCAGGTGAGGATCCAAGAATAGTCCAAAATTGTTTAATGAAGAATTCACAGCTAACTCTTGGAATCTGGTGAGATAATTTAGCCCTACTCTGTCCTCTAAAGTAGCAACTAGCCACATGTGGTGATTGAGCACTTGAAACGTGGTGAGTGCAAACAGAGATGTGTTATAAATGTAAAATAACACTCTGGACTCCACAGACTTGGTGTGAAAAAAATGTAAAATATCTTATCAATAATTACTTAGATTTACTCCATGTTGAAATCCTGTTATTCTAGATATGTTAGATTAGATGAAATACTTAATTAGAATTAATCTCATCTCATTCACTTATCTATGAAGCTACTAGAAAATTTGAAATTACAAACATGGCTTACATTATATTTCCATTGAACAATGCTGATTTAGTGTTTGAAGATTTTACATAGGCCAAATTTTAGTGCAGTAAAAAAGTCAGGATAGGAAAGAACCCAGATGGGGGAAAAAGGAATAAACTTTTATGTGCCCAGCATTTTACCAATAAGCTTTTCACTATCCATGTGCTCTAACAATGGCCAATAGCAGGCTCAGGTCAAGATTAGCATGTCATATAAAAACCAGCATGAGCCTTGTTCATACTAGGTATTTCAGAAATATAAGCCGGATAAATGAACTCAGGAAAATCATTAGTACAGATATTCCAGTATGGAAGTTAAAAGCATTTATATTTGGTATTACTTCTTATTCCTATAATTTAAAATTTTATAAGCTTTTAGAAATATATTAGCTAATATTATTAAATGTACACTATGCATTACAATTTTTATCTGACTACATCCACATAGCAAGCCTCTAAGATATGCACTATTTCCTCCATTTGATAGGTGACAAAATGGGGCCAAAGACATTAAATGACTTGTCTGAGATCACAAGGCCAGTAGGCAGCAGAACCGGTGTTCAAGGCCAGGCAGCCCAGCCCAGTTCTTACATGCAGTATGCCACCCAAATCTAAGGCTTGAGTATGCTGATGATAAGCCAGTCAGGAGAAATAATAAATCAACATTGTGCAGATGTGGCTCAAAGGAACGAACCATAGAGCAACGTGGTAACTGTCCATCTGCTTTACTCCTAATTTCTTTCTTCTTTGTTTCTTTACTCCTGATTTCTTTTTCATTTGCCAGGAATAGAAAGCACCACCTACCAGGGCACCTGGGTGGCTCAGTCAGTTGAGCGTCTGGCTCTTGATTTTGGCTTCAGTCACAATCTGACAGGTCATGGGTTTGGGCCCTGCATTGGGCTCTGTGCTAACAATGCAGAGCCTGCTTGGGATTCTCTCTCTCTCCCCTCTCTCTGCTCCTCTTCCCCACCCTCCCCACCACTCACATATGCTCCCACTCTCCCTCTCTCTCTCAAAATAAATAATAAGAACATTAAGAGAAAAACAAAAGCACTACCTCCCTAGGAGATAACAGCCACCAACCTATGTGGAAGAAAGGAAGGAAGAATTAAGTATAAAATTTCCAAACTCTTCTACGCTACAATGAAAGTAGATCCCATGTTAAAAACTACTTGAAAAAAAAAAGAACTACTTGAAAAGACTTGTCAAGATAAATGCAAATGCCAGTTAATACACACAATTGGGAACACAGTCTTTCAGATTTAATGGTTCAATTTTACTGTATTTTTAAGATCAACTTTATTTTTTTTAACATTTTTATTTATTGAGAGACAGAGAGAGACACAGCACAAACATGGGAGGGGCAGAGAGAGGGGGTGACACAGAATCTGAAGGAGGTTCCAGGCTCTGAGCTGGCAGCACAGAGCCCAACGCGGGGCTCGAACCCACAAACTGCAAGATCATGACCTGAGCCGAAGTTGGATGCCCAACAGACTGAGCCACCCAGGCGCCCAAGATCAACTTTACATAGATAAATAAAAGGTACTTGGGTGGATCAGTTGGTTAAGCGTCAGACTTCAGCATAGATCATGATCTCAGGTTCGTGGGTTTGAGTCCCAGCTTTGTGCTGGAGCCTGGAGCCTGAAGCCTGTTTCAGATTCTGTGTTTCCCGCTCTCTCTACCCCTCCCCGCTTCATGCTCTGTCTCTCGCTCTCAAAAATAAACAGTAAAAAATATTTTTAAAATAGAGATTAAACAATACAAACAAAAGTTATATATGTCTTCTGAAGTTATATATGTCTTCTGTAAAATCATAAATGCAGTTCATGAATCTTCCATCTAGCCTTCCTCATTAGACTTTGTGGCCATTTAGAGACTTGGACATTGTGGAGAAAAAAATGTCCCGGCCTCTTGGAAATTACTGGGCACTGGCTCTGAGCCAGAACCAATTCTGCACATGACACTGCAGTCTAAGAGCCAGTGTGGAGGTTTCTGGGGTCAAGTTACAACTCAAGTGTTGACTCAGTCTAGCTCACATTGAGCCTAGTGGCACCTCAAACCCAGACTGTGGTTACTTGCCCCGTTTTCAAGTGCAGACTTAATAGAGATATTCCTAAGAAGAAAACCCAATGACCCATAAGATAGAGGTTATTTTGGTGGGAACAGCCAAGCACTCTTTGAGCTGCTTTTCCTTGTAATGAAAATCCCAATCAAAGTAATACAACATCCCTGAAGGAATGGCAGAGGTCAACCACCACATGAAAGACCTGAGAAATGTAGAGATGATGAAGAGATTATCATGTTTAATCAGTCGGTGAATAGATTTCTACTGATCATTCCAAACTCGTTCTGCTTACCAAAACAAGCTGATTCAGCCCCTGAAACCTCCTGGGCTACCACTGACTGTGCAAATGCTGGACCCTAAAAAGCAAAAACACCAAAAGCAACCTGCTGACCTTGTAAGGATGCATGGAACACCTTCGGCATCTTGCCTTAGGACCACACCTACTCTCTGACTGTGATCTACCCATTCATCTGTTATTTTGATCATCTTGCCAAGCTATAGGATCACAACAGTCACCGACATTGAAGATATCTTACTGAGCATTCCTGAAGACCCAGCAGTCACCCTCAATGTCTCACAGGATACATGCATGCCAGAGAGCAAGAGGTACAAAGCATCGGCGCAGAAGCCAGTTATATTCACAAAAGTGGTGATAGGGCTTAGTGTCCAGCAGTGAACATGACATGTTCTATTAGTAAAGTCCTAACTAGAACATTTTCTGTGGCATGACTATATTGCATCTATTGGCTAGTATTGGCTATATGACTCAGCTTGCCCACATTTCCTGCTTCTGCCATAACTCCAAGCTTTGCTGTCCAGGCTTCCATTCAATTCTGCAAGCTGTCTGATATTCTTCAACCAATTCTTTTTCTGCTTGATTTAGCCAGAATCACTTTGTTGTTTGCAACTAAGAACAATATATTAAATGATTTTAGATTTTAGAATCTATAGGGCTGTGAACTAGAAGGCAATCCCAACGATTACCATACAATATAGTGCCTGAGTGTACACCATACATAGTCCGTCAACATGCGAAGTAAGGCACAGAGAGATTGGAGAGGAGACAAGTGAATAAGTGAGCATCTGAGTTATTCAAAAGTTAGACTGAACTATTTCAAGACAGATGATGGTCTTAGAGTGTAACCCTCACACATTCCCTACAACAAACAGTTCTCGAAGTTTCTCTGCGCTGTTGATGGGCCAAATGCTGCAAGAAGCTGAAGCTGAAGAGAACATTCCACAACTACCCCAAAGAAAGTGCTTCCCACCCTTCTTTCCCGGTGGGGAGAATGAGTAGAAAGAAAATTGGCACTTTTCTCGTTGCTTCCCTATCTCTGGAACCTCCTTAGCATTTCTGTTAGCCAAGCAGTACGAATGACCCCTATGTCTTTGCTGAGCTCACACCACACAGAACTCTTTAGAGTTGCCAAGGGCTACAGCAGTACTTAGAAAGATAACTGATACTTAAGTAAACACAACAATTAATCTTAAGGAGTTTGGTTTACTTATTAATTAACTCTCACCATTATAGGTACCCCCAAATCTAAGGAATTAATGACCATTTTTTCCACCTATTTAAAACATGTTGTGCCTGTCTTGCAGCCAGGAAATGAAGAAATGTATTTTAATCAAAAACAATCATTGCCTTTTATAAAATTTTATTCCTGGATTTCTTTCACAGGATGTCTTACCTTGGTCTCTACAAACTCACCATCAGGGGAATCAAGGGCTTGAATGTGCTATAGAAGTCTAACACACAGCTGTGGGCCAAACAACTCCATGTAGCAAATGAAATTCTTGAATCCATAATCAAGAAAAGGAAAACAATACAAATATTATGATATTTTTTAGGTTCCTATTGCTTTCTGGGGATGCTCAGTATTTCCACAAGTACGAACAATGTTTATTAGTTTCATTTTGGACTTTTAAGGCTGGCTGGCCAAATTTGGGTTTACTACAAAAAAATCAAATATGTACTAAGAGTAATTTTGATGAAAGAGTTCTAAGAAGAATACTCTTGTTCCAGGGAACTGTGGCGAACTGCAGGGTTTCCTCACTCAGGTTTCAATCCCTTTATTTTTCTGCTGGCATAAGACCTACCCATTGAGACAAAAATGAAAATGTCTGCAAGGGTGTTTGTGAGTAAAAAGTCTGTGACCTTTGCCTCAAAAGCTATTAAGTGGAAGCACTTACTTAGTGCTTTACGTTATGCATTAAAGATAAAAGACCTGGAACCAGTTTCTATTTTCCACGTGCTCTAAATTACAAATTTGGATAAGTCACATGTTGATATAGACCCATTGAGGCTTTCTTCCCTACACTCTGGCATTGGTTAAATGACCAATATCCATAAAGGAGATGTATATAATTTAAGGAATTGCCTATCTTAGTTGTAATAAGGAACATTTCTTTCCCTCAGCCCTCCCTGTCCATCTACCTATTAAATCTTTCTACCTGCCTCTCTTGTTAGTTTCCCTATAATCCCTGCCATCTTTCCATCTTTCTACCTACCTCTCTGTTCGTTTCCCTATAATCTCCGCCATCTTTCCATCTAAAGACAGTTAAAGCAGGGGCTAGAGCCTTGAAAAAACTCACACAGTCTAAGGCTAATCCTTGGACTACAGCTTTCACTTCCATCAGACTAGGCAACATTTAATAATCCAATGTATGCTGCTTGGTCTTGCTGATGCTTTCTTTAAAAATAAATCCATTTTTTCAACTGAAGACTTTATTAACTTCTTCTAAGAGAATGAATCACAAGATGTACCTGGATTTTTGTCTCCTTCTTTTCAAAAATATGTTGTCATTCATTATCATACATTTTACAAAACAATGTTAGTACCCCATTCACTATTACCTATTTACTACACACCTTTTTGCATATTATATATATACATATATATACATATCTCCACATTCTTATACACACACACACATATACGACACAGATATACCCCTATAAATGTAAAATGCAAACGCAGAGAATATTTTACAGATCTTTGCCATTTTGTGGTCTGTATTTTATCTGCAGATTTATTTTTATAGCAAGCTGATTTTTATTGCAGGTATACTTTTGTTTGGACTAGGATGACACAGCAATAGCCTCAGTACGATGAAGTCTTTGAAGCTTACAGGATTAGTCCTTGATTTTGCCTGAGAAATACATGCTATCTGGTTTCTTTGCAATCACCTTACAGGGAACAGTAATTGCTCCTTTTAGGTGATCATTAGCAATCAGTTGCAGGATGATTCTGGCTTAATGGAATCTTTAAGATTGTTACTGCTTCCAACAAGGTACGAACCCACTAAAATCTCTGGTATCTGAGGGACTAGAACATTCTAGAGAAAGAAATAAAATGTCCAGACTTTGATATTAAGCATAGGGCCTGTCAACTTGGACAAAACAGACTCTGATATTAAGCATAGGGCCTGTCAACTTGGACAAAACCTTGGAAGATCAAATTATTTTTAATTTTTTAAAGTTTATTTATTTGAGAAAGAAACAGCATGAGTGGGGGAAGGGCAGAGAGAGAGGGAAAGAGAGAATCCAAAACAGGTTCCTAGATGTCAGCCTGGAGCCAGACGCAGGGCTCGATCCCATGAACCATGAGATCGTGACTTGAGCTAAAAATCAAGAGTCGGATACTCAATTGACTGAGCCACCCAGACACCCCAAGCTGCTTTTTATTTAAATAAACCTTTATTTTAGAGAAATTTTAGACTTACTGAAAAGTTGCAAAGATAGCTCAGAGTTCCTATATACTCCACACTGGTTTCTCTATACTAAACATCTTACATTACAGTGCTATAGCTGTCAAAACTAAAGAACCAGTATTGTTGCATAACTGAAGTCCACATTCTATTCAGATTCCCCTAGTGTTCCCCTAATGTCCTGTTTTCTGTTCCAGGATCCATATTATATTTACTTATCATGTCCCTGATAGCCTCCTCCAGTCTGCAATAGTTTCTTAGATTTTCCTTGTTTTTGACAACTTCAACGGTTTTGAGAAATGCTGGCTAGGTATTTGGTGGAATGTTCCCCCATTTGAGTTTGTATGGTGTTTCCTCATGGTTAGTCTAGGGTTATAGGTTTTGGGAAGCATGACCACAGAGGTGAATTACACTTGTTATGACCAATGTCAAGAGCAGTAGCTATCAATGTGGCTTATCACTGATGATGCTGACCTTGGTCATCTGAATGAAGCAGTGTTTGCTCGGTTTTGTACTGTAAAGTTACCTTTCCTCCTGTTCCATACTCTTCTTTTTGGAAACAGCTTACTAAATGCAGCCACACTCAAATGGACTGAATTTCCACTTCCTTGGGAGGATACTGTGTGTGTGTGTGTGTGTGTATATGTGAGTGTGTGTGTGTGTGTGTTTAATGACTTCCTAATAGTCCATTGGACTTTACAGGACATGTGAATGTCTGTCTTTTACTTCTATTAATCTTTCTAGAGGAAATCTCAGATCTAGAGTTTTAAGAGCTACCTCCCCAAATCTATCCTCTCCCTTCACATATATTTCATATTTTGGGACACTGCTCTTTAGCTGCCCAAAACCCTCTTTACTTTATAATTTCCTAGTGTTTTTAGGTCATGTTTGTGCATAGACGTGAATTCAAGATAAACAACGTGTTACTCTAACAATGGCTTTGTTGATATTCGTGTGGTAACTGGTAACCTACTTACCTGACAGTAAATTATCTGCTCCAGGGACTAAATAAGCAGTTTTCATAGAGCCATGTTTTTGACATTATTAATATCTAGGGATACTGCTGTCTTATCAAATGTTACATTCAACTTTGTAACATAAAGCTTCACTTGAGCGTGTACTCACATATTTTGGGACTCATTGGTCAGTCAACAGGTATTTACTGAGCTTCTGCTAGTTTTTACCATGGTCTGGTGGTAAGACAATCAGATGCCTGATGTGAGGCGGATCATGTTTCTGGTGCAAGACACACAGAATAAACACATTAAAAATTAATAAGGAAGATCACTTCAGAGACTGATAAGTGCTGTGAGGAAATAAGCAGACTGAGGTGCAAGTGGATTCCTTGTTCCTGGTGGCTGTGTCCGGGCTGTTCTCTGCTTTGTGGCCAGTGCAGTCCTGAAGTGAGGCCTGAGTATGCAGGAGGACCACACATCTGAACGTCTGGGAGAAGAGCTCTTCAGCAACATCTGGAGCTGGGAGGGGATTGGCGAGTTCCAGGAATAAAAAGGCTGGGTTGGTGTAAGTGAGGGCACAAAAGTTTGGGGAGGGGGGCTGTTGAGGTAGGCAGGGCCTGGTCCCTCTTTACCATTTATGAGAAATCACTGGAAGGTTTTAAGTAGGGAAGTGACATGATCTGATATATGTGTTTGAAAGGCACCTCCTAGCTGCCATGTGGAAAACAGATTGTAGGGGATTTGCAAATGACATATCGGATAAAGGGCTAGTATCCAAAATCTACAAAGTACTCACCAAACTCCACACCCGAAAAACAAACAATCCAGTGAAGAAATGGGCAGAAGACATGAAGAGACACTTCTCCAAAGAGGACATCCAGAT